>JACTOM010000069.1:2445534-2547390 GCA_015832385.1 Elymnias hypermnestra | reverse complement strand
GTCGTCGTCGTCGTCGCTTCAACCGATGGACGTCCACTGCTGGACATAGGTCTCACGTAATGATGTCCACAAGGCCCGATCTTGCGCCGCCTGGCTCCAGCGGCTACCGGCGACCCTCTTTATGTCGTCGGTCCACCTTGTGGGGGGTCTCCCTACACTGCGCCGCCCGGTGCGGGGTCGCCACTCCAGCACCTTCGGGCCCCAACGTCCATCGGTCCGTCGGACTATGTGCCCCGCCCATTGCCACTTCAGGTTCGCGATTCGTAGGGCTATGTCGATGACTTTGGTTCTGCTACGGATCTCCTCATTTCTGATTTGATCACGTAGAGAAATTCCGAGCATAGCCCTCTCCATCGCACGCTGAGCGACTCTGAGCTTTCGTATGAGGCCCATAGTCAGCTTATTAACTCTTAGTAAGTCTCACAAACTTACTAAGAGTTAATAAATTATATAACCTATTGAATCGATAATCTTATTCAACAAAATCATTCGTTTTTCTACTTTAGAAAGATAACAAATTCGCTTTATATTTTATCCGTTCACATATATATTAGTAAGTAGCAGCCTATTAACGTCCCGATCCCCTGGGAACATGGAGAAATCCGTAGTTAGTATTTACTAATTATAGATTTGTTAATTTTAGAATGTCTACGTTGCGAAAGGTGTCACTTCGCTAAGTTTCAATAAATAATAAACGATTGTGGTGGTTAATCAGCTTAGTCTTCTAAAATCATCTTCGCATTATAGACTTTCAAATTTCTGGTTTTAGTTTATTATAGTATTTAGTACATTGATTTAATAGTAAAAAAAAATGTGTTTTATATATAGGTAACCGTTCTTTTCATCAGCTCAATTGAAATCTGAATCGCAAGATATTTTATAGAAATTCTAGCTGAGCCAGCGAACGTTGTACTGCCATATAATAACTATTATCGCTATTGTATGTATTTCTTAATTCCACACTATAAAAAAATAAAAATAAAATTCAATAAAAAAATAATTGGGGTGGATTATCCTTAACGTTTAGGATGAAAAATAGACGTCCGATTCTCCACCCCAGCTGATATACACGCTAAGATTCACGAAAATCGGTCGAGCCGTTTCGGAGGAGTTGAACTTCTAACACCGTGACACGAGAATTTTATATATTAGATATTTAAACAATTTCCTTTAAAATTTTCCTAAAGTGTGGTAAATATGATAATTAAAAAATGCAATACGAATATTAAATGGAAACTTCTGAGCTGTTGTTTATTGGCCCGTTGTTCTTGGAGGCGACACAAATAATTTACTAAGAACTCAATATGAATACTTTATCTACAAGGAATAATGGCCGTGTAGAATAATTTAGTATTGTACTGAAATGTAGGGAACGGACAATTATTGTATTATGTCATGAATCACACATATTGACATTGTTTGTTGATATTGGTAAGCCGTTAAGAGACGTTGATTCTAATTTTTAATTCGTACGAGTAAGCGCTTATTTGTGTACATATGTGATGGTGAATGATAATATATATACTCATAAAATGATGGTTTTTCCTAAGCTTCCGCCTACTGAATCCATCTGTAGCAATAATACGCCAGTAAGGTTGTCAAAAAATTATCTTTTTAAATGAAATACTGTCGAATTTTCCACATCGTTGCTAAAAACAAACCTCATCGTATAATCCGTAACTTTAATATGTTTCAGTACATGATTTTGTGAAGAACAGACAGACAAAAGGACGAGACGTTTTGCAGGAGGTCGAGTATATTACTTTTTCACTTCACTTGTCTATACTGATAAATCGTATAATAAACTTGAACATATTAATAAAGATACTGAATGGTTTGTTTTTGTGTTGGCCTTAAATTCTATCTTATTAGTAATACTAGCAGAACCCGCGACTTCGTTTGCGTGGAATGTTTTTGGGTAGCATTTTTTAATTAACCCCCGCAACCCCCCTTGTGGGTGAAATTTCGTGAAATCTGTTCTTAGTTGACGACGACTCGGCAAAAGGCATATTTCTACCAAATTTCAAACCTCTACGCCTTATGGTTCCAGAGATATAGTGATGAGTCAATACATACCTGGATATCTCTTATATATATATACCAGCTGAACCCGCGACTTCGTCTGCGTGGAATGTTTTTGCAACATTTTCATTAATTTAGGCAAATTGTTTTACAAATAAGAAACATACCCGCACTGTCCTTTGAGGGTGGAATTTCTTAAATTTACTTTTAATACTTTTAATACCATAAAAGATATAGTTTGTAAAAGTAAAGTTTGAATTTTTCTTAATGTGCAAATTTGATTTTATTTAAATTATCACCCCGCTCGCCATTTCAATATAGAAATAAATTAATATGCTACTATGTACTTTATTTTAAAACAATTCAGTAAATGATATTTCTCTCTGAAACAGAGGGAATTGCGAGAAAAAATCAAAATATGTTTTGTTATTTTTGAGCGAATCAATGTGTCAATTGTATGTCAAAATGTCGAGTTTAGAATTTATTACTCGACAAAAATGTCGACTCTTTTGTGATATAGTAGATGCTAACGGCTCCACTTTCAAACATAAAATCTCTACTCGTATTTACACGCCTGAGTGAAATGTCTAAGTGTTACGATGCGTCTGTGGAAAACAATTGTTCCTGACCTCTACTCGTAGTAGTTAAAATTGTGGCCTGGGCTTACTAAACCAGAAATAAGTCTTGTTTTAAAAATAGTCGAATAATCCTTATTGGCAGGTAGTTAGTTTTCTTTAATAATAATTTGAAAAACTAAAAAGAAAACACTCATTTTAATAAATATTTTTAATAGGGTAACTGTCAGAGAAAAGATGTATTTTATTGTTTAAAAGAGTAGGGCTGTATGTGATGACTATCTCTTGATAAGCACCACACGCTTTTAAAGACGGCCCCGTTGCCACAGTAGCTCGCTTTCTTTCTACCCCTGGTAATTTAGGAAATTCATTAGTGGCTAGTTACCACCCTACCGGCAAAGATGTAACACCGAGCAAGAGATTTGTTTTCCAATATGATGCTCTGTAGAAACTATAAGACGTTAATTACCTCTTAACAGATTAGCGCGCTTCAATCTTACATTCTATCATCACTTACCATCAGTCGTGAAGAGAAAGAGAAAGATGAAAGCGTTGAGAAGCATGAGTGGATTAAAACTGAGTGACAGAGTAAGAAATAGTGTGATAAGAGAACGTTGTGGTATAAAAGAAGACGTAGTGACTAAAATTGAGAAAGGTATGCTTAGATGGTTTGGGCATGTAGAGAGAATGAATGAAAGGAGACTGACAAAAAGGATTTATGAGTCAAGAGTGAATGCGAAAGTTGGAAGGGGAAGACCAAGGCGAACGTTCCTGGACCAAATCCAGGACATTTTAAATAACGGCCAGGTCAAGAGTACTCTAAACCGACGAACTTGTATGAAAGGTTTAATGAGAATGAAAGAAGCGAAGGAGATATGCAAGGATCGTGGCAAGTGGAAGGATGTTGTCTCTGCCTACCCCTATGGGAATGAGGCGTGATGTTATGTATTTAAGTGCTTAAAAATACCATTCACGATGCCGTTACTTACCAACATGTGTACGTTCATAAGAAGCTCACATAAGCGTGTTTAAGAAAAGCATTTTACTGCCAAAACAAGAAAGCGTCAAATTGAAAATATTACGAAACAATTTCTTCGAAGGAAAAATCGGAAACAGAAAAAAAAACGCTTTAACAGTCAACAACTCCGTCCGTTTAACAGAATGGCAACTTCGTAAGTAAACACGTTCTTTTTTAAGTAGACGAAAACAAATAGAGTGAATTAAAAAGCTCATTTCTAGTAAATGTTTTGCAGTGTACTATTCTGTATTTTTACCATTTTACAAGTCCATAGCTTAAAAACCTTGGCGTGGAATGGACTGGGCATCAACATCAACCGCGAATACATCACTCATCTACGGTTTGATATCGATGACTTGGTTATTATGGCAGAGACGCTCGAAGATCTCAATACATTGCTCGATGACCTTAGCAGTGTTGCTCAACAGGTAGACTTGAAAATGAACATGGATAGGACGAAAACTACGTCCAATATCCATCTACGGATAATACAGATATGCTACAGGTCAGCGAAGAACAGATAAATTAATGAAAATGATACCCAAAAAACATTCCACGCAGACGAAGTAGCTGGTTTAGCTAGTAAATATATAAGAGATATCCAGGTATTTTGTGACTCATCACGGTATATCTGGAAGCATAAGACGTAGATGCTTGAAATTTGGTAGGAATATTCGTTTTGCCAAGTAGAGGTCAGCTAAGAACGGATTATTACGAAATCCCGCCCGCAAGGGAGGTTGAGGGGGTGTTCATTAAAAAGAATCATATTTACACATCAAAAAATAATTCAAACTTTACATTTACAATCTATATCTTTTAAGGTTTATAAAACTGCCTCATTGGTCTAGTGGTTAGCATGTTCGACTACAGATATGAGGTCCTGGGTTCGAGCCCCGGGTCTGGCTAATTCGAAATCGATATTGAGTTTTCTATTAAGATTTTCTCAATATTTGCCTGAAGTTGGGAAACATTTGGCGGTGTGATCCCCCGTGCCTCGGAAAACAAGTTAAGCCACGTTTTTGAAAACATTATATTTATTCAATTAAAGTAAATTTACTTTATATGATAATTTGTATATAAACAAAAAAGAATGAAACATTTCTGTAAATTCGTGTTATTGTTTTGTTACAAGGTATTTTGATGTTTAAAATAAACAGCCAGTCGCAATAATGAGAGCGATGCCGAGCTTTAAAATCGATTGCGACGACAGCTATCATTGCTTCCATGAATATTTAACATATATGCAAATCACAGAACAAACGATTTTTATGCAATCAATTGGATTACAGATAGACTGTTCGCCAAAAAAGTTTAACTGGATTTATTTTAACAAATTAATTCTGCCATTTTATTTAATCCTAACAATGTCGTTGTTAATATTTATGTTCCCTAATATTATTTTTCACTTTGATTTTGTTGAGACCATATATTAAAGTTTGTTAAAAATAAAAAGATCGATTAAGATAATAAACATTGAAGTATATGTGCATGTGGTATAGATTTTTTAAGCTTATTTATAACACCGGAAAGAGTTTCTCTAATGATCTAGCCCCACATATAGGAAGTCATTATATTTTTTTCATTTGTTTTTTTTTATTCTAATGACATTCAAAACTCTTACAATTATAATATATAATCCCCATTTTTCAGCGCCGCAGCCTCAAAAGTGTGTATATTAAAAAAAAAACAAGAAGTGTTAAAAACAAGTTTATAATTTATATAAGCATTTGAGTACATATTACAATAGACAGATGTTGTATTTTGCTGATATTTTTAATTACATAGGTCGTGGTCACAATGTAGTCTTGTAAAGTCAAGCAGAGAATAAAAGGTAGAATTTGTCTATATAGAACCATCCTTTTATTAGACATCTTTGTTCCCGAGTTGTTGAATTTTTTAAATTTAACAATTCTTTACTCAAGTAGGCCTTTAAATCGTCAAGAATGGGATTTTTATATGTTATTTAAAATGTTGTAGGTGTAGATAGCTACCACCTGTTACTAACGTGCTCCACTATTTTGCTTATTTCGCCCGGGGACAGCTAGATAACATGGAGAAACTGGTTGTGGTAGGATGGATGGAAAAAAGACCATGGTCGGTCACCTACCCATTGGTCCGAAATAAAGATTATAACGAGACTCGCCCTTCCAACAGCTCTAAAAGAAGCCTAGGATACAGAGATATGGAAGCAGTTCGTCCATTCAGCCACTAAGCGGAACACGCTCGACCTTCAGCAATGAAGTAAACGCAAATGATGATGATGACGATTTAAAAAGTACGATCATATTAAACAGCAATTTAATATCTAAAAATGATAGGGTTCCTTTGCGCCGCATTCTGAGCACAACAAAATCAAATTTAGTCAGGTGTCATTTTTTTATCATTATTACGATTTCATTTTAATTCTTTTATTTACATTAGAGCTCACAATTGTCGTCTGTCCATCAAATAGACGTTTATCGTCATTCCGTCTTCCAGACAATAGTCCTTGTTATGTCCAAATACTATGCCAACCCGCATCGGAGCAGCATGGTGGGTCTATGCTCAAAAACCTTCTATGAGAGAGGAGGCTTGCGCCCAGCAGTGGGACGTTAATGGGCTGCTACTTACCTTTCCCTTTTTTTTATTTCCATTTCAAAGTTTGTATCATATTGTTGATCTAGGCTCTTCCCCGAGATGCTGGCTCTGG
The DNA here is from genome assembly GCA_015832385.1 of Elymnias hypermnestra. Classification (NCBI taxonomy): domain Eukaryota; kingdom Metazoa; phylum Arthropoda; class Insecta; order Lepidoptera; family Nymphalidae; genus Elymnias; species Elymnias hypermnestra. The sequence goes on along the minus strand of JACTOM010000069.1, from coordinate 2,541,086 downwards.
ATATACGCATTCAAGAAAGAGCCCTGTGTAAGGTATTGGGTCCAAAGTCAACAGCAATTGGGTATGAAGCAAGTACATTGATTTCATTATATTAGATTATAGACCTAGATCCAATAGTGAATGTCTCTCGGTTCAAACGACCTAACACACCTTTTAATTTTAAATATCGCTTGCAAATAATAACCTCCGCGAACCATTACATTATGAAAATATTACTGCACCTTTAGGGCTGCTTCTATTACGCTGAGTATTGGCAAATATTTTATTGAGAGATTAAAAATCCCTCCGCATTTCCTTCGGGATACGTACGGAGTTACATTATATTTATTTAATGACAGCGACCTAAATATTTAATGATAGCTATACTCCCGAGTAACTGGTTAATGCAAGTAAATGGAAACGTTAATTATTTCCATAAAATAAAATATATAATTTACATAGTATAAAATGAAGTCGCGTCGGCTGTCTTTTCCGCTTAGATATTTAAACTGTCTAATATAAAATATAATATTATTATTAGCAATAGGAAGAGTGATACAAGAGGAAGGTTTATATGTATAAACAATACATATGCTACAGAAAAGCCGAAAAATAAAAATATTTGTAATTTAATGTCTAAACAAACATATATTTGTTCGCTTCAATGGCAAACGCTGGTTGAACGTTACGAGAAATACAAAATTAATGTGCTACGTAATTGTATATTACAAGAAGTTCGCGATGGTATATAATTATCTCTAAAGGATAACCCATAATAACCATTTTTATGTTTTAGATATTACAAAAATATGTCTTATTTATCATCCAATTTAATACGTTCGTATCAAGAGATCAAAACTCTCTTTAAAGGCATTTCTTTAAATATTACCTTATACATTATAAAGGATTTGAATAAAGGATACCGTAAATCTACGGTATCGTATAGCCGCCGGAGGTATAGCCGCTCGCGGGTCTCCTAGTTTTATAATAAAAAATAGGGACGTTTATTTTAAGATAACTGACATATGCCCGATTTTACCAACATGTCCTAAAGTATCACATATTGATTGGACTCCTTAGTTTTTGATTCAATTTCCTAACTGGCTCCAAAATGGCATTAAGGGACATATTAAGCGTTGGAGTTTAGTGAATGAAATCGGGCAATACAGTAGTAATCGGTCATCTAAATGTGATAATATTGCTACTAATATTGCGAAAATAATCAGTGACTGACAAAAGGTGGGCTTATATGTTTATAAAATTTAACAAATATGTATTATAATGTAGCGCATTACGAAGATCCGTACGATACCATTTCCACTTTTATATTATTACTGTGCCTGGAGATGTAATCCACGTAGTTCTATAGCCCGAGGAAATACTGCTAGGGATTCTTTGATAAATTTTAATTTTAATCCTCTTAAAAATTTAAGAGATTTCGTAATAAATGTCTGAGGCATGGGTGACCGTTTTTATGTAGGTACCTGCTTGATTAGTCTGATTGCCCCACTGGTCTAGTGGTCAGTTTATTCGGCTACAGACTTGAGATCCTGGGTTTGAGTCCCGGGTTGGGTGAATTCAAAAATCGATATTGGGTTTTCTCTTAAGAAATTCCCAGTATTTGTCCCAAGTTGAGAAGTTTGCGGTGCTTTAAGAGTTGAGAGCCGGAGAGCATGTAAAGCCGTCGGTCCTGTGCCTGATCTCTCCCCGGTCACGTCAGACTATGAGAGTGAAAGAATAGAGCACACTGTAAAAATCCACTCTCACACGTGTGAGAAGGCCTGTGCCCAGAAATGGGACGTTAATTGGCTGCTATTTACTTATTACGTGCATATAATATAGATACCAGAAAACATCGTAGAAAAAAATTGAGAAAAAAGTCCAATATATGTTTATTTTTGGACTGAAGTTCATTAAGTACGATGACAATAAGGTAGACGTAACTGGAGGAATATTGTAAAGTGACATCAGCGATTTTTGATAGATGCTTGTAGATCAAATTATTATACTAAGGATTTTGGCAATTTGTCGACCACACCTTGCCTCTGGTGCGGTATTATGTATGAGGTGAGGTTTTTAGAGCAGTAAAAATCATGATGATTCGCTCTGTATACGTATTTGTGCATACGTACTTAATATACGTACATAAATATATCATAATTTTCACGAAAATAAGTGATTGCACCTCATATACGATGAAAATTTAAAACTTTATCTAAAAATCGTACTATAATTTGAAGGATTACTTAGACGAAAAAAAGCGTGGGAGAGAGTGAATTGCTCTAAGCCGTTTACAAAGAAAAGTTAATGCAACTCACATAACTTAAGAAATAAAACTAAAATTTCTATAAATTCTAGCAGGTTTCATGAAATTAACAATTTATTCAAGGGTGCCTGTATACTTTTCTATAATAAACTCCCAGAAGAAGTTACAAACTTAAATCTTTTATTAAAGGAAAGCTAATCGAAAAATCGTTCTAAACGTTAAAGGACTACCGAGAGGATAAAAAAGCGTGGGAGTGAATGAATTGCACTAATCGAAATAGAATAAATTAAAATATTAAATATATTGTAAAGAAGATGAGAAAAAAGTGACACCCGATTTTGTTTGTTGTGACTTCTTCTCAGGACAGGCCACGAAGGAAACCTCTTAACCCTAGATTATAAGTTGTTCTTTATATCATTATCAGTCGCATATTGAACATAATTATATTGAAAAAAACTATACATATTTGACGATTTAAAAGTGCTGTAATAGCCTACTTCAATACTTTGATTTTGTTTTGAATAAAAATTATAATTAGTCCTGTTATTTTTAATTGGATTATGATTCATTATTTGAGCTTAGTTATTTATTATGTGAGATATTCCGAGACCATTCTTTCCCTTAGATGAAATTAATTTCAGCCCGCTCCCAAGCTTATAGACTCATATTTAATGATAAAGTTAAGTAGCCTATTATAATTCCACTGCTGGGCATAGACTTCCTAAGTTAGGTAAGAGAAGTTTTAGAGCATAGGCCCATAACGCCGCTCATGGCATTGCTCTCAGGATAGGTTTCCTCACGATATTTCCCTTAACCGAAAAGCGTAATAAAGAATTTCAAACAGCAATGAAGCACATACGATTCGCAAAGAGAACTTTGTGATGCGGGTTTTTGGTTTTTCTACGAGAATCCATGTAGTAGGGAGTTAATGCTCCCTAATAGGCAGAGCAAATTCGAATTCAAATTTTCATTATACCAGCAGGCTTTTACAAAACATTTAAATCGTCACCTATAGGTTTATTCACACATTTCAATATATGACTGATGGTGAAATCATAGAACGATTTACCGTTTATTAGTGGTTTCTTCGTGCCAAAGCCTGGGTAGGTCATTTAAAAACCTTTCATGAATGAAGTTAATTTCCACGACCTTACTGGCGCAATTATGCGGGGATTCGTTTTGCTAGCAAAGGTGCTGGATTCGATTCCGAGTTTGCATTGGTGGGAGGCTGTGGCTAGTTACCATCCCACCAGCAAATACGTGATGTCATGTAAAAAAAATAATTCCGGTACGACACTATGTGAAAACCGTAAGAGGACCTCTTCTATTATAAGGTCAGTATGCTTTTATATAAGACTGTATCGTCACTTATCCCTTGGTGAGATGACAGTCAAACGCTAACCTGTCAGCAATTAGAAAAAAGATTGAAAGCAAAATAAAAATATAAATAATACCGGGTAGAACTGCTTGTGTAACATTCAACGTACACAGCCCATAAATAAATGTTTACATCAGTATATCCGTGTCATCAATCAGCGATCACGTTGCCTTCATTTAATTTTATCGTACACCGATTCGGTTCCACGATATAGGGGATCATTTATAAAATGGTTGTACAATGTTTTTAAATACTACATTTTTCCCTTCATCGGTTGCATTTCGATTGCAGTTCGATCATAAATAACTAGTCCCCGCGATGTTATCTGCATAGTTATCCTGTAGAATATGGGGAAACCCGTTCTTTGTCAGAGACTAACGCCCGATTTCACCAACTTCCCCTAAACTTTGTCCCCTAAGGACATTTAGGAGCTAGTTATAATAATAATAATAATAATAATTGTCGCCATCCGGGCGAGTCACTCAGACATGTGCTTTCGGGATGTTCCGCGCTTGCCAACACTGAGTATCTCCACAGACATAATCAAGCGGCCAAAATCCTTCATCAAGAGCTCGCCCTGATGTACGGTCTTCTTGATGAGAGACTGCCGTATTATAGGTACCAGCCGGTGCCAGTACTCGAACGCGACGGTGTCCGACTCTATTGGGACCGGTCCATTATCACGGACAGGACCATACTGGCCAACAAGCCTGATATCGTGATAATGGACCGGGCACAGTCTCGGGTGTTTTTAGTGGATATCACGATCCCGTATGACGAGAATCTCGTGCGAGCTGAGACAGAGAAAAAACGTAAATATCTGGATCTGGCGCACGAGATTACCGCCATGTGGGGAGTGGGATCCACTGAAACCATCCCAATCGTAATATCTGCGAATGGTCTGATCCCAGTCAGTCTCGCTCACCATCTGAGACGACTGGGGTTCCGCGGCAGTTCGCTCGCAGCAAGGATGCAAAAGGCGGTGTTGCTGGACTCGGCTAGGATAGTCCGGCGGTTTCTCAGCCTGTAGCCCTGACCCCCGGCCGTTTGGTCTCCCTGCCGGGGTGTATCCTCCGCCCGTTATATGTATTTGTGTAATTGTTTATGTAGATATATGTATTATTTCATATTTATGTATACAAGTAATTATTATAAATTTATTTATATATAATAATAAATATATATATTCTTTTGTAAACGGGCGTGAGTGTTAAAGTGGAATAATAATAATATAATAATACGGGCGTGAGTATCAGATTGGATCAGATAATAACCTTTTATTTTTTACATCACACTTAACTACAGTTATAATGATTACACGTGTATTCTAACATAAAACAAGTAAAGTAGCCGCAGAAAAAAATGTGATGCCGAAAAAGGCTACACCGCTCAGTGATTGTTGGGATTTCGTCCCAACGCTGGTTTTCAGCGGAGACCCGGACGGACACAAACCAACAAAAACACAAAGAAACCAAACAACAATAAAAATAAAGTATGTACAATAAATACTAAATAAAGAGATAATATACAATTAATACGTAATACATAATTAATTAATACGTCTCTATTAATTAATAATTAGTTAGGGAATTGTTTCTATAGCTAAGAGGTCTCATAACAATGTGATGCTTTAGGGAATGTTGGTGAAGTCGGACATAAGTCGTGAAAGGAATATGTATGCCGTATTTTATTGGTTTTCATTTTGATTTCACAGAACTCTACTTTTTAAAAAATTTAAAAAACCCTAGTTACTCCTTATAATATCCGCTATGCCACAGAAAACCCCGTCAAAATCGGTTCAGTCGTTTCAAAGAATATCCCGTATATATACTCAGGCATCAGCAAACATACCCGAAGCACTGCAGTATCTCGGTAGTATTATCAAAATGCGGTATGCATTATTATACATCACTCTGATGCTACTACGTGAGTTATTTGTGCAATTGGCAAAAAGTTGGCAAATCTCGAAGCATTGACAGTATGCTCTTAACAGTGTCAACTTAGCTCCATCACTGCAATGTGCGAATCGACGTGCGAGCATGTTACACCGAAAAGCCAGGACCCTCCTTTCTCGTCTAACATCTTCGTCATCCTGCAGATGCTCCGTCAAAATACGTCCCAAGTACCTGAAGCTTTCCATCCTGTTTAAACACATACCATTTAAGATGGTATCTTTCCCGGACCCTTACCCTCTCGGAATATTATGAATTTTATTTTTTCAACATTATACTTAAGACCTTAATCCCGTGCGAACTCTTCACAGATATTGAACAGATACCTAAGGCCCGAGATTGAGGGACTTAGAAACACTATGTCATCAGCATAGCTGATATTGTTTACAAAGTTGTTCAATCAGGTCATTTACATAAAGGTTGAAAAGGTCCGGAGAAGTAAGCCCGCCTTGACGAACGCCACATTCAAATCTTATGTCATTGGAAACAACGTCGCCCCATTTACCATAGTCTTCATGAGATTTATATTACAAAATCTAATGTTATTAAAGCGTATGTTGTATACAATGTATTTTGAAATGATGACAATATTATTCATGAACACGGCATAGTCGGTCATAGCCACTGGCAGGAAATAATTAGATTTCCACAGCACTGTAGCGTACTCAGAGGTATTGATAGGAAATTATTTCGCCTGGCTACACCTGTAACAACATACTTTGTAACATTTACTTATTAAGGATTGTGGTATATTAGTATAACATGTTATATTTTCTTCAATAAACACGTTATTTTGTGATGGTCTCCCTAGCTAGGTGGGAGCCTTTGATCGTGACTACCACCATATCATAAAAGACGTGCCAGCAACAAAAAAAATTGCATTCCAGTACCATGCTACATATAAACCACGTGAAGTGAATTACCTTTTACCAAGCTAGTGCGCTTCCATCTTAGATTGTATCATCACTTACTACCAGGTGAGAATACAGGCATGCATTAACCTGTCAGCAATATTTTTTTTTATAATTGTAACGGAAAATTTTACATGTCAGTACATTCACAGCTTGTTTTGAAGTAAGCCGACTTTAACATTGTTTTAAGTTATATATACGAGTATATATATATATATATATATATATTTTTTTTTTTTAAATCTTTAATCAAGGAGGCATATTACAGCACTTTTGAATCGTCAAATTATATTTTTTTTCCACACTCTGATTCTAATATACATCTGATGACGGTACTCAAGATCGGCTTAAAATCTAAAGTTACGAGGGTTCCTTCGCGCCCTGATCCGAGAAGAACCCACAACAAACTCAGTCGGGTTTTTTTTTTTACCATCATCATTACAATAACAAATTAGTTTACTATATTTTAATTAAAATTAGAGCAATTTGTTCACTCCCAAGCGTTTCTATCGTCTAGGTAATCTTGCAACTTATAATACGATTTTTCTATCAACTTTCTTTTAACAAAGACTTTGAATTTATTAATTGACATCTTTAGAACGTCTTGTGGGAGTTTATTATAGAAACGTATACAGTTACCCTTAAATGAGTTGTTAATCTTATGCAGCCTACTAGAATTTATAACAAGTTTGTTTTGGTTTCGTAAGTTATATGATGTACATTCACTCTTTTTATTAAAAGAGTCAATGTTTTTATGTACGTACAACAAGTTTTCTAATATATATACGCAGTGAACTGTCATTATGTTAACTGCCTTGAATTTGTTTCTTAGCGACTCTCTTGGACCCATATTGTAAATCGCACGAACGGCCCTTTTCTGCAGCACAAATATTGCATCTATATCAGCAGCATTACCCCAAAGTAGAATACCGTATGACATAATGCTGTGAAAATAGCTGAAATATACCAGTCTGGCAGTATCAACATCTGTCAGACGACGAATTTTTTTAACAGCGTAAGCCGCGGAGCTGAGCCTATTCGATAGACCACTTATATGGGGCCCCCACTGTAATTTATTATCTAATGTTATACCTAAGAAAGCGGTACTATCTACAAGGTCTAGTTCCTCATTATTAAGTTTAACAATGGTTTGCGTTTGTTTCACATTAGGAAGAGTAAACTTTACACATTTTGTTTTCTTTCCGTTGAGCAATAAATTATTAGCTTCAAACCATTGTACCACTTTATTGAGAGAGCTGTTTACGTCGTCATAATTTGTTTGTCGTCTATTAACTTTAAACAATAGCGAAGTATCATCAGCAAACAGAACAATCTCATGATCACCCTTAACAAAGTAAGGAAGGTCATTGATATAAATGAGGAACAGAAATGGTCCTAATATGGAACCCTGTGGGACTCCCATTTTTGTCACCGACCCCGCAGAAAGCTTGCCATTGACACAGACCTTTTGCGTTCTATTGGTTAAATAAGAACTCATCAGGTCTAATGCTGTGCCCGCGAGGCCATAGTGTCGCAATTTCCCGATCAGAGTTTCATACTGAACACAATCGAAGGCCTTAGACAGATCACAGAAAACGCCAAGCGCGTCACGTGAATCCTCCCAGGCCTCGTAGATATTGAGTAATAACTGTACGCCAGCATCGGTAGTCGAGCGACCTCGAGTAAAGCCAAATTGCTTATTATGTAATAAATTATAATTTTTGAAATGTTTTAGCAACTGGTTCAACATTATTTTTTCAAATATTTTACTAAAGGTTGGGAGAACCGATATTGGCCTAAAGTTACTAGGGTTAGAAGTACTGCCTGACTTAAACATCGGTATTATTTTGCTGTACTTCATTAAGTCAGGAAATACACCACAATCAACACAATTATTAAAAATTTCCGCCATGTCAGGTGCAACGATGTCAATTAATGATTTTACAAGGTTAACCGATAGACCCCACAAATCGTTAGTTTTTTTGTTATTGATTAAATTAAATGACTTAATAACATCAGAGGCATCGACATGACTGAATTTAAAGATACCATGACATTGGGGCATGCTATCAGCTAGCCAAGAGAGTGCAATGGAAGGTGATGAGTTCAGCGATTTAGTAGTTGAGACAGGAATATTTGTAAAAAACTCTTCAAAAGTATTAGCAACCTCTGAGTCTGACGATATTTTTTTATTCTCTAACTCTAAATTAAATTCATTAAAACGCGGAGTTGCTTTTCCTGTTTCATTATTAATTATTTTCCAAGTTGTTTTAATTACATTACTACTGTTTTATATGTGTGTGTGTGTGTGTGTGTGTGTGTGTGTGTGTGCGCGTGCGTGTGTGTGTAAAAAAAGTCGTATTCATTACAGCATTTATAGCCCAAAAACGGCTGGACCGATTTTAATGGTCTTATTAATCTTGAATTAATGTTATAGTTCGTTATTCTCTCCCAGCAAACCACCACTAACTATTAACCCAATTGACTATTCCTTCTTTCGTAAGACATCTTTACACAAAGAACGGGTTTTTGTCCATATTTTTACAGGATCGAGATATAAATGGTTACAACCGGGGGAACAAATATCAATAATTAATATCATTTGGTAATTTCGTTTAATAAAGGCTAGCAGTGAAATTGATAGCCAAACGTATGAATTTTGGTTTCGTATTTCATATTCTGACAGCCCTTGCCAACGGGTTTCATATTGTGCTATTGTCTAAAATATATCAGGTCTTCAAATGCAGTGTTCATGTAATTTATGCGTAAAATTCACAAATTCATACGTCATGTATGAATTTCCAATGATATAAAAATGATGTTGCATTTTCAATCAACCCTGGTATATTTGGTAGGTATATTTACGCCCTTATATACAGAGACCTAAATGCTGTGGGATTCTGGAAGTATAAAATAAGTAACTTAAATTTTAAGAAATATTAGCAAAACATCACGTCTAATGGTAGGGGAGACAGGTCTGCTAAATTTACAGTTACTAAAGCGTAGTGGGGTCCCGATGGATTGTGAAGATCAGGCTGTAAAACGAAAAAGTCTATGTCAAGTTCATCATTTAGAGAGAGGTTCCCTTCCACATGGGGAAGAGCGTGTAAGAATGTTCATAAATGATAAATAACCAGTCTAATGAAAATACTCCAGCACGTCAGACATTCATAATGTATATTTACTCGGAACTTCAGAAAACCGGTAGATATTAATCTGACGATTAACTCACTAATTAATCGTGGGGTGGCCGTAAAAAGGAGGTAAAAAAGCCGTTTGGAAATATTTGAGTGCGTCAAACTTTCACAGTGAATACGCACTCTGACTTTCTGATAACCTAGAGATATTAATCTGCCGATTTACTTGTCGAAGGGCGTCTGTAAAAAGGGGAAAAAGTGTCTTATATTAGAGGACAATTTGTAGGTACCCTAAAGTTGTGAACGAACTTTGAAAATGTAACCTTGGGTTACTCGAGTTCGTCAGGTTTTTATACTGAAGGTTCAATTTGATGTCTTAGTAGTGCTAAATGATAATATGAAGGGAGAGATACTGACAACTTAAACAATCCTTTCTCCTTTTTATTACTGGTTGAAATAAAAACAAGTTTTTAATTCTTCATCTACACTGGATTCGTTATCGAAGTCGGTTTCCACTTGTTGAACTTCCTCGTCATCTCGTCTTTCTGTATGCGATGTACTTTGTTCGCAGTAAATGTTGCTGTAGCTCTGTTCGGCAAGATGGAGAAATAAGAAGTGTCGTAATTCCACACATTTAATAGTTCTCAGCATCTGTACGCTTCATGCTTATAGATGCTTTTAGTTACATCTCTCCATGAAAACCATCAGCTTATATGTTTTTCATAATAATCCTGATAGGGTTGCCTTCAAAATAATAAAAAACGTGCTAGTAATTCGGGCTTTTTTTACAAATTTCTGCCTCGTCTATTTTCTTATTTTCACGCTCAAATTGACAGATTATTGAAATATACACTTTTCTGGATGTACTTAATGGATCTTGTCTTAATCTGACGCTTTCGAGGTTTTCTGAGGACCGATAATGTTTACAAATCTGACGGGCTGCCCTCAACACATTTCATTATAATAACGGTTTATTACAGGATACAAGGTTTTTCCCTATTTGATTTTCTGAGTGCTACTATAAGCGGCCTTTATAGCTTCGTATGAAGCTGTATAAAAAAACTCCATTTTTAATATTTCTTATACTTGAAAATTGATCTTTTTATAAATAATTAAGTCGAAACTAATATTTTTTATAGTAAATATGTAAGTCCTTTGGAAAAATAACATCGTACACGACGGTCTCATTTAAGGTAACGTTCGTTTTAAAATATTTATTTCTTATTAAAATTTATGATGATAGTAACATAAACAATGTTGTATTCCTAATGTTACAGAATCAAATATGGTGTTTGGACTGATCGAATTGATAGCAACCGTCACCTCAAGCAATGCAACGTAATGCAGTCAATACCAAAGCCATGAATGTATTTACATTGGATAGTTCGGTTCTCATGTGGATACGTAGATGCTGTCAGGAAATAATAGACTTCGGAAATCCTTGATTTGTTTGACGCAAATGTGTATAAGCAACATAGAGGTGATCAGATGTGAGTTTCATATTTCGGCAACATTGTATATTACAAATATCGATATTCAAGTTAAATTCTAAATTAAAATAAAACAGGACCGGGGTGCAAAACAATAACTACATTAGAATTTCACAGAAAGTGCATAATAAATAAATTATAAAATTGAAATAAACTGTATATACGCTTGATAGCAAACCCAAAATTGTTTATTACAGCAAAAAGCTTTTTCTAAAATCAATATATATTGTATAAATTGTATTAAAAAAGCAATTGTACTTGAATATTTATCGGTTAAGAGTTATTATTTTAGAAGGTTACATTTACATTTAGTTGGAATACAGATTGTTAAAACAAAGCAATTCAGATTTGCTTTCTAGTCGATATTATAATTATAATTCAAATTGTGTAATAATAAAAATAATAATTTGATTATTCAAGTAAGTTTTCAATCGTTAACATATTTTTAGTCATTCACTCGACTTCAAATAATTTTTTTAAAACTGGTAGTGGAAGGCTTTTGATGTTCATACAATTTTTTCAAATATTTTTAAATTTTTAACAATTAATTAATTTTCGTAATTGGGATAAATTGTACAAGGCTGCCTATTCAAGGCTCACGTAAACGGTATAAGATTTCTTTCTATGTAATTAATTCTAAATTGCTTCTTAGCTTTTATTGACTTAATAATTTAGAGAATGGATAATAAATCAAAGATTTACGCTTAAATTCTTCGTTGTTATAGATACAACATTCTTGTAACAAGTCAAGTTTATATCAACAAAAGTTCGAGCTTTTGGGAGCTAATACGTGATTAAACTAAAATATAGATAGTAGTCTAATATATATATATCGGATATAACCGTTTTGACTCAGGTCGATATTAATGTGCTTTTTTTTTCATATAAATGTAGGACACTTTTTTTTCCTTTGTGTCATCCTGAAGCACAGTGAAAAATATCGCCTTGTTACATTATGTACACTTTTAACATTATATATACAGAGACACGCACCGAATAAATTCAATTTCTATTGAACGTATAACGTTTAAACATTTGGTACAGATAGAAAGCTCTATTGTTAGTGAATAACACATTGTTTATAAATTTCGATACTGCCACTATACCTGGGAATTCAGTTGTCGGTATTATCCGAAACAATAACCAATTTCAAAGGTACTATTGGTAACGAATAACTAACATTTATGAACTATAACGTAAGTAATCTCTATCCCGGAATTCTCATGATAAAGAAAAAAAACCTGAAAGTGGTAGAAAATTTTGACACTGTGAAGAAAAGAGATGAAAAGGGCTATTTCCTTGTGAATAAACGACTTTCAAATGACATCATACATAGGTCATAATAATCATCAAATTGTACTAAAACATGATGCAATGTTGACTTTATTTATGACCTTTATCTGTTGGTCAGTTCTACATCATACGTACGACATATTTATTAGGTAAAAGTATTTCGTCAAGATGTCCGAAATAGTCATATGTGACTCGGATTTTACGTAAGCTCGGACATATACTATATCACTTTTAAAACGAAGTATTTAAATCACTCTATAAAATCGTATTTCATTTATATATTAGGTGCAGTGGCCTCCGCATTATTTCCGGTGCATCGGATTTGCGGCTTCGGTTTCAGCTCGCGGCATTTCTATTTACAATATCAATTGATTTATGAAATAATTTCATTAAGAGTATTAGTTCGCATCGCTAACTAGTTCGTTAATAACATTAATTAAATTAAAACAGTAACTACTTCAAGCAGTTCGATAATGTTAAACGCGATTGTATATTCTTTAAAATACGATATAGTGATATATATATATATATATGTCAAACCTTTCTTCCATAATATTAGAGAAGAGATTTATTTGTAATACTTTTTTGTCTCGGAACTTTTCTACGGATACAACATTTGATACTCTGGTGTTCGACTCTGAATACATTATTTTCTTTACATTGAAATTTGTTATACTTTAACAACATACTTACATACATATATACGAAAATACAGATGTTTTCTCTTTATAATATTAGTTAGTCATCCGTGAGATGACTGTGATTTATTTTATTAAAACAAAACCTACTGATCCAATGAATATTAATTAACATATAATTAATGTTCCCTGAAATTATTATTTGTAATGCCTTATGGATATAATAATATTAAGATTATCGTATCTCACATTCGCTTTACCTCTGATGCTCTAAAAGGATTTGGATTACTATGAATACAGCATATTAATGGGCCTAACTAGCTGGACTATCATTCATGGCCAAATAAATATATTTATAATACTCCAGCGAAGCCTTTAAACTATGCCAGATGCGAGAGGGTGGTTTATGTATATTTTTATATATAATTTAAAAAAAAATGAAAATTATATTATTAAGTATTGATGAGTGAAGTCGATACAGTTTCACTACCCCTATGGGAATGAGGAGAGATGCTATGTAAGTATGTCGATGAATACATATTATTATACAATTCATAAATAACAGGTTTTATAAAGTAATAATGTAGTAAATATGTAAAGTAGTAAATAAAATGAAAGCCAATTTTCGCTAGTAGGGCGTCTGACACAGCTCTCAACGTTCAATAGAGAAAGACCACAGTTTAGAATTTTAAATGTACTGGCTGACGTAAGTAAAATGAACAACATTTAATTAGGTATTTTAGTCTCAATATCTCCTCTGAAGGCTTTGTATATATATATAATGTTAACCACTATATTTTTTACAAATAATATTAATAGAACTTAAGCTGTAAAACAGCTATAGCTGTAATTACTTAAGAACTACTGTCTTTCTACAGTTTTAACGAGGAAGGAAACTTTTTCTTTTAGTACTTCGACTGCAAATTTGCTCTTTGTGAGAAGATATTGAAAACAGTAGCTGCTGTAGCTAAAGCTGTATAGATCCACTTCTCATTAATTATTTGATTCTACGGACGCCGTATCAGTACAGCTTTTAAGCTAATGACTTCATTCATTTAACACAGGAGTATACTTGTGTCTTCTTATTAAATATAATTACAATTAAGGCATAGATATAGCCGACCTAGAGCTATTTACAAGATTTAATAGTTATTTAGTGCTTTTGTTATTTATATTCAATTCACGTTATTGTTATCTAAACTAATATTATAAAGAGGAAACATTTCCGTTTTTGTATGTAACGATATAAGTATGTATGTATGTATGTTTGTTTGTATGTTTGTTGCGTTTGCACACAAAAACTACAGAACTGATTAAAACAAAATTATTTCATACAATTTAAAAATAGCATTATTGTAACCCAAGGGTTAAAACAAAAAATCTGTTGTCGCTTGGGCTGCGAAAACTATTGAATATAGAATAAAAACATATACTGTAATATTATAGAACGTATTAATATCTATAAAAAAGTTCTTGAAACCATAAGTCCAATTACTGTAGTTATGCCACTATAACTACTTTTTTACATTTAAAGTTTATAAAAGTTAAAATTTAATAAAAGTGCCGACAATAAGCAAACAATATTATCATACCCCTATATCGTTACCCTTTTAAATAATATTTTATTAAAGATGGTTTTAATACGATAGAATAATTTTTCAATTATTACAATCAGACATTCCATTCAAAAGATTCAACGAATTTAAAAATCTCAATCTAAAGAAAATAATGAATCCCAAGTCGAATGTCATTCACAAATATGGTGTATTGGGAAGTTCTGAGACAATAATCCGATTTAAAAAAATTCTTTCAATATCTGTAGAGTAATTTTATATTGACTAAAGTCGGATCGTCGCCGTCGTCGCTTCAACCGATGGACGTCCACTGCTGGACATAGGTCTCACGAAATGATACCCACAAGGCCCGATCTTGCGCCGCCTGGCTCCAGCGGCTACCGGCGACCCTCTTTATGTCATCGGTCCACCTTGTGGGGGGTCTACCTACACTGCGCCGCCCGGTGCGGGGTCGCCACTCCAGCACCTTCGGGCCCCAACGTCCATCGGTCCGTCGGACTATGTGGCCCGCCCATTGCCACTTCAGGTTCGCGATTCGTAAGGCTATGTCGGTGACTTTAGTTCTGCTACGGATCTCCTCATTTCTGATTTGATCACGTAGAGAAACTCCAAGCATAGCCCTTTCCATCGCACGCTGAGTGACTCTGAACTTTCGTATAAGGCCCATAGTCAGCGACCACGTTTCGGAGCCGTAGGTCATCACTGGCAACACGCACTGTTCGAAGAGCTTTGTCTTCAGGCACTGAGGGATATTGGACGAAAAGAGATGCCGTAATTTCCCGAACGCTGCCCAACCGAGTTGGATTCGGCGGCTAACCTCTTTGTCGAAATTGGACCTACCTAGCTGGACTATGTGTCCCAGGTATGAGTATTCGTCAACAATTTCGAGAGCTGAGTTCTCAACGATGACTGGGTGGAGCGGAACATGGATATTGGACATAACTTTCGTCTTATCCATGTTCATTTTTAGGCCCACCTGTCGAGAAGCTCTGCTGAGGTCATCGAGCATTGTATTGAGATCTTCCAGAGTCTCTGCCATAATGACCACATCATCGGCGAACCGTAGATGAGTGATGTACTCGCCATTGATGTTGATGCCCAGTCCGTTCCACTCCATAAGCTTAAAGAGGTCTTCCAACGCCGCAGTAAAGAGCTTCGGGGAGATAACATCTCCCTGTCGCACTCCACGCTCCAGTTGGATAGACTCTGTGCTATGGTCCTGTACAGGACCAAAGTCAGAATTCTACGTAAATGAAATTACGAGTTTTAAAATGTATTGCTATATACTCGTTGTAAAGTAAAATCTTTATATTGATTAGATTATGAGTGTAGGTGTATTTAATAATCTGAAAGGAAGTAATTAAAACTAAGTGAAATACAACTTTTATGTTAACGAAAATAAATCTATAGTCCGACTTAGTAGATTTCCACTGCCACTCCTGGGTTCTTCTCAACTTTAGTTGAGGGTTGCGGGCCTCGAGGAACTGCCTCCTTACCCGGGCATCTTCCTCGGGCATCGATTTGATGCCTGGTATTCTGTTTTGCCCGCAATCATACGAGCTGGTTCCGGCTGGCTACGCTAGCGGGTCCATCCAGCTCAATTAATTCAATGGTTAAGTCCGGGTATTGCCACTGATATTGCGTCGTCTTCGCCGTCATCATCGTCTACATCAGGAGGCGGTGACAGCAGAAGCAGGGGACGCCCAGTGTTTGCTGCTCTTGGGTGCTGGCTGGCAATGCCGTGGAGGTGTATGTATGTGGAGTTGTCCGTTGTTCCGAGTGGCGGAACATACTCTTCGCCAAGTTCCAGACGAACACCTCCACGGTGGGCGTCCTGCTGTAACGGTGGATGACGTCATTTCTGACGTACCTCGGAGTATCCTGAGGAGAAAGAGTACCAGGCAGGAGCCGCATACGTCAGTCTGCGTAGACCTTCAGTTTGGCTTTTATTGGGAGACTTGAGGTAAAAAGCGGCCGCAGCAGTGACCGAGCCGCCGCAGCCTGGCCCACGGCGTGAGTCACCGTGTCCACCAGGCGCAGCCCGCAATCAATACGGCACCCCAAGTAGCGTGCTGTACTTCCACTGCCAAGAGATCGGCGTCTATGCGGGTCACACCGCGGGGCATTGCTAGTATACAATATTTTTCGAGAAAATTATCATCTATCCGATTATGTTGTGATTTGATACACAAATCATTTTCATCACTTCACTACTGTGTAATATTGGACATATATATAGTAACGTTCAATATAGTCGACGCAAGGAGAGCGCCCATCGGATCAAAGTGATTAGTGGTGGATCTATTCAAAGCTATAACTGACATGGATGACACCTGTGAGAATTCGTGCATGCAGACCGGACGGTACCCAATTAATCTAATAATTACAATTTCATCTCTGTAAGTGAGGGTTTATTTTGTAAATGATCAAATTTATAGAGCATTAACATCATTACGATGAAAGTACACCACTCGTTTTGCTAATTTGCACGATTATCCCTTATTAAAAGTTTCGACTATTATACTGTTTTCACGTCTGATGATATCGCTTCTATATGATTTAATTCAACGCAATTTCAATTTTACGGAATGATATATAAGTAGGCATGTAAGTAACAGCCCATTAACGTCCCACTGCTGGACACAGGCCTCCTCACTCACAGGAGAGAGAGTTTTTAGATCAAAGTAAACTCTATACCTTCAGTCCCATATTTCGACGTGAAGAGACCGAAGAGAGATCAGGCGTGGGACCGCGTGCTCTCCTAGGCATGGGCGTTGGGCACACCGCCAACTTCCCAATTTCGAGTAAGTATCAAGAAAACCTTGATTGAAACTCAATATCGATTTTCCAAATTCGAATGTATAATCGTTTAATGAATTAAATACATATATATCTTGATGTGTATAGATTTAACTCATTCAAACCTTGCTGCGTTAACCATTGTATTTCTTTTCTATTCCTATTATTCTTACTCCATCTCGATCTATATATCTTGTTAAAATTTCCAATCTGTAATAAAAAAAATACCTATCCCTGTAGACAGAGAGAGTTGTGGAATCGACGAACCGACTGATCAGGAGAATCTATGTGAGATGTAGCCCTAATTTAGTAAGTATTGATAGCAGACCTCTCCTTTAAGTTATCACTAGCAATTTCCTGCGGTTTCACCTGCGTAGATACCGATCTCGTGGCAGTGGAAAGTCTACTGTAGATTTAATTTTGTTAACATAAAAGTTACATTTCATTTAGTTCTTAATCACTTCCTTTCAGATTATGAGATACAAACCTACATTCATATACTAATCAATATACAGATTTTACTTTACAATAAGTAATACATTTTTAACCTAGTAACATCATTTACGTCGAATATCCGACATTAGTCAATTTACAAATACTATAAAGGTTTGAAATATTTTTTTTTAATTGGTCCAGTAATTTTTAGCTCAATTATTATAAATTGAAAAAAAAAAAATAAAAACAAAAATTCAAAATGTAAAACTTTCTTTTATAATATTAGAGAAGATTTATTTGTAATACTCGTATTATTATTTATTGTCTCAAAACTTCCCTATTGAATGTAGAGTTTTAGAGAATTCGACTCGGGATACAATATTTTCATTAGATTGAAATTTTTAATATCATTAAATCTTTTGAATGGAATGTCCGATTTTATTAATTCAAAAAGTATTTTACAGATATTGAAACGGTCTTTAATAATTTATATTTTAATAAGATAAGGATTAATACAGAGGTATAAATAATATGGTTTGATAATTGTGGGTACTATTAACTTTTATTAACTATTATTAACTTTTACAATGCAAAAATGTAGTTATCGTGCCATAACTATAGTAGTTGAACATATGGTATCTTACACTTTTTTGTAGATATTAACACGTTCTATAATATTGTAAAACATTTCTTCAATACTTTACCCAGCGTATGCGATAGTAGATTTTTTATTTCACATCTTGTTTTACATTAATGCATTTTTCTTTCGAATGATAAAAAAAAATTTGAAATCGGTTTTTGTGTGAAAACATACATACATACAAAAACACAGATGTTTTCTTTTTATAATATTAGTTTAGATTTAAAAAAATATTAACTGGAGTGTGATGTAACCCTAACTTAGTGACTAATGATAGCATACCTCTCCTTATATATTGTATATGATAAGAATTTCAAAGTAGAAAAGCAAAGTTCATTGTAGTTGTTATCTTTGGTACCCTGTCGCAATTTTCTAAAGCTGGGCTTACACATGATTGCTTGTTGTTATCACATTTTTCTCACTTTAAAAGAAAAACTTTCTATGTTGGAATTGAAATTTTACAATACAGTCTAATACCGAGCATTCTTTACCTTTCTAGGAAAGCTCCCTTTGTATGAAAGCCTTGCCTCACCTTTTTTCATTCATAACAAATGAACAATCTTTCTGTGAGTATTATAATTTCATCTTGATCCATGTTTAGTTTTGGTCCTTGTTTTCTCAGGATTCCTGTTTGTACTGTTTTGATTGGATTATTATGAAACGTTTTAAGGAATTGGAAGTGGATTCCAGAATAGGTTCTATTGACAATTTGATCTTCTAAACTGTGGGTTTCTCCATGTTTTTATGGGATCGGAAACTATGCGGTTGACACTACCGGGAACAGCAACTTTCTATAAAAATAAACGTGCTATGTCATAACTTGGATATATATAACTCAAGTTTTTAACCGTTAACAAAATATTTGTTATTTATCAACTCAAGGTCAATTATTTAAAAAAAATTTATAGTTAAAGATACTTGATGCTAATACAGCATTTTGAAAAGCGAAATATTGTACAGGAGCATATATTGAAAGTTCAAATTAAAATTTTAGGGGTTCGTATTAGATGGCGTCGGAATTGCTTCAATTTTTTCTGTATTTATCTCAGCACTATGTAACTTCCAGCTAACAATGCGATAAATTTAAGTGAATACTTCGTGTCGCATTAATTAATTAACGTCAACATACTACGTGTGCCTGTTTATGCTAAAAATATATATATATCTTTTTATCTCACATTGCTTAAATAAATGTGTGCGACCACATTTTCTCTACAATAATCTTAAGTATGAAAATATAAATCACTGTACGCTCGTTTGTGCGACTATATTAATAATAATTATTTTAATAAACGTTTCCTGGTTTTTCTATTAAAAGTTGATAGAAATTACCCGACTTTTTTTTCGCATTATTCGCAGAAACCACTTCAGAACAGCTTTACCAAACACTCATATTCTACTTATCTTTACTACACAACTCCTAAAGGATTTACTTTTTATCTCCTCGTTTAGCACAGTAGGCGTTGTATTTATTAAGAATGAACTTTAACAAAATCAAAATAAGTATTGAATTTCTTTGATCGAAACGTCCGTTACATAGAGTACTGCGAAGTGTACAAAATTGTGTTTAATTTTTATTTCAAGTTTCGCTCGACCGGTTAAGGGGCGCCGGTTCATTAGTACCTTCCTCTTGCCTTCGTCCTAATTAGTAGAAGGTAATCGCTGGATTACTTCTTGTATTGATTAAGTACAAAGCCAACTGACTAAACCCGGGAAGGTAATACTGATATTAATTACTGTTACTACTAAATGTGTTAAGTTTACTCTGCTTAATGTGAAACAAACGCAAACTATTGTTAAACTTAATAATGAGGAACTAGGCCTTGTAGACAGTACCGTTTTCTTAGGTATTATCTTAGATAATAAATTACAGTGGGGGCCCCATATAAGTGGTGGTGGAATACGTCGTCTGACAGATGTTGATACTGCCAGACTGGTATATTTCAGCTATTTTCACAGCATTATGTCATACGGTATTCTACTTTGGGGTAATGCTGCTGATATAGATGCAATATATGTGCTGCAGAAAAGGGCCGTTCGTGCGATTTACAATATGGGTCCAAGAGAGTCGCTAACAAACAAATTCAAGGCAGTTAACATAATCACAGTTCACTGCGTATATATATTAGAAAACTTGTTGTAGGTAGTACATAAAAACATTGACTCTTTTAATAAAAAAAAGTAAATGTACATCATATAACTAAGAAACAAACACAAACTTGTTATAAATTCTAGTAGGCTACATAAAATTAATAACTAATTTAAGGGTGACTGTATACGTTTCTATAATAAACTCTCACAAGACGTTCTAAAGATGTTACTTAATAAATTTAAAGTCTTTGTCAAAAGAAAGTTGATAGAAAAATCATATTATAAGTTGCAAGATTACTTAGACGATAGAAATGCGTGGGAGTGAACGAATTGCTCTAATTTGAAATGAAATATATTAAACCAATATGACATTGTAATGATGATGGTAACAAAAAAATACAAAACACCCTACTGAGTTTGTTGTGGGCTCTTCTCAGATCAGGACGTGAAGGAACCCTCGTAACTTTAGATTTTAAGTAGTTCTTTAATACCATCATCAGACGTACATTAGAATTATTGTGTGGAAAAAAATATCATATTTGACGATTCAAAAGTGCTGTAAATTGATTGATTTGGCTTTGCCTGCTGGTGTCATCTGTTTAGCTCCCGATCCCGTGGAAATAAGAAGAGATCTGTTCTTTACAATGTAGACACATTATAAGAGTAGTTACGATGCGAAATTTCCAGCATATCGAAGGTCGAATAGTCATGGCGATCTCATGACCAATGAAAAATCTGGCTTATATAGGTACAGTATACCATACTACGGAAATAGAGAAAATATGCGAAATATAAAATTAAAAGCTTTAAATCGTCCATATTGTAGAAAAAGGTTTTTATTGATGACACTTAAGCTCGTTAATAGATTCTATAAAAAAAACAAAATGCTTAGTCAAACACAAGAGAAATGGGTACTTTACTTTTACGCCCATTATTAAAATGAAACTTGTAAACAATTTTAAAAACTAAGAGTTTGCATTCAGACGCAATGTTGAAGCAAATAAAAACAAGTTATATTCTGATACTTACTGATGGCTCAAAGCACTCAACGGCTCAGTTCGTACTTCGTTCGTTTGCCCATTATTTCTGCCAATAATAAATTAAAAACAGTTATTCTTCAATGGAAATGATAATAATGGATTGAATCACAAAATTTATGAGTTCATCATTGGTTGAATATACATAAATTAATGCATTTTAAACATTTAATTTGTAATATTAATATTACAATGAAAATATTTAAAGTTTAAGCCTCTATATGACTTTATTCTAGCGAATTGTTCGAAGTTGCGACTTATCTATATAAATATATTTGTACATAAAATATAATTCCCTTCATATAGATCCAGCGTTAATGACTTAAATTGTCATTCATGACTCTAAAAATCGATGAAGTAATCTAGAATATTTCTGGGAAATTAAATGAAATCTAAATCCACACGCTTCAATTTTAACAATGTTATTATAAACAAATCTATGACCACATTTATTAGTTCATCGTTTTCTTAAAATATAGCTGTTAAAACATAATGCTTCAACAACCTTATCATTAGTACAAATGCCACTGTAATTAATAATAATGTATTTTTGAAACTCTATCTTACAATAATTAGGATTTCATACATAACCCTTTTTACCTATAATTATAGGGGCAAAATTACAGATTTCTTCTTCTATCAGATTTCTACTTCAATTTCATTTTATCCGGGGCTTTACTTTAATAATCTTTATTCGTTTTTGTATGTTATTGTTATGTCTATAAATATAATCGAAAGCTGAACATAGGTCTCTCTTATGGTTTCCACTGCCACTGATTCCATTTCATGTTTCTGCGAACCATATCCTCCTTCCTCTATCTCTTCTTGTCTTAAAACTTTAGTTCGAATCTCCTCATTTCTGATTTGATCATTTGAGAAAACTCTGAGCATAGCCCTCTCCATTGACATTAATTAGCAGTCATGTCTTGAGGCACATAGGAATTTTGGATGATAGATCTCTCGTAGTTACCTGGACGCTGTCCATCCGAGTTGGAATCAGCGTTTGACTTCTCTCTCAAAATGGGACGCAGCTTATTGGATCGTGTATAAATCTACTCGTTTACGTGTACAAAGGGAACCGTCATTATTTTCTTTAATCTTTCTCTTACCTATTAGTGAGTATATTTGTGTTTGTTACTCGACGGATATCCGGTTTCCATAATACCAGATAGGCGGTACGGCGAGGAATTGAGACGGAAACACAAGGCAACTCAATTATATTGTTATATTACATAAATTGGACTTCTTCCGCATAAACTAAGGACCTCAGAAAAATTTCCATATTTCGTTTCTTCCTATTAGCTTTCGTTGTATACTTAAACATTTGAAATATGTAATAAAATATGAGCTTACATTCATCTTATACGAGTTTCAAATATCATGTTCAAATTTTCAATTGTTAATAAAATAAATGTTAATAAAATTAAGCCCTCAACTTTATTTTTTTTTTCAGGTTTTTCAATAATTAATTTACTTATTAAATTTATTTCTCTAATAGTATTTGCCGCTGTTTCCATAGCCGCTATCAATAAAAAAAATATACTTAAACGGTTTTTATGTCTCTGTATATTTAATGACTTGAGTAGGCTTAATATTTTTTTATAATACCTGTTAAATATGTCACCTAATTAAAACTGTTATTCAATTAATGGGGTTTTTGGAAACGAATGTCTCGTTTTCGCTTTTATCTCCTTATACGCTAATGTTACAACTCTAATGTTAATATACAAAAACTTTAACACAAAAAGAACCGCCTTCCAATCAAACCATTCCAAACAAATTAATATGCTCTAAAAAGTAAAAAATAATTGCGATTTCTCATTTAGAGTTCTCCTAAATAAAATGAAATAAAAACATTTGACTACTTAGAAGCACAATCGTGAATATTAAACAATATTAAGGTACAAAGTTTGGAAAGAGTACTTAGTAGTGCTTGCTCACGTTTCAACGATAGCACGTGGATTAAAAGGCTCACAAAAAACATTGTTATTTATCCTAAGGCTCATTTTATGATTTTATTTCAGTTAATTACAGACAAAACCAAAGGAAAATACTTTTTTTCGATATGAAGTTTTCTTTTCTGACATGAGATAGTGTGTAGTAATAACACATAGTATAGTAATTACAGTTATTTAAACGTTTTTGTAAGTACAAAAGCAAAGTATACTTTATTTTTGTAACAAAATTTTCAAGTTAAATTTAATGTTTACTCGTGTTACTCCACATGTATATCCATTGGGCTATCTTTGCTCTCACACAAGGTATTGTGCTTAAAATGCGAATAGAACCGAAGTATTATATACAGTACTAGTAATGCCCCGCAGTTTCACCTGCGTAGATATCGATCTCGGACTATAGATTTATTATAGTTAACATAAAAGTTTTATTTCACTTAGATTTTCATTACCCATTCCTACGCAGTGAGCCAGTGTCTCGGGAAGCTGGTCTGAATTCCCGACACCTTGTATCTGCCAACACTCCTTCTTTCTGTATGTGTTCGAAAAACATCCATACTTCCTTTCAGATTATTCGATACACACTTACATTCATAATCTAATAAATTTTCCTTTACGACGAATATATATCTAACTAATATATTTTTAAATTCGTAACATTATTTTACACCGTTTCTTTTTATCCGTTACATCTTTTGAATGGAATGTCCGATTTTAACAATTTAAAAAGTATTTTACAGGTATTGAAACGGTCTTTAATAAAATATTATTCAATAGGATAAGGATTATAACAGAGTTACAAATAATATGGTTTGATTATTGTCGGCACTTTTATTAACTTTAAATTGTAAAAAAGTAGTTATAGTGGCTTAACTATAGTGGTTGGACAAATGGTATCCAAGATATTTTTGTAGATATTGATACCTTCTATATTATTGTAAAACATTTTTTTGTTCTATTTTTAATAGTTTTCAAAGTGCACGCGATAACAGATTTTTTGTTTCATACCTTGGGTTACAATAATGCATTTTTGTGAGGGTTCTCTATTTTTTTTTGAGAAAGTAATATAGCCTACTCGTATGTCGCTCAATAAAAATGCAGCTTTCTAAGGCTGAAAAAGTTTTTGAAATTGGTTCTGTAGTTTTGTGTTAAAACGTTATTAAGATACAAAAACACAGATGATTCCTCTTTACAATATTAGTTTAGATAACAGCCCAACGGGGATATTGTCTTCCTAAGCGAGTTTATACGTCCTTTGACAAACTTGAACGAGTGCAAGTGACCAAGAAGTTTTGAATAAATGTTTCCTTATAATATTCCCGCTAGAGTTGATAAGTGTTAAATTATCAATTTTTATCGCGGGTTAACGTACTTCAGTACATATAAAGGCCAAAGACTCATCTATATGTCACAAGTTAATGCCCGTGTTTCGTCTATTTAATTACTTGTATTTCCGTGCAATAAAAGAGCTAAACTCTCAAATTCTTGTTTGAAAATCCATCATGTGCAGGAAAAATTCATGAGGAAATCTGCATCTTCCAGGATTTATTATTAGGCAGATTAGTGGGTACAATAATGTTTCTGTTATAAATGAGGAGGCCAGTGTCCGTAACTGGGACATTAATAGCCTGGTAAATATCATTTTACTATTTACTATTGCATATTCGATACAAATAAATATGGAAAGTTTCTTATCTTTCTGTTTGCTTGGACTGATCTCTGAAACGGCTTAACCAATTTTGACGGTACTTTCAAAGGCAGATAGTTGATGTTATAAGGATTAACTTAAGCTAGTATTATTTTAGAAATAATGCATCCGGATTAATGCAGGGAATATCTATTATGTAATGTTATTCACAAGAAGATTGGTCAGCTGTTTTGCTCTAAAAAAATTACGTTGCGAATAATTAAATATTACACATTAGTACAGTTTTATATTTTATAACTATTTTTAAGAGATATTTAAAGGCATATTACTTGTCTCTATCTAAATAGAACGACAGCTATACTTGTGCTTCTTTAAAATAACTGTTTTCATATATGTATATTTTCATACTACCTAATGTTATAAATGCGAAAGTAATTCTGTCTGTCTGTTGCTCTTTCACGCCAAAACTACCAAACGATTTAAAAATTTACGATTTAAATTGGTGCAAAGAAATTGTAGAGCCTGAGAAAGGACATAGGCTACTTTTTAATGCGAATAAAGGGATATAAGATATGAAAGTTACTTTTAGAACTTGAAACTTAAATTTTATGCCATGATTTCATATAAAGAAATGAGACATCAAAGTTTGTAAGAGTTTCACCCTCAAAGGAGTATAACGGACAGTTCTTACTAATATTATTAATGCGAAAGTATCTCAGTCTTTCTGTCAGTTGCGCTTTCGTCTTGCAGTGAGCTTGCAAATAAGCCCATTACAGTATTTATACGTATGTGTGTTATTTGTAAAATAATTAGCCTAAATTATTAATAATGCTGCCCAAAAATACTTTTCCACGCGGACAAAGTGTGGGCACAGCTGGTATACATACTTATTTATGTTTATTATACAAATAATACATATTCGTTTACTTTAATAGCCACCACGATCTACCCCTTTATTTTGCCACAATATATTTAACCGTTGCGTGGAAAAAATCGCTATATAGCGATAAGACCGCCTTATTATACTGGTTTATCATTTATTTTAAGTATGACATACGAACATTTCAATTTAATTTATATGTGAAATCTATTTATGAATATCGCAACTGATTACGAATGTTTATAAACTAACTAGTTGATAAGTGCTAACAATGTCATAGGCAATTTAATAAATGGTTTAAATTAAAATATATGGTTTATCAATCAGATGTTATATTTGGCTCGTAAATCGTTTAAGTGTACCAAGTGGGCCTGATTTTATTGTGACTCATGTGACCCTCGCGTGTGGACTACGGCTAATGGAGTTGTACCGTCAACACTTTATTTAATTTGCACTTTATTCTGAGAATAGAATGTTTATATTCATAGTAGGGCCTTCATCAGCATCAACGTTTTATTTTAAACTGTCATTTGTCATTATAATTGTCAATATAATTCCGATCTAAATAAAATTTTATAAAGAGGAAACATTTTTGTTTTTGTACGTATGTATATATGTTTGTAGCGTTTTTACATAAAAACTACTGGATTGATTACAAAACCTTTTCACTATTAGAAAGCTGCGTTTACACTGAGTGACAAAATAATAGGGATCCCTAATAAAAGTGTATGAATGTAACCCAAAGAAAACAAAATAGTCACAAAAAATTTGTCATCGCGTGCGCTGCGGAAACTATTGAAGATAGATCAAAAAAATGCCCTGCAATATTATAGAACGTATTAATATCTACAAAAATGTCCGCGATACCATACTCGTATGTCCAACTGCTGTAGTTATGCTACTATTACTACTTTATTTCATTTTGAATGTTAATAAAAGTGCCAACAATAATCAGACCACATTATTCATATTAATATATTAATGCTATTATAGATCTATATATATTTTATTAAAAACCGTTTCATTACCAGTAAAATACTTTTTAAATTATTATAATCGGACTTTCCATTCAAAAGATGTAAGGAATTGAAAAATGTCAATCTAAACAAAATAATGGTGTAATATAAAGTAGTAGTACAGCGACGGCCATATTCATTTTATTAGCACTGTCCATTTTATTCACATGTCATCATACACGTATAGACATAACAGACTTTATATATTCCGGAATGACTGCTTTTATTCGTTAGCACAGATCTTCTGAAATATTCAGTATATATATTTGGATATCTGTCCAAAAGTAATGAAAAACTAACCGAAATAAAACTTTTATGTTAACGAAAATAAATCTATAGTCTAACTTGTAGACTTTCTAATGCCACCAGATCGGTATTTACGTGAGTGAAACCGGCGAGGCATTGCTAGCTTTAAATAATACAACTGTCATATTATTTATTTTTACACTTTATTGCACCTTCAATGAAAGACGTTAACTTAACTAATATAGAGAAGAAAGTAAAATAGCGATTTCTTCCAGACAACATTGAGCTAAAAAAAATAAAAACTTTAACAAAAAAGATCCGCCTTCAGAACAGACTTACAAATATATTAATATGCTCTAAAAAGTAAGAAATAATTGCGTATTCTTCTATAGTGTTCTTCGTATTCTTATATTTGGAGTCGGTGTCAGCCAAGGTGCCTACATATGTAGCTATGGGTGGGGGAGACGCGGGAGCTGCCAAGTGGACACGCGGGGAACATCTACCTTGGCTGACACCGACTATTTCTTACTTTTTAGAGCATATTAATATATTTGTAAGTCTGTTTTGAAGGCGGTTCTTTTTTGTGAAATTTTTTATTTATTTTTTGATTTTTACTGAATCTGAAGCAAACGTGTTGCAATGCAGCAATAAACGTAAGCTCATTGCTATTTAATTACAGACACTTATATTTTCTGCCTTAAACCGCACCCCTACTGTAAGCCGTTGAGGAGTTCCATTGATCTTCATATTTAACTACGACTAGCAGTTGACCATACCGAAGTTACGGTAGGCAACTCAAATATCTGGATAGCCTATAGAAGATTCTGTCGAGTATCGTTCTCTTGCTCCTAAGAATCGAAGATTTCCGTCATTTTGTCATGGAATCCATCATCAAAACCTAAACAAACTATCACAAAACACCCCTTGAAGTATATCCTTTCCAATAAAAAAAGAATCAACGAAATCGGTTGGCGTGATCTTGAGTTACTCGTACATTTGTCGCGCAAATGCTTAATGCAAATTTAACACTTATCCGGTTTTCTCATGGATGCCATCATCAGAACTGGATTTAAAAGTTGGGACCCTATGACAAGCTCCACCTTTCATTTAAAAAAAAATCATCAAGATCGGTCCACCCAGTCGGGAGACATGAGGTAACAAACAAAAAATACAGACGAATTGATAACCTCCTCCTTTTTGAAGTCGGTTAAAAAACTGTAAGTAGCGAAGTAAGTCACAAACATATACACAAATGCGTACACCCTAATAATTATACTATATCACACACATATAGTTATATTTACACGTAACCCTACTGCAAGATAAAGTGCTTTTCTGTCAGGTTTTCAATTATAATTGTGAGTTTGAATAATTAAATGACTGATCATAACATCAATACTTGAAAGCATTCAATTTAAACCACTTCGGAAGATAGAGCTTTCCCATAATAGTAACCCATTAAATCAAAATCAAAATCAAAAATATCTTTATTCAAGTAGGCATATTACAGCACTTTTGAATCGTCAAATTATATTTTTTTTCCACACTCTGATTCTAATATACATCTGATGACGGTACTCAAGATCGGCTTAAAATCTAAAGTTACGAGGGTTCCTTCGCGCCCTGATCCGAGAAGAACCCACAACAAACTCAGTCGGGTTTTTTTTTTTACCATCATCATTACAATAACAAATTAGTTTACTATATTTTAATTAAAATTAGAGCAATTTGTTCACTCCCAAGCGTTTCTATCGTCTAGGTAATCTTGCAACTTATAATACGATTTTTCTATCAACTTTCTTTTAACAAAGACTTTGAATTTATTAATTGACATCTTTAGAACGTCTTGTGGGAGTTTATTATAGAAACGTATACAGTTACCCTTAAATGAGTTGTTAATCTTATGCAGCCTACTAGAATTTATAACAAGTTTGTTTTGGTTTCGTAAGTTATATATTAAACCAAAATACTTCATTAGATCAAAAAAACTTTTTATATAAACAAAAATATTCATAATTGTCGCGTCTATCGGCTAGTAGTCAAAATGACGACTAGTGTCTTGATAAAGAGATTGACTTTACCTGCATTATCCTAAAGTTTTCTTAAAACTGCATTTTGGTAGTGACTACGTGTTAGCTTCCCAACGACGATGTTGAAGAATCACTTAATATGTGACGTTAAATTCCTTTACGCAATTTTATGAGAAGAAACCACAACAACTCAGCCGGATTCATCTACATTACAATCAATTGCATCGCACTTTGAATTACAAATTAGAATAACATGACTGCGAGTTCAAGTAATAAAACGGAGTCTTACGATTGATGATATTAAAGAATGACTTGAAATCAAAAGAGGTTTCAATCCTGAGAAGAATCCATAACAGACTCAGTTGGGAATTCTTTTCTTATTACCGTCATTAGAATATGATTTCAATTTAATGAAGTTAAAGAAGTTCGTTCGTGTCCAAGCTTTATATTATTAGTCAAATTATAGTCCGAGTAATAATATGTTTTATTTATGGTGTTGCCAATTAGTGCCCGGGATGCTTTGCAATGCTCCAATCTATCATATATTGCTAATATGGTAGCGGTTATTAATTATCATATAAGATACACTCGAGTCTTCATGTTCATCGTATTTGGGATTATGAGTTACATATCTTTAAAATCCGATTTACAAATTAATTTTACTTATATTTATTCTAACATATAATAATAAAGTGAATATAATACAGTTTATACTAATATCATCAATCTCAACACGTTTAGTTTATTAATTTATAAGACGGTAAAACTTATTGTACTTTGAATTATGAAATGGAAAAAAAATATTATGAATGCAAAGTTTTAATTAAATCTAGAAAGAATTTTATAATTAGCTGTATCCGGCAACGCGTTGCAATGGCTCATTATGATTGAATGAAAATGTAAAAAAAGCGGTCAAGTGCGTGAAGGGCCACGCATAGTTTAGGGTTCCTTAGCAGCCACGTATTTTATGCTATTTGGGAACCAAACAGACATTTTATACATAATTATAAGCTAAACATACTAAACACAAACCAATAAAGTGTCCACCAAAAATAGCAAACACAAAACAATACAATGAACGAGGAAACATAAATATTATCACGATTAAAAACTAAAATATAAAACTACTTCTTATCTCCTCTAATGGCTCTGATTTCATTCTAAAATATAGGTAAACTGCAGTTATTTCTTTTTTGTTTTTGTTTTATAATTTTTAATTGTGTAGCCTTTGTATTTCATTCTTGAAAACAAATCTAGAATATGTGCCTAAAAGTTTGTTATCGTATTTTTGACAATTAAAAAGTTTATCAAAGTATTCTACAAAATTTCTACGTAATTTTTATACATCAATTACTTTTAATATTATAATAATATATTAATATTGTAATGAAAATAATATTAGATGTTGTTCTATTAGTCATTAACCTACAAACACTGTAAACTATTAGCTTAGAAGTTTTCGTTAAATACAAGGGCACCTGCGATAAACTGGACTCTAACGATAGCACAAATATCTGAAATTAATCAAAAGGAACCCTAAATTGATACCTTATCGTTACATTTATTTCTTTTTTCTTTATCTGTAAAAATCTATTCAATGACAATGATAAATATACGAGAAAAATTAACTTACTTACTTTACCCCACTTTATGTACATATAACGGTTTCCTTATACATAAAGTGGGGTAAATGTGTTTCTTGTAATGTTTTTGCTGTTACTTAGGACGAACATGTCTATAATTTGAAGAAGAAGAAGCTGAGAATACATAAATGGAGGAATGACATAACTGTAAAGGTCGTATTTAGAATAAAACTCAGAACCTAACCCGAACCTACTATCCAAACAATAATTGCCTTTTTTCAATACTCCTCAAAGCCCTTTCAGAACTTTTGGTAATTATTATTTATAATCAAATTATTTAAGCAATGAGGGCCCAATATTGAGACGTGCAACTTCTAATTCCGGGCAGACGGCACTAAGTTTCTCAATTTTAAGACTTACGTGCTTCATTTTTGTTTAAAATTCATCATTATACTATTCGGTGAAAATGTCGTCATGATGCCTGCATATAATGTTCCATGCTCAATAAACCTTGTCTATGAACAATTATGCTTATGTCCAGCAGTGGGAGCGTTAATGGGTTGCTAACTCTTTTAAACGAAGTAGTTAAACGTTTTCATTTATATAAACTAGTTGTGATATCTGGCAGCTACTTATAAATAAAATTTCTCCAGTTTTAACAGAAAGGAAGTTCTAATTAAGCTGATTATTATGGCATAAAACTAAACACGAACTGTGGCACAATGCCTCAAAGGTATTGTGTTCGGCATCTAATGTGTACACAAAATGTTAGTGTCTCTTAGTGAATTCAAAGCATTTCGTTATTAACCATTTGCATGTCCCGGTAATATTTATCTAACTCTATTATTGTATTTGTATGAATCTCAAATGCACGTTTCGAATATTTTCAATTATTATATTAGTTAGTTACTTTTGAATGTTATATCGCTTAATTTTTGAAGTGAAACTGACTCGGTAGTGAAAACCGTTACGCGAGGTATATTTGTGTGTCTGTTGGGTCTTTAGTCACACTTTAGTTAGAAAAAATGATGAAAAATAGTTAAGAAATTATACACGAAATTTCACTTCCTTCACGTGTACACACTGATACACGCACACAAATTTATTATCATGAGTTGTTTGTTTCCACATATTAAAAAAAGACATTTTCATCATCAGTATTTATTATTCACATAAACCATTTTAATATATTTAAATACACAATTTTGAACTGCCTCATTGGTCTAGTGGTTAGTATATTCGACTACAGACATGAGGTCCTGGATTCGAGTCCCGGGTTGGGCCAATTCAAATAACAATATTAAGTTTTCTATTAAGATTTTCTCAATATTTGCCCGAAGTTGGGAAGTTGGCGGTGTGATCCACCCCCGTTCCTCGGAGAGCATGTTAAGCCGTCGGTCTTGCGCCTGATCTCTCTCCGGTGGTGTCGGATTGCCGTCACATCGGACTATGAGAGTGAAGGAATAGAGAGTACACTTGTGTACTGTGCCTGCCAATCCGCAGTGGAGCAGCGTGGTGGGTCTATGATCTAAAAACCCTCTCTGGTAGTGAGTGAGGAGGCCTTTGCCCAACAGTGGGACGTTAATGGGCGGCTACTTCCTACACAATTTTCTGTTATTTTTTATAATTGTCATAGTCATATACTTTCTGGTCTCTAAGTTATAAGGAAGTTAAATAAAACTTATTTATGTAATTCAATAAGCGTTAGAATACATTGCTCTCGTAAGTTTATTACACACCGGCTGACCCAGCAAACGTTGTTTTACCATATAATAGCTTATTATCTAATTTACAATGTTTTATCTACGATTAATAGGATAAGGATTAAAACAGAAGAATAAATAACTGGCAATGCCCCACGGTTCCACGTGCGTAGATACCTATTTCGTGGCAGTGGAAAGTTTACAAGTTTATATTTGTTAACATAAAAGTTTTATTTATTTTGTTTTGAATTACTTACATTCGTAATCTAATGTCAAATATTGATTTTACTTTACGACTTATATATATCTAACTAATATATTTCTTAATTTGTCACATCATTTAAGTAGAAATTCCGACATTAGTCAATTAAAAAAAAACTCTACAGGTATTGAAAGAATTATTTTAGCTTGATTTATTATGAATTGTTAAAAATAAAAATTCAAAATGCAAAACTTTCTTTTATAATATCGATACGAGTTTTTGTATTACTTTATTGTCTTAGAACTTCCTTTTTTATTTCGATATATATTTTTTCAATAGAGATTTTTAAATTCGTTATATCTTTTGAATGGAATATCCGATTTTAATAATATCAAAAATATTTTACAGGTATTGAAACGGTCTTCATATAAATACATTTAATAGGATAGAGATTCAGAGGTATGAATAATATGGTTTGATTATTGTCGGCACTTTTACTAACTTTTAAAATGTAAAAAAATAGTAATAGTGGCACATCTACAGTAGTTGGACATATGGTATCCTTGACTTTTTTGTAGATATTAATACGTTCTATAATCTTGTTGAACATTTTTTTGTTCTATCATCAATAATTTCTGCAACGCACACGGTGACAGATTATTTGTTATAATTTTTTTCACACATTGGGTTACTTTAATGCCTTTTTATTAGGGATCCCTGTTTTTTTGGGAAACTAATATAGCCTATGTTACTCAGTAAAAATGCAGCTTACTAAAGGTGAAAAAATTGTTGAAATAGATCCGGTAGTTTTTGTTAGAAAACATTACAAACATACATAAAAAAGACACGAATGATTCCTCTTTAATATTAGTTTAGTTAGTTAACATTTAACTGATATAACATTTAATATTATGTCCGCAATTATTCGTTATGTTACAACGGTGAATGATGTTCGAGTATTTTCCAACCATATTAATGACTCATTTAGCCTCAGTATAATTATTTCCTTTATAATGATGTTGATTAAGTACTCAAAATATGTAAATGTGAAATTTAATCTAGCACTTTACGATGTATCTTATATTCTGATATATTCATCATAAAGAAAAACTGCGAAGTAGTTTTATATAGAATCTTTAGGACGTGATAATAGGTATGTAATAATTTGTTAATGTTTTACTGTTAGGTACCCGATTGTTTATTAAAAATGTATATATTTAACAAAAGGCGTGTTACGGTTTTACTTTTATATACACGAAAACCTATCACTTCCTTTACGAGATCTCCAATACTATTTGATTGATATTAAATTCGATAATTTTTTCAATGTTAACACTCATTATGAATTTGTCCACCTACATTACTACAGACTACTACGCGGAGAACAAAAAAATTAAAATAATGTATGTGAGAGAGAGAATTAAATTTAATGCAAATAAAAAGTGGAAGCTTTTTTTATTGCTGCTAGGATACCGCTTGATCATGATCACACCTGATGGTAAGTGATAATATAATGTAAGATCTGTTAAGAGGCAATTTACCTCTCATAATTAATAAATATACAAAGTGAATGTTTCAACTTTAGCAAAAAATGTGGTTAAAACTTAACCGAAACAAAAGGAATTGGGATTCAAATAAACGCGACCTTTAAGCCCAGATTTCCGCCAAAATATTATTAGTTGCGATCAAAAATTGTTGGTTGTTACAGTCAAATGTGAAAAACAAATGAAAAATCACAAAGTATTCTTTTAAATTCAAATTGTTTTCTGAACGATGGGACGAATATCCAACGTTTGAAATTCAATATAAAAGAAAGGAAACAATAGCACTTTTAAATTTAACCTAATTTCTGAAGGACTTATCAATTTAATTAATTTTTTTTTTATTCGTAACAGGCCTGCGCTTGGCTGCGATGAAACCTGATGTTAAGTGTTGATGCAGCCTAGGGTGGACCACGCTTGCCAAGGAGATGCCTATTCACTCTTTAAAGAGTGAGTAGGGAATGAGGAATGGAAGTTGTACGAGGCTCCGCAAGGAAGAATTCGCGTCCTCCAAAAAGACACGGCGTTCAGAAAAGGCTCAACTGAAGACTGTGGGGACGTCCGAACCCCCTGGAAATCGCCATCAGGCCCTCTCTCCGGTCGCCAACCGGCATGATGGAGCCAATCCAGGATTTTTCGCGAGACAGTGGGGCAGCCTTTCTTAGGTGGCTGTCCTATTACTTGGGCCCCCCATAACCTGCGTCGGCCAGCGGTGCACCGTGCTTCGGATCCCGCTACCCTCCAGATTGAGACCAACGACACCTCTTCATTGAAAGACGGAACTTGTCTTTTATTGCAGCGCTACTGTACACACCCACTCCTCATTTATGGCTTCTACATAGCATCGTACCGGAACACGAGAGTTCGCTTGGCGGCACGTCTTTGCTAGCAGGGTGGTAATCATAGCCACGGCCGAAGCCTACCACCATGTGGATTGTTACCCATTTGGCACCACCCAGGGATCACGTGTGGGGTATGGAGGGTTGGAACCTGACTTTGGTTAATCCCACGAACACGAGTAACGCTAACCCCCTTCTAAACGACGGGATGTACATGAAATGTTCGACAGATGAGAATAGTTTTTTAGGGACAGATGAGAATAGTTTTTTAGGGAGAGCGAGATTGTCTTTTTTACTATACTCCGACATATACACATACTTCTTTTCATATTCACTTCACTTAAACCTTCCCTGGACTTCTACAAATAATTCAAGACAAATATTAGGTAAATCAGTCCAAACTTTCTCGAAATTTANGAGTAGCAATTGATTTATATATATATAATATTTTAATTTGGAGAAATGATAAAAAAACGATTAAATAGATGTTGGTTCCCTCCACAAAAAGTAAAAAAATTCTATAAACTATATCAAATAATTTAATAAACACATTATGCCTCAACATGATTTAAGCCATCAATTCCATCTGTTTATAATGACTCCATCTCACTAATGGCTCGGTGAATGAATAAGGATGAATAAGTTTTATAATAGCGTTAATGCAATAACACATAATTAAATTTGTCACTTTTAAAATTTATTCATATTAAAAAATTAATACACATATCTTTGTTTTTTTTAGTAATCTAGAGTGTATGAGGATCACAGGACTCGTCAGCCTGATTATAATATGTTGATATTATATTTTTATACTACAAAATTAACTATAACTAATACGAAATCAGCAAAGTTGATAATTTTTCAATACAAACAAAGTTTTGAAATAACGTGAATAATGGTCCATGATAGCAGTTGCTGTCTGTACATGTTATGATTCTCCATTTTTAAACAATTACTGATTAATATACTGGTTTACATTTATAAAAAAAAATATGAAGAAAGTTCTCAGGATCTCATTAAATAGCGTAATATATTTTCCCCCTTCAATGCTAGTTAAGTCGTGCTTGTACATGCGATATTTATTTAAACATGTTCTCTGTCCTATGTATCATATATGATACGTGAATTAATTTTGTCCGTGGATTAACTTCATGTGTTTATATTTTATGTCTATAAATCACAAATAATAATACATGCCGTTTTAGGTTTTTTTGTGAATCTAGAGGATTATAAAAATACTTTTTCTAAGGACACATGATAAAGAAAATCTTTATTAGAGCTTCATTTTCGTGACATGTGTATCAACGCTAAGCCTATTTATTTGCTTTTAGATGGGACATTAACATATTAAATCAAACAATTCAGCGCTTAATTTAATTATTATCTATAGTAGGTTTCAAAAATTTGTTTGAATCTTTGGTTTGTATTAAACATTTCAGGGGTTTTACACTATTTTTACAGATGTGAGCGATGTACAGCGATTATGAGGATGGAATATGTATAAGCTCAAAAGGATTTGAGACAGGGATGCCGTTAAATCTACCCATTTTAGATTATGACAATAAAAAGTACATAATG
Organism: Elymnias hypermnestra; assembly: GCA_015832385.1. Classification (NCBI taxonomy): domain Eukaryota; kingdom Metazoa; phylum Arthropoda; class Insecta; order Lepidoptera; family Nymphalidae; genus Elymnias; species Elymnias hypermnestra. The sequence continues at coordinate 2,504,245 of JACTOM010000069.1, read as the reverse complement.
TTATGCGAAAAAGAAATACGTTTTTTCAAAATAGTAGCATATACATGGGCAACGTAGTTATAAAAAAAAAGTATACAGCGCCAAACTTAAGTCTCTAAAGTGCGCTTCAATATTTGTTTGAATAATTTTGTAGATATACATATATTTGTATTTTTGGTTATTGTGGGGCGGCAACGACATGCAATGATTATAAAAAAATTAAAAGTGCGTGCGTACAAAGTATACATGTCAAAAGTTAAACTTCTTTGGTAGATTAATTTTTAGGTCTTGTTTATACTTATATAAATCTAGAACTTTAGATTTCCGAGACTTAGAGGGAGGGAAAAAGGAAGATATGTTAGGAATTTATTGAATTTAATTGTCCTTAAAATATTAAAAGTGGCGAAAATTAATATCAATAATTTATTGAAATCTAATATGACGTGTTTTTTGTCAATATTAGAAATTATTAATTAAATTTTATTTTTGAATTTAATATTTAGAAAAGAGTATTTATGAAATATTTTTCTTTTATATTTTAAGAAAAATAGTATATTAAATTATTAAATGACGAGTGGCAAATTAAAATGCCACATATTATTTGTAAATATTAAAACTGCTTAACGTTCTAACGATTTAGCTTCAAAAAATGTAATTATGAAAAACACGATGTCAAAATTTCTCATGATAATTATGAGTTTTTCGTATGTGAGTGATACTCAGCGTTTTTCCTAAATCATCGATATATGGGGACAGGGAACTGGTTAAATTCTGAAGAAAATATCCAACGCTAAATCATATTAAATATAGAGGTTAAATAAAATCGATTGTTATTGTGGTATGTGTTTATAATTTTGGTGATTTATAGTATTTTTTCGGGTGGGAGCGATGCACAGCGGCTGTGTTGTAAGTATGGCGTCATCGGTTGGTGCGGCGTGCGGCGCAAGGCAGGCAGGCCGCGACCACGTCTCCAGTCCAGCTACCATTCGCGATCACTCGTATCGCGGCTCTCGCAGACGGTAGTGCCCTGCGACGCGGTTCACTCCTCCCCCGAAATGGGGAACTTTTTCAAGTTCCTCCTTCTCATAAACTTTGCTCTCGCCCTTTCCCAAACCTGTCCTCCGAAATGTCAGTGTGTCCGTAATTCGGTCCGCTGCCTGCATCAAGATCTCCAGGCGATCCCGAAGACTCCCGACGACGCTCACACTCTGTAAGTAAAACTCGAAACTTTTGTTCTCGGTTATTAATAAGTTTGTCGTGTTATAAATACGTGCGTGCGATTGTTGTTGCGAAATATTTTTAGCAGTTTCCAAAGCATTGCGAACCGGTGAAATTTGATTAGAATTAAAAGCGAAGCTCCAGGTTCATTTAACAAAGTTTATATTATCTGCATAAGAAAACGAAACCCGTCGCGTCCGGTTTTGGGTGATTTTATTTTATTTGTAGTTTCTCCTTTGGGAATTGTGTACATTATGACAGTGTATGTTTACAATTTAAAATATTTGTGTTGGCCTCTAGAGTTTATCTTGCGTTGTTATATTAGGACTTTTTTTGGGAATTCTATTGTTATTATCATCATATTACGTTACTAAAAATTTTCAAATCCTAGCATAAATTGTAATGTGGATATCGCTGACAATGGTAATTCGAGACAAGTTGCAACAAAATGTTTAGTGACCTAAATTTATATATTAAGAGCTATGATTTTATATTGCAGTTAATTTTGGCTAACATTCACAGTTATATTTTACTTAACAATGATTCTGAAAACTATATCGTTTGAGGCATAGAAATAATTAAGTTACTGCGATTTTTCCTATATTCATTATTCCTGTTTCTTATTTAAACATAATTAAGTTTATTAAGTAACTTCAAAGGGTAATTGATAGTAGGGACGCGATAACATTCTAACTATTCTATGGTTTAAAATTTATTAAAAAATATATCTTGTAATTACAACGCGGATGTCGGTATTATATAACTACTTTGAAGGTTGACTATTAAAATGGTTAAAGGGCATTATTCTTCTGTACGGTCTTTAAAAATATTTATAATTATAAATATAAATTAACGAGGATATTTAACAAAGCTGTATTTCATATTATTATTGTATTTTGAGTAATTAGTTTATCTCACCGGAAATTAAAAATATGTTCATTATTTAGTCAAAGTTTAGTTTAGTTGTAAGACAAAAAATACTGTGGAAAAAATTAACTTTATTGAATTATATATAAGGAAGGAGGAAAGCATAACGTTATATTGAGAACAAGGACAATAAAACGAATTTTTAAAACCATTATACGTTATCTTGTATTTGTATATGAATTTTTATATTTATTAATTAGATAATTAGGTAAATTTAAGTTTTCCTTGTCCATCATCTGAATAAAAATCTGTTGTTATCAAAATTTTCTTCACTTTCGGCTCTAAAAAAGGTATATATGGATATTTTAATTTAGGGGCGGGGCAGGTATAGATACGGTAAGCGCAATGTGTCATACCGGCTAACATTAGTTATTAAAATACATCCAAGTTACAGTTTTTTTTTTAAATTAATGGCTTAGAAGCTTACTACTTGAGATCCCAGGAGATTTGAATCTTGAGGTCCTGCGTTTAACTTTCAATTTTTGTCATGTTGAAGAATTTGTCTCGGAAATCACGACACGCCGTCGGTACTTTATCTGATATCTCTAATATCTTCCGGGTTTTATCAGACTACCCTTTCGTTGTTTTATTAAATGCCTTATTAATCTATTGGCCATCGTGTTCGGCTACAGACAATGAGGTTCTAGATTTGAGTTACAGGCCGGGCCAATTCAAATTTGGTTTTGGTTTTTCTATAAAAAAAAACATTGCAGGGCTGTAATATCTCTCGCGTGGTTAATCTAAAGGTTTATCTCTGCGCAAGATTGGCTACCTCATCCGAAATTAGATCCATAGACCTACTAATCCACTCGTTACATCTTTATGAACAAGCAGTTTTAACATTCTGTTGTTAATGCGACTTAAATCGTTTACTTACAGTTCTAAGATTAATATTAATAGTTGATTTGGCTAAAACATGCCAATACTTTATACATCACTTATGTATATAACATCAGTAAAACTTAACCAAACATAATTAATATTTTTAGTCAATTAAATACCCAAAGTGGTCATTTACAATTTTGACTGTTAAATAAAAACCTATATTGAATTGCTTTAAACCAAGAATTAAGCAAGTTTATTGACATCTCCCTGCAGTTCACTGCACACTCACAACGAAATTTTAATGCTGATTGACATGCAAAAGTTATCTATAAAGACAAATTTAGTTATGCTTAAGCAATGTTCGATTTGCGTTTTGATATTACTACGAAACTACGGGTTTAAAGTAAAAAATAGAAAACAATTAATTCGACCATTACTTATTCTTTCATTGAAGTAGTCCCTTTTAAATCTAAATCGCATAGCATTTGATTTGCTCAATGCAAAATCTTTTAAAAGTTTTTATAAGCCGCAGGGAAACTGCATTTTTTGGAACAAGGAAAACCTTAATTTGCTATTCATTACAATGTCATCAAGATACTTTAGTGATAAAAGAAATCTGTAAGTATATAAATAGGCCTCAATTATATAACTTTGTTACGCAGTTCTAAATTATTTTCATAACAATTCGCATAGCTTTATTAATTGATGAATCTGCAAATATTCCTATTGCAATTGAAGTATTGTACAGCACAAATATTTGTTTTTAAAACTAGTTTGTTTTATGGTTATTTCTTTCCTGACCGATTTTGTACGCCTCATTGGTGTAGGCTGCAGACATGAGGTTCTGGGTTCCAGTGCCTGGTCGGGCGAATTCTAAATTGATATTGAGTTTTCTATTAAGATTTTCTCAATATTTTATTTAATATTTATTTTCCCAATATCCTGTTAAGCCTTCCTGCGCCTTATCTCTTTGGTCGTGTCGGATTGCCGTCACATGACTGAGAAGCCTGTTCACAGCAGTGAGACTTTAATGGGCTGCTACTCACTATACTTAATGCTCCACGTGATGAAAGGACAACATTAATAGACTATTTCCTGATTTTGGCGACTTCAGTATTGTCCTGGGATCGATTCCCAATAATATAAATTGAGAAAGCTGTGTTATCTAAAGTCTGGATCGGCAGTTTAGTGCTTAACTGTGATCACACCTGATTGTCAGTAACGATACAGTTTAAGATGGAAGCGCGCTAATCTGATGAGAGGTAATTTTACTTCTTATGGTTTACCGGGGATCGAACCTGGGACCTCTGCTGCGCCAGCAAAACCGTCGCCAAGAAAAAATGTGTATACGTTAAAGTGGAAATTCTTTGACTTGTATTAATATGACTTGTATTAAATTCTTCTTATGTATAAGTATTTTATCATAATTTTTTAAATAAACAGCGTGCCATAAGAAGTTTCACTTCATACATATGATACAGTGTAGAAACGATTAAGGTTTATTTCCTCTTTACAATATAGCGCGTTATCTTAGACGACTGTATTAGCACTTAGCCAATCTGTAAGCGATAAAAAAATTCTGTGTATATTACATCATACATACATTCATGGCATCACGCCTCATTCCCATAGGGTTAGGCAGAGACCACGTCCTTTCACTTGCCACGATCCTTGCATATCTCCTTCGCTTGTTTCATTCTTATTAAACCTTTCATACAAATTCGTCGGTTTAGAGTACTCTTGACCTGGCCCTTATCTAAAATGTCCTGGATTTGGTCCAGGAACGTTCTCTTTAGTTTTCCCCTTCCAACTTTCCCATTCACTCTTGACTCTTAATTCATTTTTGTCAGTCTCCTTTCATTCTCTCTACGTGCCCAAACCGTCTAAGCAAACCTTTCTCAATTTTAGTCACTACGCCTTATTTTATACCACAACGTTCTCCTATCACAATATTTCGTACTTTATCATTCAGTTTCAATCCACTCATGCTTCTCAACGCTCTCATCTCTACCGCATTTATTTTACTTTTGTAATTCTTCTGCCATGCCCAACTTTCACTACCATACATATGTGTTGGCACCAAAACTCCTGCATGCACAGCCAGTCTGGCCCTTTGAGACACCATCTGGCTATTCATAAAGGCGTAAAGTATTATATTATAGTTATATGATATGAGGCTGTATAATTCCCCAAAGCATAGTAAGGCTAGAGTACCATTTGTAACATTTTTATGGGCGGGATCAAGCGAAGGATAAACATTATAATAATATGAGCCAGGCAACATTGAACACTAATGTTATATCGCAAGTGGTTTGGGATTTAGCTCATAAGATTATGTGAGACTGTTACAAATGTTGCATTTGTGAAAGCAGTTGCAATTTAATAAGCAATTAATATAGGATTTGTTGATACTAATAGCTCGTTAAGATGTTCCTCGTAATAGGGCTTAAGATATAAAGACATGTTGTTCAGTAATGCTCGACTTATTATAATTGGAACGGAGAATTTGCGTATGTTATGAATACGGTACGGCACTCAGCGCATTAATATTAAATTGTTGAATGAAAATAGTTGGAAAGTTCTATTGGAGCAATACTCATAATAATGTAATCTATAACATTTGTAAATCGGTCTTTATGAGGTAACAATTCAACTTTTGTTAAAATTAAGTAATATTCAACCAAACATTTTACACAACTATGCTGTTGTATAATAAGAAAATTATTTAATATTAACTGTGTCTGAGACTTCATCCGCGTGGAATAGTGTTTATGGGTAGCATTTCTAATAACATCGGCTAATTATTTTATAAATAAGACATATAAATATAGATATATTCAACTTTCTTTTTAATCAGTTCAGTAGTTTTGACGTGAAGTCTCTATAGACAGAGTTTCTTTCGCATTCAAACCATTCTAACCAAAAATAAAGATAATATTTTTATACCCTTGAGGATAATACTTGCACAACCTTGCAAGTCATTTTAATAAAAAAGTTATACCTGTCATGATCCGTATGATGATCCGTAGCAGAACCAAAGTCACTGCCATAGCCCTACGAATCGCGAACCTGAAGTGGCAAGTGGCAATAGGCGGGGCACATAGTCCGACGGACCGATGAACGTTAGGGCCCGAAAGTGCCCCACAAGGTGGACCGATGACTTAAAGCGACGACGACGACGACCTGACATGATTAAATGTACCATATTTATCAATTACGTCCGGTTCAACATCGTGTATACCCCGGAGTTCCCGATGTAACCGCGGGAGTAATGGAAAATCTGTACATAGTGCCTGTATATGCTAGGGGAGATCAAAAAGTAATGAGAACGTGAGAGAATATAATGACTATTGATAACTTAATAATTTATTTTTCTACAATGTCTCCGAGTCTTTCTACACACCAAGTCCAACGCTTTTTCAAGGCTTCAATGCATTCCAAAAATAAAGTTTTGTCTCGGTCCTGCAAAAATCTCTTCACGGCATCCATTATCTCGTTATAGCCTTCTTACCTGTTTCCCCTTAAGTTATTGGTTGAACACCCCCCCTTATTCACCAGATCTGGTGAATAAGGGGGGGTGTTCAACCAATTCGAAATCTCCTTGCTGAATGAACGAAGCTTCTTCGAAATCGGCGACGATGGCCGATTCCATTGCGAAGATTACTGTATTGTTTCGAAATCAGAACGATGGACCCATGTTTCGTCCATTGTTTCGAAACAAGACAAAAAGTTTTCAGAATTATCGATTTTGTTTCTGACTGTAGGTTAACTTGTCCGGCACGCATCTCGCGGAGGCTTTTCTCATATTCAAAGACAGTTTCAATGCGGATTAAATACTTCCATATGAATTGCCCGTTTCTTGAATTAAGTATCGCATGGTAACTCTTCGATCGTTCAATGCAATTTTCCCGACTTTCGCAACAGTTTCTTGGGTGACTGACATCGATTGACGGCCGTACCGATATTCGTCTCTAGATATTCTTCTCCTTACTCGAAACAGAGAAGTCCAACTTGCGACAGTGGAATACGGCAGAGCAAGCTCTCCTAATATTGCCTCTACATTGCAATGAATCTCTTGCGTCGTGAACTTTGTTAAAAAGAGATATTTCATAACGGACTGCCAGTATTTATTTATTTTCTTACTAACGATTACGTCGTTCTCACTGAATTTTGATCCCCCCCCCCCCAATACTGATGGAGTGAATTTGGTGGACTAAAACCGTCTTCAATTTATTTATTGCCTTTCTAGTGAAACCGGTTAGGGGCATATTTTTTGTAATGCAGGATTAATCAAACTTTGAACTTTCAGTAGAGACGAAGAATACTAGTTGAAACCTATTTTGAGGACAAATTTGATATAACATTTTCTCTATAGTTTATTTAGTGTAAGCATCAAATAATTGTCGCTGAATTTGAGGCCCCACTTATATTGTATACGCATATAGCAGCAAGGGTCTTCTAGTATGAATGGTACAATTTATATAAAGTAGAAATAATTTCATAAAACATACTTATATAAAGCGAAATTTGTTGTTATTCCGTAATTGCCATGGGGGCGTGTAAGCCAATTATTTTCGCTAAGCTGTAAAACGCCTCCATTGATTATGGAGGGAATTTCACAGGCATAAAGTCGGTGTTATAAATGTTAATTCGTAATCTTGTTTTCCCAATAATTTCCACAGAAAACTCGGGTGCATAGTTAACATCAGGCTTACCTCCGGTAGGTCGTAAAAATAGCTAGTATATAGATACTCCGAAAGAATTTGCCCGTAGAAATACACATGCAGAATGAATTTTTTGAAATTGCATTTCGTCAAAATTTGGAATATATGTCGCTCTCTTCAAAGCATATTAAAATCCAATCTTTTTGAAATAGTCATATATTCGTGTCCGATTCGGTCCCGGTAATATCGAGTTCACAGATGGAAAAATATCAATGTGCTTTTTGCCTTCGCAACGGCACCGCCTAATTGAAATGGGAACATCGGAAATTTTGGAAACTCTTTTTGTTAATTAAAATTCTAAGAACAATTTTATTTGACATTAGCTAAACCCCGCTGTAGTTCTTGATTTAGCAAGAATATGAGTTTTTATGATAGGTTAGCTCTCAACTGCCGGTAAGTTATTATACAGACTAAAATGGAAGTAAGATTTATTGACTATTTGAACTGGTACATACCTTGATGGTGTTTTTTAATTTTGCCGATATTAGGAAGTAAGATTGCCCGGTTAGAGATAGTTAACCTTTTCTACTTTATATACATCATTGTATCAGGACAGATAGCTCAGGGACACACAGCGGCTATGCTCGGAGTTTCTCTTCATGATCAAATCCCTAACGAAGAAATCCGCAGAAGAGTTACCGACAAAGCTAGAAGGATTGCGAAGTTGACAAGGCGATGGGCTGGGCTAGGCGTACCAATGTATATATGGGTTTCAAGAGTGGCCGCCAGGTTACCTGAAAGTGCAGCGTTGATAGACCCCCCCACAAGATTGACAGACGATCTGATAAGGGTTGCCGCAAATAGAATGGTTACAAACGGCACAAGTTCGATCCGGAAAACCATTTTTTGGCTTGGCAGTACGTTTCTGCTGGTAGGGTTGTAACTAGCCTGGTCCATAGCCCATCAGCTCAGACACATACAAATTAGAGAATGCAGTCTTTTCAATCATCTACTTAGTTTCCTAATTGAGCCAGCAAGGCCGCAAGTCCTGAAAATTTGATGTTACTCTAAGAGAAAACTATTACTAAATGAAAGCATCAAGTTTTGATCAAAAATCCTTTGAGCGTATACATTTGGATACCTCTCCTCTGTTGGACGGCGTTAAAGTTTGTATACAACGCTCCTTAAATATGCACGTCGAGAATTTAGATTTATGCTCTAAATAATTTGAATGCTCATCCTTTTCTTTGGCACATAATTATGCCCGTATGTGAGTATTTTATGATGTAACTTTTGGACTTTGAATTTATAACTTTGAAATAATTAATGAACTCACCGGTGAATTATCAATGATAGTTAACATAGTTCTTTTTGAAAATGTGGATATTTTGTATCTGGGTTATGATAAGCAGATGGGCATCTGATTCATTCGATCTTAAGCATATATATATTGGCGGAACCCGCGATCGTCTTGGAAAGTTTTTTTTGGTAACATTTTCATTAATTGTTTTACAAATAAGAAACACACTCGCACTGCCTCTTGATAGATTCCATTATGTAGAAAAATTTCTGACCAAATTTTATTCACGGCGGAGCTTCTAGCGGCAACTTATCAATGCCGGGCAGTTACAAGAGCTAGAGGCGAACAACCTGATGCCGAAGAGTTATACAGAACCCTTTCCGAGAGGGCCGATTGATGCGTAGGTAGAATGAGCACCTTGACACCCCGATGGCGGGCCTTGTTATAGTGGCAGCGATGAGGCCCGTCTTAGATGGTTAGTTTACGAGAGGATATGGTTCGCTGTCCTTCAGATTGGTGCCGGTGCTTATTGGACACGGCTGCTTCCGGAAATACCTGCACCAAATTGTACGTCGCAAGTATTCACCTGCTTGTCTTGAATGTGGAGTACTCGTCGAGTGTCTAGCTTGGGGCCACAACGACATCTTTTGATGTCGATAGCTGGAATGACGGCAATGATCGGCAGTGAAGCAGGATGGAGGGCTATTGCTTCTTTCTGTGAAACAGTCATCTTGCAGAAGGAGCCGCTAGGGAGGGAACGTAAGGTCGCTGGTAATTCCCGTCATCCCCGTCATAGGAGGGTAGGGACTGTGTACCTTTTCCCGCTTGCTCCCCATTACTTGAATGTGCCTATTGTAGAATGCATCTAGTGTGCTATCGGAGCCCAATGCTCGGTGCAATCTTCTGGCCTCCTTCTATATCAGGAACAGAAGGCTCCGCTGTGTTTTGGTGGGTATTCTGGTTAACAGCGAGACCTACACTGACTATGTAATTGCATTTCCCAAGGGAAAAATAAAAAAGTATACAGATGTGGTTATATGGCGAGTTAAACTTATATGGCTGTATGGAGATTTTTGCGATACCCATGGATTCAAATAATGATTAGCCCCTGTTTTTTAACGTCAATAGATCATATTGTGATACGAGCTATTGCCTTTTTTCTAAAATAAAAGTAGGCTAAGTTACTCCCTAAAACACTAGCTGCTTGTCTAAAGAAACATGAAAATTAGTTCAGTCGTGTTAGATATTAGCCGGAACAAACAGACAGATCGATAAATTTGTCCAACAATTTCTGATCGCAACTATATTTGACAGACTTTGGCGGGAATTTTGGCGTAAGGATCGCTTTTTTTATTACGAAAGCTTTTTCTCTGGTTAAATTTTGACCACATTTCTTATTAAAGTTGAAATAGTCTGCAATTATCATTAAGCCTTTTCATTTATTGATTCTGAGGCGATACGAAGTTTGCCGGGTACACAAATAAACTCTGATTTTACTTGACAGATTGAAAAGATCATATAGTATGATACATAGAAAAGTTAAAACAGAGTGTTCTCTAGATAAATAGAATTAAAAAAATACAGAATAATTTAAAAATAAAGTTACCAGAAAAGTAATCAAAATATCAGTTTCAGGAGTAGTCATTGTCTAACCAAACACATTGATTGAGTACACAGCTGCACTGCATTAATATTGAATGCAATATATTACGATTGTTACAATGAATAACCTATTCTTATTAATAATGTCAATGAATGTCTAGTATGAATGAATTTAATGATTTTGTACGTCATATTTACATCCCGAAATCTCAACATCGCGATGAGTCAACTCAACTTGATATGTTTAACGACGTTTATCACATTGGATTAATAGGTTTTCAACAGATTATAGTGATGAGTCTTGATAGCTCATTGTATAAAGTAATTAGCTTTGTAAAAAGGATGCCTGTTGAGAATTGTGTAATGTTTTTTTATTATGTAAGTTACTTCTGGTGAGAGCTTGACTTCAAAGACTCTTTGAGGTATATATGTCAGAGAATAAGAGAGAATAAAGAGAATAAAGCATAGGGGCGCAAGGTTCTCCGCCGACATCGTCATTAATCGCATCCATAATTTCCATTTCCGTACTGTGGGTGTTGATGCAATCAAACACTTTATTATTTAACTCAGATTATAATGTTCAATCACTTAATGTTTCCGATATCAATTTACACAACCTCATTAATAATAATAGCTAGGAACGCGACAGTTTCAATAATCGATCGCTCCGGCCTACCGTCACTCGAGAACTACCGAGAGACGCGCCGGACTGCCACTTATTGACTCTGCCCAACGCCGATAGACAGATGGCGCCAGCGTTCCATAGCCTATTGCACTCCGACATATATAATTCAAAAATTCTTTATTCAAGTAAGCCTTTTTAAGGTTTTACACTTTCGAATCGTTAAATATTCATATTATTTGTAATGTACGACTGACTATGATATTAGAGAATGGCTAAAGTTAAGAGGATATCTTCGCGCCCACGTTTTCTATCGTTTAAATTAAAGTACGATTCGTCAATAAGCTGTTTTTTTTAAGTTTAAAATTTTATTAAGTGACATCTCAAGAATAGACATTCAGGGAGTTTGTTATAGAAACGTATATATAATATGAACAATTCATTTAACGGTACATGTTAAAAGAATTGTTCATTTTATGTAGCCTATTCGAACATCTTATGTTATACTAGGTGCGATCAATTTATTTCTTCAGTGTCGATATTTACGATATTCACGATATACATCGTTTCCCGAAAGAAATAAAGGAAAGGTTTTTTAATTATAAAAAGGCATCACATATGTTATAAGTTTATGCCGAAATGTCACACCAAGGATTCCTTGTTTAATTTTTATTTTTATTGGATGACGATAATATTTCGATCAAGGCGTACATTTCATTACAATAAATATGGATAAATTAGGTTTTAGAACTATTTATTATATAACATGGATAATAAAGGCGATTAAACTGTATGTCCAAAATGGCAACCATTTAAGGAAAGTAATATTATTTGCTTCACAGACTCTTGTTATTAGCTACTGTCGAAGCCTCTTACAAGTCATGTCAGTCAGTCCTAGATAAATTAAAATAAATACTATCTCTTTTATTTTTCCTGACAGGAAACGAATCCCAGGAATGTTAGCGGACTGAATAAAATTTTTTTATTGTCATTTTAAAATACTTGTCAAGTAATTAACCGACGATAACACTGACAAAATATTTCCATTGTATGTGTTTAATATTCACCTGCCGACTAATAAGTTAGTATGTATGCATGAAATCTATTAGCACCTTCCGTCTAATCTACATCGTATTGGATGGTCTCCTCACCTACACAGACAGTTACGATGAATTTCATTCTAAACTAAACTATGCATGTTTATATATACAAGCGATTATCGGCGACAGTGCTTATCGCCCATCTGAAACTTTCATGTCATTGTTGAAGTTCAAAATTATTATATATATTATTATAATCCTTTATAATTTATATAGTGATACACTTGCTGGTATCCGCGGCATTATTTTCATAGTATTAATACTCATTTTATGTCAAGAATGAACCTACAAACATAATACGATGCAAAATACTCGTTTGTCTCAAGTGGCGTTAGCGCTTTTGTAAGATTAGTTAGGGATACGTTTTAAACTTGTTAAAAACTTTTGGTTCCTTAGAATAACGTTGTTGTTTATCTACCCATTACTGTGAGCAATCCCTTGCAATTAATAGGGGTTTACACCCACTACGCTGTTATAATGAAAGTTGGAGGGCTATATCAATTATCTTTCAAATATTTGCTGCTCATGCAGCTTTGCACAGGTTTCTTACATTTTTAAGTTCAGAAATAAATCTTCTTTATTCAAATAAGTTCAAAAAGTTATTTTAAAATACAACATGGTCATACAACATGGTCTAAAATACAACATCAAGAAAACTGTAACGATGGTTTTCCGCTCAGGCAGAGGTCCGGAAATCATTCCAGTAGTTTACCTTGACGATTATGTATTAAAAAGGGTTGAGCAGTTCAAATATCTAGGGCACATATTAACTGAAAATTTTATGGATGACAATGACATCGAAAGAGAACGCCGTGCTCTGGCTGTAAGATGCAACATGATTGCACGCCGTTTTGGAAAATGTACCGACAGTGTCAAAGTAACATTATTTCGGGCGTATTGCCTATGCTTTTACACTTGTCAGCTTTGGACAAAATTTTCTAAACGTGCAGTTAATAACATCAGGGTGCAATATAATAATGCGTATCGTATTCTGATGAGATTACATCGATCATGTAGTGCATCTGCCATGTTTGCTGATGCCAGAATACCAGATTTTTATGCAATCATAAGATCGCGCATTGGAAGATTCTGGAACAGAATACGAACCTCCGACAACATAATTATTAAGACGTTGACAGAAAATTTTGATTGCTCAATTTTTAAGTTTTGGCATTCCGTGCACCACAGTCCAAATAATTAGATTTAGTTTCCAATTATAATTATTATTATTAATTTTGAATTATCTTACTTTATTTTATTTTACTTTGTATTTTATTTTATTTTTATTAATATTTTAGTTATTTAAATTACTTAAATTTCTTGTAATAATTTATTTCATTTAACTGTGACTGTATCGTGTGTGACTGTAATGGGTATTTACCTGAGAAATAAAGATTATTATTATTATTATTATTATTATTAAATCGTCATTTGTGTGTGCAGCCACTTTGACATTGGTTTGGAAAGTTGACTGTACTGAGAAGAAACCGATACGAAGTTCAATAGTAACTGATTTAGGCAATGATGATTTTGAAATATAAATTTAGCGCAATAATTGAAAAAAATTTAGCTTAGGGCCCTTCAAGTCCGAATTCACTAGTATAACTATTATTATGACCGTAAAGTATTATGACGGCTTTGCTAACAGAGGTTCTATGTTCGATTTCCGACAGGAAAAATATAGAATATTGTCTTTTCTAGTCTGAGCTGACTTTGGCCGTGACTATTGTTCACCATACCAACGTTGGTGCCAAACAAAAAAGATGCTTCAGCGTAGTATACTGTAATATGTAGCGAAGTAGAAACCATTCAGAGGTAAATTACCTCAAAACTGGTTAGAGCGCTTCCATCTTAAACTGTATCAATACTTATTGCGATTACGATCAAACCCTCACCGCTAAAAATAAATAAAAACTACAAAGCTATAACCGCTCATTCCGAATGGAGTAACAATTTTTATAGTGCCTTGAAGGTAATATAAATTAATAAGAAGACTAAATATGTAAATTTCACTTAGGATCCACCGTGCCTCGTAAAAACTAATATAAATTGTCGGTGTATGCGTTATTAAATCCTTCAACGTTTCATATTTTTCAAGTGGCTACTTGTCTCGTAAGATTTTTGAACAATTTCGATTTGACATTATGAGGTCCAGAGCTATTTTCAGCAAACAAATTTTCAACATATAAGTAAAATATCAGTAATAAACTTGTGTCTACGATTACTAGGAATAAATAAAAAAAAACTGAAGACTGTACCAACATTAAGCTTTCATAATGTTTGCATATTTTATGTTGGTACAATTGAAGCAGGCTTTTTTATGTTATCGTAACATTTTGGATTTAAATAAAATAACCGATAAGGATTCTCATTCCATTAGATATGAGAGTAATAAAACAAAACGTTGTCTTTATTGAACATATATATAAGTAGGGGAGAACTTTTCAAAGTTTTGAAAGCTATGTAAGGAGGGTAAGCTTTATTTGCATATTTCCAATAGGGATTTTAGTAAATAAGTTTAGACCAACCAGCGGTTAACATAGCACACAAGTGCACTTTCTCTTTGGTATTTGTGTAATACTCCTAAGTAAAAAATACTGAAGTAAGCTGTGAATTGAAATTCATAAACAATATAAACATTTATAGATACTTCACTTTACCTAATCTGATATGAAACGATGCAAGTGGATCTTCGATGGCACCTTTTGGCATCGTAGTCTATTTAATTTTATTTCATCATTCATGTCATCAATATCTTCAAAATGATAAACTGTGTAATGTGTAAAAATAAATCCTATCTAGTGATTGAATCATCACAATTTCCCTCAAGCTGGTCATCTGCTTGACTTGATCTAAATATAGCAAAAAATCTATTGGCGATGTCGACGTTTATTACAAACAGTTTCCCATATTTTTACGGGATCGGGAACGATGGAAGTAACTCAGCTGAACACAGCAAGTCTATGCATATTACAGATCTCAATATAATATAAAGTAGTGGGGGCTTGGACTATAATCCTAACTGGCGAACTGCCAGATTGGATCTTCTTTTTATTTTATTTAAGAATTGCCTCGCTCAACACCACCATAAACATATAATTTCCGTACTACATTTGTTTGGAAAGTTTATTTTTTTCATTGCAAGCATATTAGAAACCGTTTTGTTTGTTATTGCTCGGATTCGGTGTGCACGAGGTGCAGACATACGTTAGTATTCTCTGAACCTGTTTTGCTGAGCAAATAAAGTTTCCGAGAGCGGAGTTTTCCAAATTCTTCTGTACACATAGCAATTGGACCGCAGGGAGATATTTTTCAAATTCCCGAGTTAAAACTCCATACTTTTTTGGCTCTGGTATGAAAAGAATGAATCGAGAATTGCTTTATAAAAATGATTGAAGGAAGATGAATTAATATACGAAACTTCCTTCTGTAAGATTCCTTTCTCAAAGAAGGGAGACCTGCGCCCAGCCGTGGGACGTTAATGAGCTGCTTTACTTTCCATTTCTTTTTTGGTAAATTGCAAAGGGGAGTCGCTTGTGAAATATGAAAATCGAATTTTAACAATGAAAAGTACTTATAGCAATGAAAATTTCTCCATAACTAACATATTGAAAATTCCTAGCTCGAAGTTTCATAGCAAGAACTGGGATTTGATTACACAGCTCTGGATAAATGTTTATAAAATATTATTCATTCGGAAAGCTACGCAATTTTAATTGCGTATCAAATTCTATACACTGGCAATAATAAAAATGAAAAGTTGAAAATGTTACTTTTAGAAAATAATTCTTGACTATATTTCTGTGTATATAACTGAAAATGCATATTTGCTAATAAATACAGGTCCATCTTTTATGTAAGCAGTGAGTCTCTAGCGAAATTGACCGCCAGAGCTTTATTATATGATTACTGCTTAGTGATTATAGGCATATTTGAATGGTTAAATATGTTTTAAACCTTCTTTATTGTGAAGTTTTGATACAGCCCAGATTACTCCAAAAGTTGGCGTGTAATATAAACAATGAAAATAATTCAGTAAATGAGATCGCTATAGTTTATTTTGATATGTTCGACCCGGTAAAATAATGGTTTTAAAAAACAATTTTTATTAGATCGTGTTTTAAGTAACTTATTGATGGCTATTCTGGTTTGATAAGTTAAACAATGTTTTCTCAGAAATCGGTGAAATATAAAATTTTCGGTTGATATGAATACTAATTCATTGACTCTCTGTAGATGCTCGATTTGCTATAAGCCGTCGGTACTGCGCCTTATCTCTCTCCTGTCGGATAGAATAGAGAATTCACTTGTGTATTATGCCAGCCAAGCCGCAATGAAGCAGCGTGGTGGGTCTATGCTCTGACTGATATACGTTGTGTAACGTGCCTTACCTTTTATCCACTTTATCTTAAAAAAATTACATCGTGGAATGCGATAGATGGAAAGTCATAGAGAATCAAAATAATTTAATCAACCTAAATAATTAAGTTACTTTAAGAATTTCATGTATATTGTTATGATCATTAACATCATATAAATGAAAAACGTTTTAGGGGATATTGGTAAAATGCTTTAAGTAAAGTTTACATTTCATTTCATTTAAATATAATACATATTCGATGCATAAAGCTGAGGTAATCCTACGATAGACAAGACATATAGGTGTAATATGCTCTACTATCCGTGCGAAGCCAGGGCGGTTCGCGTATCCGTGCCCACCTGGGGAATTAATTGTTGGACTCTTACAGGCTGGTGCAGATGCTGAATGGACATGGTTGTTTCGGCAAGTACCTGAATCAGATTGTCGAGAGAAAATGCCCGTTTGCTATGGGTGTGATGCACAATGGTAGAATGCCCGGTGTAGGAACCCGACAGACAACTTTTGACGTTGTTGGTCCAAGGGGACCTGTCGCTAGAAGGCATGCCTAGCGCAATGCTTACTAGCGAAACGAAATGGAGGTTAGTGGTCTCCTTCTGTGAAACTGTTATTCAGCTGAAATTGGCATATGAGAAGCAGAGGGAAGACACTATAAATGTTCCTCTTCTCCCGCGCAGGAGAGAGAGATTTAGGAGTCGTAGTTTTGCGCTTTGCCTGCCTCCGACCTAAGTTTCGCAGTAGGAGTCTTTCGGAGTACCAGGGTAGATTGTGTCAACCAATCTTCTGGTGTTCCACTAAAGGATGCGGAGAATATCATTGTGTTTTAGTAGGTATTCTGGTTTATTACCAGCGAGTCTCACATTCCCGATTAGGTCTTGTCTGATCAGGGTGCGTAAAGGCATTTCCCAGCGAAAAAATGGGCGCTGGGAAAATACAGTAAATATTTTCCATAACAGATAAACGAAACCTATAACAGCTATGCAAACAAGATTTTCTAATATAAAATAAGTTAAGATTGTAAACACATATTTCCATCACAAAATTTCAAATCTTTTCACTGTACTAAAAGTATAGTTACCCGCTTTGATTTCCAACGAAAACTATATCTGTATTTTATATTACATTTTGAACTGCGTCAATATTTGCAATTTTTATCGAAAATTGAAAACTCTTTAAGTTTCAATCGAATATTTTTCACGCTTGTTTCACACAGGCTTTCTACAGCTATATAAATCAACAAATTACTATATCGCCAGAAACAATCGTACATATATTATTCAGTCATATAATTCGAAACACCTGCTAGTAAACTGAGAACTTAAACAACTGCAATAGTGATACTGTTCTTGATTGCAAACGGAATAAATAATAGGAAAGTATATTAACATGATGACATGTAATCATTTATTGATATACATTATTATTTATTGGTCACATATATTACAGGCGAGATTCATATATTTTTATGTCATCTTGTTAAACTTTTGATTTGCTTATGAAACTTGCATAACAAAGAGGTCCTTTTTTAATTCACCAATAAATAAGTCTGTAACAGAAATAAACGGTCATATAGAATTCAGTAACTGTCGGTTTTATTAATGGAAGTTTCCACTTCAAACGTCTTTTATTTATTTTTCACTTTGTCGATCGCCGGCAGTAGCCAACGTTTAGCGGTTAGACTTTACAAACTTCAGTTTCCGAGTTGTAGCACAATGACAGTGTTAAATTACGTAACTTATAACACAATTTATTGTCACTTAGCTTGCAGGCAGCGTAAAAGGCATCTAATTTTATTATAATGCCAAAAGCATTATGAGGGGGATATCACAACGACCTTTTTAACAGCTTTTAATATTTAGTTTCTATATTCTATATTAAATCTCTGTCAGTTACGGTAAAAGAATCCTAGATTCAAGATTTCTGAAGCAGAACAAGCTTGTCATTGTCAATGGTGCAGTATTATACAAGAAAGTATATAGTAGCAATGTCCCATGGTTTTAACCGTGTCGAAACTGACCTCGTGTCAGTGTAAAGTCTTCTAAATCGGACTATAGATTTATTTTAGTTAAAATAAAAGGTTTATTTCACATAGTTTTTTATTACTTCCTTTCACATTATTAGATACACGACTTACATTCATAATTTAATCAATATACTGATTTTACTTTACAACGAATTTATATCTAACTAATAATTTTTTAAATTCGTAACATCATTTATGTACAGTAATTGAAACGTTAATTTTAAGGTGGTAATGAAATTGGTGTAAAAATTAGTTATAGTGGCATAACTACAATAGTTGGACATATGGTATCTAGGACTTTTTTGGACAACATTACAAAAATACTCGTATATACATACGTATAAAACTCAAATGATTCATTTTTATAATATAAGTTTTGATAAAGCTTATAAGCAATAATTTCTCATAGTAGAAGTCAGTTCAGCGTCGTTTGTAGTCGTCGTCGTCGTCGTCGTTGTAACAGTACTTAACCAATGAACCAATAAATATCGTTTGCCATATCATATTTTAAAATAATTTTCAAAACTTCTAAAGCAAATATATATTTTATTCTCAATAATGCGTAGTGCATATTATTTGCAAAATATTTCTCCTTGGACGCTACTCGTCTATGGAATGCACTTTTCCAATTCGACGAGTCACTACGTTAGTAAAATTTAAAAGCCAGGTAAAATCTTATTACTTTCTGCTTGCTTCAACATAAAGGACGACTGTACTTCAAACGAATATATTTGAAATAAACATCTATGTATGCATAAAGTGTTTTACCGCGACGACAATGCGGATCCGACATAATATAGATTTTATTCTAATTTACTACCCTACATTAGCGCTAGTTAGACATGCGGGAACCGCGCGTTCACGAATCGCGCGGTTTGAATCCGCTAAATAGTGATGCTATTCAGACACCGGCAGTTATTATGCGATTTTCTTGCGGTGATAACGTCAGTTTAAAAATGGATGTAGACGAAGAAGTGTGTTTACTGTGGTTGCTCCTTAAAAAAAGAAAAGAAAAAGGCGGTATCGGGTGCATCCAATATTAAGTGACCGACTAGTACATGATCAGTTCGTAACGTTATATCCCAGTTTAAGAATGTACATACATACATCGATAGCATCACTCATTCCCATAGGGGTAGGCAGAGACAACATCCTTCCACTTGCCACGATCCTTGCATATCTCCGTCGCTTCTTTCATTCATATTGAACCTTTCATACAAGTTCGTCGGTTTAGAGTACTCTTGACCTGGCCGCTATTTAAAATGTCCTGGATTTGATCCAGGAACGTTCGCCTTGGTCTTCCCGTTCCAACATTCGCATTCACTCTTGACTCATAAATCCTTTTTGTGAGGCTCCTTTCATTCATTCTCTCTACATGCCCAAACCATCTAAGCATACCTTTCTCAATTTTAGTCACTACGTCATTTTTTATACCAAAACGGTCTCTTATCACACTATTTCTTACTGTGTCACTCAGTTTTAATCCACTCATGCTTCTAAACGCTCTCATTTCTACCGCATTTAATTTACTTTTGTGATTCTTCTGCCATACCCAACTTTCACTATAATACATAAGTGTTGGCACCAACCCTCCAGCATGCACAGCCAGTATAGCTCTTTGAGACACCATCTGGCTATTCATAAAGGCGTGCAGAGCACCATTTACCATATTTCCTACATATACTCTCCTTTCAATATCACTTTCACATGTTCCATCTTTGTAAATTTAGATCCCAAGTATACAAATTCTTTCACCTCTTCCACTTGTTCCCCATCTATCAAAATATTGCCATTCATCATAGATTCATCTCGTTCAAAAAGCATAACATAAAAGCATCGCCTGTAGCTCATTAGCGGATGACGCAAGTATTACTTGATCATCAGCGTAGAGTAAACATTTGATGACTAATTCATTCATTCTTAACCCATACATGCTTTCTTTTAAATCTGTCAAACATTTATGAATGAATTTCAGAATGTACTATAAAAAAAATGTCTATTTGAGAATGCAAATAAAATCTTTTGATGAACTACTTGAACTGCTCAGCTGAAGATCAAGATCAAGATATTTCAAGCTCTGAAACGCATTTGAGGCCAAGCGTTTCACCAGAAGAAAAACTTGTGATAATAAAGTAAGTAGCAGCCCATTAATGTCCCACTACTGGGCACAGGCCTCCTCACTCCGAGGAGCGAGGGTTTTTAGAGCATAGACCCACCACGCTGCTCCACTGCGGATTGGCAGGCATAGTACACAAGTGCACTCTCTATTCCTTCACTCTCATAGTCCGATGTGACGGGAATCCGACACGACCGGAGAGAGATCAGGCGCAGGACCGACGGCTTAACGTGCTCTCCAAGGCACGGGGGTGGATCACACCGCCAACTTTCCAACTTCGGGCAAATATTGAGAAAATGTTTAATAGAAAACTCAATATTGATTTTCGAACTGGCCCGACCCGGGACTCGAACCCAGGACCTCATGTCTGTAGTCGAACATGCTAACCACTAGACCACTGAGGCAGTCCATAAGCAGTGTAATAATAAACCGCGCGTTATCCGCAACGCAACTGAACGCGAAGTAAAGACTCCATAGTAATAGAAACGCGCAGAAGCAGCGCGATTCTAATTTTTGGCGGTTGGTTTGCGGTAACCGCGCGGTTTGATTAACTGCGCGGTTATGTCTGAACGATTACTTATAATTCATATAAATGGGACCCGCGCGATTTCCATGCGATTCTACAGTCGCGCGGTTCCCACCGTGTCTGAACTAGCGCTTAGGCCCTAGGTTTAAATCTTTTTCTTGTCTGAAAGACAAATCCTACAAAGAAAACACATATTTACTACGTACTTTATAATTTTCGAAGTGAAACTTCTTTAGTCGCATGAGGGTAAAATTTGCACGGAGTAACCGCGTCATTGGCATCACGAAGATATGCAGAGTTTGTTACCTCATATCTTCCGACTGGGTGAACCGACCTCGATGATTCTTTTTATATGAAAGATGGTGCTTGTCGTAGGGTCCCATTTTTTTAAGTCGAGTTCTGATCATGGCATCCATGAGAAAGCCGGATAAGTCTTAAATTTGCGTCAATCATGTGCGCGATGAATGGATTTCTAGTAATTTCTTATTGGAAAGGATATACTTTAAGCGTTATTTGATGATAGTTTGGTTAGATTTTGATCATGGGATCTTTGACAAAGTATCGGAACTTTTCAATTCTTAGGAGTAAGTTAACGATCCTCTGCAGAATCTTTTATCGGCTATCCGGATATTTCATTCACCTACCGTAACATTGGTATGCTCAAGTGATTGTGGTAGTCAAATATGATGATCAATGCAACTCCTCAACGGCTTACAGTAAGGGCCCGATTTGTGGACAATATTTAACTGTTCGTAAACAAATTGCAATGAGCTTACGTTTGTTGCTCCATTACAATATTTACTTAAGGTGTATTATATGAGAAGCGGTGGTAGCGAAGTGGTGGGGGGAGGAGAACCTTTGCTTGTATTTATTTGCGTATTATATATAATCTAAAGTTGTACATTTGTACAAATATAAACAACACTTAAAAATTAGCTTGCCAAAGAAGTTTCACTTCTGACGTGTGTACTTTGTACAAAGTATAAATTGAATAGAATTCATGACAGAATGCAGCTATTGGATAATCAATTGTAGGTCTCCAACATAGATACATAAAGATATACAACCTAGACATTATATAGATGCGAGCTCGTTATATTCGTAACAAGACTCCCGATAAAGTGTAAAGATATATCATTCAAAAGAAAATGTACTGTTGTTGTACCCTCTTATGAAACTTGCACGTGTGTAATAAGCGTTTATATTAATTTATAATTATATACTTTTTAAAATTATGAGCGGCACTATGAGTTTCTTTACAACGTTTATATTGTAAACTTGAATATTTTATCGGTATACCGGTATCGCAATCCTCAGTAAATAATATATTGAAATTATATTAAAAACGCAAACGTTTACGGCGTCGATTGTATAGGGACTGGCTTCGGCTATTAGCTTTCCCTGTTCATTGAATTTATAGCGTAAATATGAATATATTCCTCTCTCCTATAAAGTGGGGAGTACTTAGCAATACTTTTATGTATGAAAATAATCCTATCTCTTTTATTATAAAGAGAAGTTTGAAATGGTCGCTAATTCAATTGCTTAATTAACTTACATTAACCGACAATTTCTTGCTTAGTACCTTTACTTATAGAGTTATGTGCCGAGTTACATCGCTAGTAACATTTTAAAACAGCTAATGATGTGAAATAATAGACAATAGAATTATATTTTATATTATAAACATATGTAATTGCCACCAGCATACCTATTTCTGTCCTATCATAATCAAAATCGAGTTACAAACAAACCGTCCGGTCAGCGACAGCTGTTAATCAGATCGTTGTCGGTCACTTCTATGTTATTTGCGCTCTATAAATAAATACCACGTATCTACATACTATTGCTCATACTAGATGAATCAATCTTCTTAGCAAGGAGCCAAGACGGATCTACAACACAATAAATATTTTACTAAATTTGCTTTGTATTTAACGGACTCATTAGTCCAGTTATTCTTTATTATCGAAAGACTGAAGTTAATAAATACTTGACTATATCAAGTACTTACAATAATAATAAAAAGGCTCCTATTTCCTCATGGTTTTACAGAATAATATACTAAACAACTTATCCTAAGTGTTAACACACGTGTGTACGTAAGTGTGCTTTGGTATGTGAGTGTGAGTATTTGTACGTCTTGTGTGTGTATTAATGAATGCGTGACTGTAAGTGTATGTCTGCATAAATGCGTGCGAATTTTTGTGTATGCGAGCGTTCTGAATCTACACTTCTATTTATCTTGTATAATTGGTTTTGTATTTTTTTATTCCACAAGGATCCCTTGTTGCGTATAGGCCTCCCCCAGTTCCTCCCATTTTTCTCTATCTCTTACTCCTTTATCTCCGTTTCTTTCCAGCTGTACTTGTCAAATCATCATTTAACCGTGATTTCGATCTGCACACTCGCCTCATGTAGATATAAATAACTAAAATAAAAAAAATAGTCACCTACACCATCTATCTTCTTAAACTGTGTTAAAGTGAGAGTGTTTGTAAGTGTATATATATGTACGGGATGTTCAAGTAAGTGTGTGTAAACGTGTGTGTATGTGCGTGAATCTATGTGAACAGGAGTGTTTAAGTTAGTGTTTGTGCGCGTGTGTGTGTTTTTAGATTTAATAAAGCAGCCTGATGACGCTATATAATATTAATATTATTTTATTAACGATATAAAATCTAAAAAATATATATTATGAAGAGAGTATACACTAATAGAATTACGAAGTATTTTTCAATTCCTCGTTGTTAAATTATAAAACTTTGAAGTGCAAACTAGTAGACCAGATTTAACATCCTGATCTAACCCGAGATACAGTAAATATGCGTGAAATTTAACAAAGCGTTCGTGTTATAATTGACCGGCTGAAATCTGGCAACTGTAAACAAGATTAGCAGTATGAATCACACACAACATAGGTATAGCATTCCCAATATAGAGTGTCCCAACAATAAATACTCTTTAATCTGGACGAGTATGGCATTTTTATTTATTTTGTAAGATCCAAGCTATTACTGTTTACCCCTTAATTATTTTTTATTACATTCTCAATATAATTAAGTAATGTAAAAAAAAAACCTACATCAAACTGTAGTAACATCAAGTATCATCTGCTATAAGTTAAATAAATTATGGCTTTGTGGTTGAATATCAAAGTTTTCTTATTCACTATTAAAAAAAATTTACAAGATACTTCTTACACAAGTTTTACTTTTACTTTAAATGTTACACTTTTTTGTTATACGACTCATCCCATTTATAGATCTAGATGTATTTTATTAGTATTAGTATTAGTACGCTATTACTTTTAGTACGCTAGGAGGTACCGTAATAAGTCATTTATCATTGGAAAACTGTTTCACAAAATTAGGATTTTATACTTGACTCCTTTATACGTATGGGCTATCCATATATCTAAACATAAAGTAATATTATTAAGAGGAACCATTTGTGTTTTTGTATGTATGTATATGTGTATATGTGTAACTCTTCACACAAAGACTACTGAACCGATTTCAAAAATGTTTTCACCATTAGAAAGCTGCATTTTCACTAAGCGATATTAAGCTGTATTACCTTTTCAAAAAAATAGGGATCCCTAATAAAAATGTATTAATGTAACCCAAGGTGTGAAAAAATTAGTCACAATAAATGTGTTGCCTTGTGCGCTTCGATAGAAAAAAATATTGATAGATTATAGAACGTATTAATATCTACAAAAAGTCCCTGATGCCATATGTCCAACTATTGTTGTTATGCCACTGTAACTACTTTTTTATATTTTAAAGGTTATAAAAGTGCCGACAATAATCAAATCCTATTATTCATACCTCTGTATTAATCCTTAACCTGCTAATATAAAATAATTTATTAAAGACCGTTTCAATACCTGTCAAAGACTTTTTAAATGATATAATCGGACATTTTTATATATACAATGATATAATCGGACAATGATATAATCGGAAAGATTTAATGAGATTGAAAGAAGCGAAGGAGATATGCAAGGATCGTGGCAAGTGGAAGGATGTTGTCTCTGCCTACCCCTATGGGAATGAGGCGTGATGCTGTGTATGTGTGTGTATAATCGGACATTCCATTCAAAAGATATAACGATGTCAATCTAAAGAAAATAATGTATTCCGAGTCGAACTACTCACCATAAAATTATATTGCTGTCACATAACAAAACTACGTCAAATGTTGTGTATAAGCAAGTCTGAGACAATACAATATTACAAATAAATCAATTCTCTAATATTATAGAAGCAATTTTTGTTTTTAAATTTTATTGGATCGACAAAAAATTTACGAATGTTGGACATTGTACGTAAACGATGTTACGAATTTAAAAATGTATTCGTTAAATAAGTAAAATCTGTATATAAATTACATTAGGAATGTAAATGTGTATTTAATAACCTAAAACGAAGTAATTTAAAACTAAATGAAATAAAACTTTTATGTTAACAAAAATAAAACTATAGTCCGACTTAGTTGACTACCACGAGATCGGTATCAATGCGAGTGAAACTGCGGGGAATTGCTAGTTGTAATACATACGTCTAGCGGTCGACGAATTTAGTTAACTTGGACTGCCTCATTGGTCTAGTGGTTAGCATGTTCGACTACAGACATGAGGTCCTGGGTTCGAGTCCTGGGTCGGTCGGTCAAATTCGAAATCGATATTGTGTTTTCTATTACGATTTTCTCAATATTTGCCTGAAGTTGGGAAAAATTTGGCGGTGTGATCCACCCCGTGCCTCGGAGAGCACGTTAAGCCGTCGGTCCTGCGCCTGATCACTCTCAGGTCGTATCTGATTGCCGTCACGTCACATGTCACGTGTCGGACTATGAGAGTGAAGGAATAGTGAGTACACTAGTGTACAATGCCTGCCAATCCGCAGTGGAGCAGCGTGGTGGGTCTATGCTCTAAAAACCCTCTCTCATATGAGTGAGGAGGCCTGTGCCCAGCTGTGGGACGTTAATGGGCTGCTACTTACTTATTTAGTTAACTTGATATAACATGAAATTTAACAATTTATATTGAACGATGCTTATTTTTGGCCCTGAGTATTAATATAATGTATTTAAAGCAAATTGTATCCATTACAAAAGCATTTAAAAATTATACTGCGAACTTGAAGGGAATGGCACTCAGGTTGCTCTGATTATTATATGTTTGAGCACATTTTGTGTAATTAAAACGTAGTGTAGTTAAAAAAGAAAAATAATTGTAATACAGACATTTATTTGCTCGTTTTTGCTTGAAATGTAGCCCTGACGGTACCTCCAGTGAGGCCTTGTGTAAAAACTTGCCTCTAGGATTTTGCTCTTTAAATAAAAATTGAAAAAGGAGTATTTAAATCTAACTGCCTTTGTGGTATTATTGAACGTTTGAAGCCATTTTCAAAGTCCTTACTGTAGGAGTTTAGTTCAATAAACATAAATGCAGTCGAAGTCAAGTTTATATGTAGGCAATACGTAAAGGCCACTCCCAATAAGATTTTATAAAACCATTGATAAATTCTCTTTGACTTGCCTTTAGATTGAATTCACATAAGACGGTCTTCTGATTGCTACAGGAAGCTTATTTTCCGTAAAGTGGGCTTTACAGGGAATCAATTTTGAAGGAAACTAGTTTTCTGAATAAAAGTACCAGTTAAGAATGTGAATTTACAAAAGCTTGTTTATTGGTAACGATTACTCTACTTAATGTACTCCGAAATTTATTTAACAAATAAGAAGTTAGAAACTTAGTAATTAATTTTAAAATGATTTTTTAGATATATGAAAAACAATTTAAGTAAACTAATGAGTTTTTAATATTTTTAACAAATTTTCAACGAAGTGAATTTCATAAAGATAGGTATTTACTAGAAGGCTCAATGATGAAATAGTACTTACTATATGACTCGTAAATAATCACAATCGATATTGCAGGCGTTTGTGTGATTGAGGAAGTATATTTTTGAAATAAATCTTTACATTTCAAAATGATTTCTTAGTGATAAAGTATCATCTATGGCGAGAGGGAAACTCATTCCACTTTAAAATATATTTTATAATTTTTGATTTGTGCATAAAAATGCAGAATTATGTGTATATATAAAAGAGTATATCCAGGTATATATATTGACTCCTCACGATATCTCTGGAACAATAAGGGGTAAGGCCTATGATCGAGTGGTGAGTAATGGGTTGTGGTCAACGTTATCTACGTATAGGGTATCTATGAGGTGTTCGACAGGGATGTGTTGCGTCACCATGGCGTTTCAACCCATTCATGAATAACTGTTTGACATATTTAAAAGAAAGTATGTATGGGTTAAGAATGAATGAATTACTCATCAAATGTTTACTCTACGCTGTTGATCAAGTAATACTTGCGTTACCTTCAGGGCAGAGAGATTTTGTGGGAGAGTGGTAGTCGCTTGTTCCGACCGCAAGGGTCAGTGCTAGGGTCCGTATATCCGTAGGGTTGAGGAATCTAGGATTTGACTGGCTCTTGCGATGACCACTCCTCTCCGGGATGAGCATTTTATGTTATACTGATGACACTTTAGTCACAGCACGGGGAAGGAATTACGAGGAGGCAGCTCTGCTTGCCGAAGTCGGAACGGAATTGGTAGGCGATAGAATCCGCAGTTTAGGTTTGAAAGTGTCTGCTACCAAGACGCAAGCCTTACTCTTTCACGGAGCTCGTAGGGGTCCTCCACGAGGTCCAGTAATAGCCCTGAGAGATGCAGTTGTGGAACTGAAGACCCAGATGAAGTACCTGGGTCTAATACTTGACTCAGCTGACTCCCCGCCTCATCAACGCAGCAGCGGCGCTAGGACGTTTGCTACCAATCGTGGGAGGACCAGGATCACCTTGCAGAAGTTGATGTATGGCACTGTATGGTGTCTCTGTGTGGATCAACGCCCTAACCACAAAGAATAAAACTCTGTTACGGCGGGCCCAGAGGGTTATAGCGATCAGAGCTATACGGGGGTACCGTACAGTGTCATGGACGATAGCGACACTCCCCATGATCCTCTATGGGAGCTCAGAGCGGAAGTTCTCACGGCTGCTTACCAGTGCACAGCAGCCGCGAGAACCAGAGGGGAGTCACCAGACGTTGACGAGATAAGGAGGGTCAGGGTTCTAGCTATCAGAGCCTTGACCCAAAGATGGAAGGAGGATCTTGGGTCCCCAGCAGCGGGCGGGTCGATAATAGTTGCAATCTGCCCTCATCTTGACAAATGGCTGGGTAGAGAGCACGGATCGCTCTCCTACAGGTTGGTACAGGTGCTTACCAGCCATGGTTGCTTCGGCAAATACCTGTACCAAGCTGTTGGCTGTGAACCGTCGGCAAGATGTTACGAGTGTGGTGCCTCGTCGGAAACAACCTACCACACTGTGGCAGAATGGCCCGCCTGGGGACCTCAGCGACTCATTTTGACGTCGCTGATCGGCACAGACTCTCACTGGCAAGTATTTTAGGAGCAATACTTACCAGTGAGCAGGCCTGGAGAGCGGTTGCCTCCTTTTGCGAGGCAACTGTCATCTCGCTTAAGGATAATAAATTATAAATAATAATTTATTTTTATTTTCAAATCTATAATGATAAATAAAATTAGGTACACCGATAATCTAGAGTCTGAAAAAAGGATCATAAGCTAGACAAATAGCTCAATGAAGTATTTATACGTATGTTTCTTATTAGTAAAAGAAATTACCTAAATTAATGAAAATTCTACCCAAAAAACATTCCTTGCAGACGAAGTCGCGGGTTCAGCTAATATCTTTTAAATATTCGGACATTTATTATTGTTTTAAATAATGATAAATTTAAAGACAGTTTTAAATACGAACTTACCCTATATACCTATTATAATTATAAGTTCTACTTTCAATTGTGTATAAAGTAGCTTTTATCTACAGTGTCACCTGCGTAGGGCTCGATATTATGGATATTTGAGGAAATGCGTTATTTATGGGATAGAATTGATAATCTAAAACATTCTTGATTACCACTGAACACACGATAAATAGCATTAAATTTGATTCACCAGTTTTGGAGGAGTTTAGTCACACAGACGTACAGAAGAATTATATAACTGTATACAATTATACTATCAAATTTGGAATAATGCGTTAGCTGTAACGTTTAAATCATTGACTATTAGTAGTATGATTAATTATTATTTGCACTATACTGATGTCACGTGTGCCCCTGGCCGTGATGCATTACCATATTCAATAGGACCGATTATAGAGCAAGATAAATTTAGAATTCGTTATAAGCATGGGTTAGGCAGGACATCCTAACTGCTTTAAAAAGCAGGGTGTGACGGTTTAAATATCGCTGCTTTGAATGAATAATCACGCAATCCAAAATTTTAGAAGTACAGAACAGAATTGAATCCAAAACAGTCTATATATTCTTGTTTTAAAAAGTCACGTCTAAATCGATAATAACCCTTTAGCGCCATAAAACGTATTTCATGCAATGTACTCTCGAAATAAATACTTTTCGTCAAAATTTTTATAATTTTAATTTCCATTGGATTAGCTTTTGACTCTAGATTCTAAATATAATTGAATATTTTTGCCGAATACTCGAATTCTACAGATCGAATATACTAATTTACAGAAATTTACGTTGGATTTTTGTTAATAATTGTTTGACCTGTGTTTAATAAATCGCTTTGGAAGCCTTTGCGATATTTTCCTAACTGGTAAAAGCAATTTTTAATTCTTAGCCTACTGCAAACCGTTTATAAACGCTGTTTAATTGCAATAATTGATCATAAATATTTTAAGGAACATAGCATTCGATATGCTCTCTCAAATTCTTCAAAATTATATCTATGATAGTAAGATACTGAAATGGAATGGAAATATTTCACAAATAAGATTTATATAATTCACCTTAGCTGTATATTTTGTAAGCAACACAAACGTACGTTTTAATCATGAAATAACTTCGAAACAATTTCGCGTGCTTTCCTTCCAATAGGTGAACTTTTACTTTTTCTTTCGCGCTGAACTTTCACCGGTCAAAATGGGACTCTGAATAAAGCTATGTTCACACGGAATAAATAGGGCCTTTGTATTGCGGTCGAATGAATCTATTCCCACTCTCCCTGATCACTAACTTCTCCAATATACCCTTAACAACTAGCATCCCATAATATCTTTATTTGGTATTGAAATGGAAGAGATGTCATTTAAGAAAAATACGCAAAAGTTTACTTATTTTGTAGGAGTACCACAATGAATCAGTTTTATAACAATACTAAGCCCTCAGAGTAGGACAAAGTTTTGTAAGACTCGTTATATAGTGCCATGAGACTTCTTTTGGGGACATTTTATTACATATTATATGCAAATTGAAATTTAATAAATTCTGTTTTCAAGTATACTTTAGTATCACTTTTGAAACGTCAAATATTATTTCTAATGTACAATTGATGATGATATTACGGAACGGCTTAGAATTTAAATTTACTACTGTTCCTGCACATCCTGTTCTGAGTCCACGACAAAGTCAGTCGGGTGTCATTTTTCAATGGTGATGATAAATTTATTCTATTAAGACTAGAACAAGCCACTCAGACATTTTCTTACCGTCCAACTAATCCTTCAAATAGTATTATTAATTAATTACTTTCTTTTATTCAGGTTACAAATTTAATAAGTGACATCTTTAGAGCGCCTTGTGGGTGTTCGTTATACTCGTAGAAAGTATAAGTATATAAGTGATGTTGCCTACTAGAATTTGCAACAATTTAATTTTTTTAGCTTATGTTATATGATATATATATATATATATAAAATTTGTTATTAAATAGTAAGAAAAGAGCGAAAATCATTAATTTTAAGTTCCTTGTAGATTGTTTGGCCTAAAGAGGAGGCGAAGCAGATGGCAAGTAGTTTTTATATCTACATTAGTAATTTGATTGAGGATCACTTAACTATATTCAAATTGAAATATTCGTCTAGTCAATGTGTATCTTGTGAATGCAGCCTTACAATTTAAGACTAGAAAGAAAATAAGCAATAATGTTTCACGATAGCTCAAATTACTAACAATACATTGGATTTTTCCAATTAGCTTATTTTGAGATCAATATACTCAACATTTTTTTCTGCTGAAATATAAGTTATTTCTCTTAATGGATACATTTTTGTTGGCCGACTAATCCTTGTGAATATTGTGTTGATTAACCTCGGCCGAAGACACCTACCCAAACGTCCCTCCTAACCTGACCCTAGTACTAACAGCAATACGTAAACGAAATTGTTAAATTTAATGTACTCAAAACAAGCTTTTCGTTTAATGTTTGTTTCAAAGACAGAAAAGTAGGGACAACTTATGTTGCACTCCGTGAAAGGACTTATGTTTCATACAATTTTGAGGAGAAATTTTATGTACTGTTTCACTAAGTCTTTTTAATCCGTGGCGTTCTTAAAAGCAAATGTTATTGCGTCCCGCTTTAAGAATTCTTAAGATCTGTCCCAAAAGCTTTGGAAACTTAAAGAAAAACTTCGCAATAAATTTTATTTCGTGTTAAATTTTCTCTTATTTCTTGTACTTCTTATTTGTGTTACTACAGGTAGAATGTAGTATATAAAGTTATGTCGAATGAAAACGAGGGAAAAAGAAATCGACTGCATTTGTAATTTGTAAATGCGTCGCAAAAAAGTATCGCGGTCACATTTTTTAAGTCTAAGACATTATGTGGCAGGCCTCTTCATATGCGACACTGATTAAAAGCCGTCTTTTCTTTTAAAGATTTTTAGGTTCGGCTCTCCTTTTTTTCTACTTCTTTGTATAAAGTTCTCCAAATCCCAATTTCGCATAATAATTTGTTAAAAAATTGTCCATAGTTTCCTTGACATATTAACAATTTGTAGGGACAATTACCCAATTACCTATTTAAGAAATTTCTAAACAGACGGACAGGTACATGGAAAATTATATTAGATAAATACTATTAAAAGTT
Source organism: Elymnias hypermnestra (assembly GCA_015832385.1). Lineage (NCBI taxonomy): Eukaryota > Metazoa > Arthropoda > Insecta > Lepidoptera > Nymphalidae > Elymnias > Elymnias hypermnestra. The sequence goes on along the minus strand of JACTOM010000069.1, from coordinate 2,471,967 downwards.
AGGTAAGTAACGGCCGGCAGCATTCGGGAAGCTCCAGAAGACTTTTTGTCCAATATCTCTCAGTGCCTGAAGACTGAAGTCTTCAAACAGTGCGTATTGCCAGTGCTTACCTATGGATCGGAAACGTGGTCGCTGACTATGGGCCTCAATCGAAAGCTCAGAGTCACTCAGCGTGCGATGGAGAGGGCTATGCTCGGAGTTTCTCTACGCGATCAAATCAGAAATGAGAAGATCCGTAGCAGAACCAAAGTCACTGACATAGCCCTACGAATCGCGAACCTGAAGTGGCAATGGGCGGGGCACATAGTCCGACGAACCGATGGACGTTGGGGTCGGAAAGTGCTGGAATGGCGACCCCGTACTGGACGATGCAGTGTAGGAAGACCCCCCACAAGGTGGACCGACGATATAAGGAGGATCGCCGGTAGCCACTGGAGCCAGGCGGCACAAGATCGGGCCTTGTGGGCATTATTTCGTGAGACCTATGTCCAGCAGTGGACGTCCATCGGTTGAAGCGACGAAGTAACGGCCCATTGACGTCCCACTGTTGGTTACAGGCGTCACTCATAGGATGGAGGGTTTTTAGAGCACAGACCCACCACGCTGCTCCCATTCATTGGCAGGCGTAGTACACAAGTGCACTCTCTATTCTTTCGCTCTCATAGTCCAATGTGACGGGAACCTGACACGACCGGAGAGAAACCAAGCGCAGAACCGAGGGCTTCCCAACTTTAGGCAAATATTGTGATAATCTTAATAGAAAATTCAATATCGATTTTTTAACTCCCCCAACCCAGTACTTGAAACCCAGGACCTCGTGTCTGTAGCCGAACACTCTGACCACTAGACCAATGAGGCAGTTAATACATACTATTGTCCTGCCCGAATCTGCATACGTTTTACTATCTACCTGGACAATGACCGTGGTGGGTTTAAACTCAGTGGTCATTGTGTTTGACTACAGTCTTTACTTTACCTTTTACTCTGTAGTCTACTATCTAATGTAAACTGTCAAACAATTTACTTTGTCCTTACCACACTTAGGTACAGTTGATATTCGAACAAGTGTATTACCATAAAACTAACTTAGTTGATGTACTAATTATAGTTTCCTTGCGAAAATAGAAACTTGTCACCCGTCAGCTCCTAGCGTTGCTGTTAACAGCTCACTTGTAATTTAAATTAAGGTATGGTTTAGGTAAAATTGAATTCATAGACATAAACAACTTAGCAAGTATACGTATCATTGCTTTCGAAGAATAGTAATGTTATTAAAAAAGATTTTTAATTCATTTTATCCTATTGATGTATGACTTTTTTGTTTTTATTATTAGATATATGTATATATCTGGTTGTGGTCTTCCATCGTTTACATAAAGACAACCACAGTCAATTTTCACAGAGTTATTTAATAACCAATAATTTGTGGGTGCAAGGTGTGCATCGGACACAGCTTCGAGTAAGAATGCCCGCCAATTTTTTTTTTAGTTTTTCTCGAAGTGTGTAGTTGCTGTCAGCCCTACTGGCTTTGACAGCGTAACCGAGAGGGGTGGCGAGCGCAGAAGCTCTGCCGAGGGGTGGGCCCTTAAAAGGGCCCTGCTGCGTCTTGGGGAAAACGTTGCTCTAAGGGCGCCTCCTGCGAGGCTCGGACCTAGGCTTAGAGCAACGTTTGCTGCTGCTGAAAAGGATAATCGGACAGGTGCTTAGTCTTGACGCCCATGGGTCCGCGACTGGGGGCCGCGGTCGGAGTGCGTCAGATAGCGGGGACCTCGTATTCGCTGGCGAAGACGCTGTGTGTGTGTTAGTGCACGGGGCGTTGTCAATAGTAATCTGGTCGTCAGGGTCGTCGAGGACGTGTTTGGGCCGCCTCTTTCTAGGCGGGATGTTTACCCTTGCGTTGTTGGGGTTGGGGTGACTGACGGCTCTCTTGAAGTAGTCTACGGCGAGCGTTTTAAAATAGTTGTTGACCGTTGCGAGGTCGAGATCTCTGTGGAGATTGACGTTGTGCATGAACCAGCGGGCGCCCGTGGCTATGCGCATGAATTTGTTCTGCAGCCTCTGGAGTCAAACCAGCCGGCGTGCAGGAACGTGAGCGAACACTACGCTCGCATAAAAGAACATGGGGCGGATGCAAGTTTTGTAGAGTGTCACCTTGTGGCGCAGTGACAATTTACTCTTATTGCAGATCATGGGATAGAGGCGACTTAGCACAAACGCTGCCCTGCCACGGACGGTGCGAATGTGTTCGGTGAATTGCATGCACGCATAGGGTGACTCTTAGGTATTTGGCTTTNGTCTGGAGTCGAACCAGCCGGCGTGCAGGAACGTGAGCGAACACTACGCTCGCATAAGAGAATATGGGGCGGATGCAAGTTTTGTAGAGTGTCACCTTGTGGCGCAGTGACAATTTACTCTTCTTGCAGATCATGGGATAGAGGCGACTTAGCACAAACGCTGCCCTGCCACGGACGGTGCGAATGTGTTCGGTGAAGTGCATGCACGCATCTAGGGTGACTCCTAGATATTTGGCTTTCCGTTGCCAAGGGATCGGAGAATTAAAAAGTTTAATTGTTGCCAGATCTCGGCGATCTGGCCTCTTAGGACCGGTGAACAATATAGCTGTGCTTTTCTCAGCATTAGCCTCAATTCTCCATTTGCGGAACCAATCGCCTAGGCTATTGACCGCTTTCTGGAGGCGAGAGGAGATGTGAGTAAGCGAGTACGAGGAGGTGTATAGTGCGGTGTCGTCCGCGAACTGAGCTAGATGAACGTGAGGCGTTCTAGGCATGTCGCTGGCGTACAGCGAGAAGAGCAGTGGTGACAGTACGGAGCCCTGAGGGACTCCGGCCTGAATTGCGCGGCGTGAGGACAGAGTGCCCTCGACGCGGTAACGAAAGCTGCGGTTTGTTAGAAAGTCTCGTAACAGTGTTACTAGACTAACTGGCACACCAAGATGGAGAAGCTTATAAATTAAGCCGGCGTGCCATACCTTGTCGAAAGCTTTCGCTACATCGAAAAAGATCTTGCCTGTGGGGCCACGATGACGGTTATAGTAGAGATGATCTATGACGTGCTCCGTGAGGCGGTGCACTTGCTGAACACAGGAGTGTCTATCGCGAAAGCCAAACTGATGGTCTGGCAGGAGACTCTTGGCCTCTACCACTGCCTTGAGTCTCTTTAATATAATTCTCTCATACACTTTTGCATTCGTGTTGAGTAAACTGATAGGTCGATAGCTGCTCGTTAATGTACGGAGTTTGCCTGGTTTGTGAATTCCTATGACGGTGGCTTCTTTCCACTCGTTAGGAAATGAGTAGGCCGCCAGAAGGGCGTTAAATATGAGTACCAGGAGGTACATGAACTGATCTGGGAGGCGTTTGAGCATCTTATTGGGGATGCCGTCGGGGCTTGGTGCTTTTCGCGCGTGGAGTGACCTAATGACTGTGTGCACTCATCGAAAGTCGTGGGTTCTAACGGCTCACTCGTGGGGGCCGGGAAATTTAATCTATTGAGCGCGTTATCTACTAGTTCGCCCTGATTTGGGTCTAGTAGTTTTAGGCGAGCACTGAGTCTCGAGGCTGTCTGCTAAACACTCGGCCTTATCAAAATCGTCCATTGCGGGTAACTGATCGGGACGGTCGAGGGGCGGCATGGATGTGGCGCCTTCGGCTTTTAGGTTCATCGTCAGTCTTTAGAACGTGGTGTGCGTAGGAGCGAGGTCCCCTAGCTTCCGGTCCCATCTATATGCCCGCCAATCGAACGAAACCCCTTTTATACGAGTTTCTGCGAGTGGGGGTAGTTCGAATGTTGGTAGACATTATTTGCTAGCTCGCTGCACACCTTGTTACCAACATTAAAAAACGTTGCCGCCGTCATATATTATTTGTTTATATTGTGTTGTCTTTTTTATTGGTCTGATAATATATTCCAACTATTAGTAGATAATCGATATTAAAGTTTGGATGTTCTTGTAAACCGAAAAAATTCCATCGTGTCCCGCTAACACTTGACACTGACGAGATAATTTATGCCCCATTGGCACACCTAAAAGAACCATTCAACAAAAAAAAAGAAATACACTTTTGTGTTCTGGCACGATTTTTTGTAGAAACGATAACAAGTATTTTGCCTCTTATAAGATCACTTAACATCAGGTGTGATCACAATCAAGCGCTAATCCGCTAGCAATAAATAAAGATATTTCGAAACAGATGAGAATATAAAATTATAACTAATCATTTTACCATGTCGTTGGCGGTGACGTGAACCCATAACATTTTCCTCTACCAAATGTTTTTAAACATACTTAAATGCCAATAATAGAATAAAGTTTTCGTGTCATGTTCCTAGCAATGAAAAAGTTCATAATAAAGTACTGGATGAAAGTTCGAAAGCTTTGTTCAGACTATTATTTATGTTTTACTATCGATTTTTTTACTTACAAACATTGGCATCGAAAACCTTTCCGCGCGGAATGAAATATGGACCAGTCAAAATTTCAAACTACGGAAGCGCAATTTGCTACTGCGAATTGGAAAACTAGAAAAATATGGCGCTGAAATTTGTTAGGTTGTTTGTAATGTCGTTTCCTTGTACTAGTTTCGTTGGAAAGGTAAATAAATATCAGAAGTCGTGACTTTGAACAAAATGTGCAATTACATGTTATACTACGGTGAGATTCTTATGACAATTCTTATTCTTTGCTTGTATATTGGGCATATTACTTTCTTTGTTCAGGCAAGAAGTAAATTGTTTTGCTATTTACCTTTTCTTGGGAAATTTTATATAGTTAAATTCTAGGTGGTTAGCCTAGAATTTAACCTAACATTTAAATAACACAACAAAAGAAATACAGATTATTAGAATATATGCTTACGAGTATATATATACCAGTTATATCTATACATTATTATGTTAATGAAATTTATTAGTCTGCCTGTTATTTAAAAATATAAGAACAACTTTTTATCGATTGGGGTGAAGAAGGTTCAAAATTATTTGTCGGGTTGAGCATACGCATTTTTAATGAGATACCGCAATCACTTGGGTTTGTCTCCACATAATTCCAATAAAATATGTAAAAACACCCTTTTACAACAGTCATATTACACTAGTGGAAAAAATTAAACAACCAAACAAAAATATCTAAAATTTTAACGATTTTTCAAATGATGGGAAAAACGGGATTAATTAATTTTTTTAATTCAATCTAATGAAACAAGAACATGGCTTGATGAATAGAATTGAAACTTTGTAGGAATTTTAGGGATAAATGATCTTAAAAAGGCCAGGACAGCCTTCTTCATTTTTCCAATATTCTAAATGTAGGATATGATTTTCTAGGAGACTACAAAAAGCTTTATTTTTTATAATTTCTAAAAGATATTTTAAAAAACCATCATGGGACTTCGTAAAGAATTACCAAAAAAATAACTAAATTGAAGCTGAATAGACAGCCTATTCAATTCATATAGTGGTTAACTTAGAAAAACATTTTCCATGTCTGTACACCAAATATAAGATCGAAAAAAGTTCGATGTTTTTTTTATCATATTAATTTAGTTTTCGAGAAACATGTTACTTGGAAAACATTTTTTGCAAGATCCTAAAATAAGAAACTTCAAGCTTCAAATTACTTTTTATTTTACTCCCATGCCACCTTTTTTATAAAAAAATTCAGCCATTTGAAAAATCATTAAATTATAGGTATTTTTTGACCCTTTAATTTTTCTATTACTATATAACGTTCAACATTATTTAAGCAAAGATGTTTGGACATGATTCCAGTTGTGCATGAAACTTGATTTTTTTTTTGTTTTTTTGTGCCTCGTTGAATAAAGTATATTTGGATTTTGATTGATAAATGCATGTTGTTTTACACAAAATTATAATTATTGTGTGCTTGACTGTTTGATCAATGGATTTTGATCAAATTTTTTACGTTATAATTTCTACGTTTCACGCATATTAGTTTCCACGGGGAAGGAAAATTCCATGCGGCTATTTAATATAAGACAAAAGCAAAAGGAAAGGTGGTCGAGTTTTGCTAGTGTACAATAAGAAAATGAAAACAAGAGAAACTCCTTGAAAGTTCTATTCAATAATAAGCTGGTTAAGTATAGTTAAAACTTGTAGAGCATTTCAAAAACTTGTCACATTCAAAAACTGTGTTTTTATAATATCTAGTTATAGCTTGGAGACCGACTAAACTTATAACAAAAGAACATATGATTCACAATGGGAAATACTTTAATTATACTATCTATGTGAAGTGCAAATTTCTTTAGCATCATTGTCATTTGAATGTCAATGAAACGAAAACGCGACAGTAAAAAGACAGACACAAAAATTCATAAGATTTAACGTGGGGGAAAATGAGGAATCATTATACAGTGTTTGTTATGTTCGTAATCCTCTTTTTTTTAGATTATTACCAAAACCTCCAATTATGCCCAAATTTTACATTCGTCTTATTATCTTAGTGGAAAATTTTTGAAGATTTCACTTCTACCACGTGTGAAATGCACAAGATTTTTTTATTTAATATAAAACAAATTTAAAATCCGTAATTAATTGTAAAATTAATTGTAAAAAAGTAAATTGGCTGTAAGAATAGTTTGTTACATTTTATATTAGTTTTTGTTAATAGCTGTGAATTTCGTTACGTAAAAAATATATAAAAATAAAAAAGTGCGTACGTACAAGGTATACATGTCAAAAGTGTAACTACTTTGGCAAAATTTTTTTTAAGTTTTCTGCAAATCTAAATCTATAGATTTCCGAGATTTAGAGGGAAGGAAAATGGAAGATATGTTACGAATTCAATGAATTTAATTGTCATTAAAATATTATGTGTCGAAAATTAATAGAAATTATAAATTGATTTTTTTATATAAATATTTTTTTTACTATAACGACCCCGAATAAGTCTACTTTGTGATGTAAGTGTACTGCAGCCCAGGGGTCGTCAACCCACAGCCTGCGGATCGCTCGTTGGCTACCCCTGATCTAATAAACAAATACACAGAATAAATTCACTTTGATGTAAGTGGTCATTAAGCAAAGGGTCCGCAACCTGCGGCCTGCGGGATGCTATTTGGCTAACCCTGATCTATTAAACAACGACCCGGAATAAATCCACTTTGTGAAGTAACTGTACTATAGCCCAGGGGTCGTAAACCTGCGGCCCGCTAGTTCACTATTACATATTCCTGATCTAATACACATAATAAATACGAAAACGACACAGAATAAATCCACTCCGATGTAAATGCACATTAATCCAGGGATCGTCAACCTGCGCCCCGCGAGTCGCTAGTTGGCTACCACTGATCTAATAAACAACAACAGAGGCAGGCTTAGAATACGGGAGTGGGAATGCTACGAGGTAAGGCGCAAAGAAGAGAGATACATAATATAAAATAGTATGTATATTTCTGCCTCATTCTTTGCTGGCTTCATCCTACACATACTTGTATTTGTGTCTCATACCTGTCATTTTTTCCGTTACATCTAGTTTAAAATCACAACAATTCTAAAGAAGTTTTACTTCTAAAGGTCTTTACTTTTTTATACAACCCAAGTTTGTATAGTGATATAGAGACATATTTGTCTAAAAGAATAATTAGATCAAATCATAACGTTGTAGCATACAAGTTAAGTACGAGTACAATTAAAGTTATAAATAAAATAGTTCTTAATTAAAAATACGATATATACGAAGCACATAAATTGCATCTACGTATGTCCATTATATATTAGATAGGCAACAATGCGAAGATGGTTTTAGACTACTCACACAGCTTCGCTTCTGATCTCACCTTATAGTGAGTGATGATACAATCTAAGATGGAAGCGCGCAGATTTTATAAGAGGTAAGTTACACATGGTTGTTAGACATTACAAATAAAAAAGTTGTGTTCTAATATGATGTATCTAGTGGGATTTTCCCATATACCCAAGACTTCGAAAACTACGCAAGTGACACACCGCAGAACAACTAATCTAATAATAGTAGTAAATGTAATAAACTAGAACAACATAGTGTGTAGTATTGTTTAAACATGCAGACAAAGTTGTAGCTCGGAATCAAACAAAAGTATTTCCGTAGGAGCCCCGTCTCATAGTTGTACAAATAAGTTCCTTTATATTTACTTCCTTTTAATTAATAGAGTTGCGCTTTTCATTTGATTGTAACTGGACATTGTTTTCCTATTAAACAATGCACTGAGGATTTTCAAATCTACAACATTCAAATTTAATTATTGCTCTGCTAATTCTGCTATTGTTGTATTTTTCGATATACAAAACCACCATTGTCCAGGATCCTGTTTATGCACTTGATTACTATCAAACTAATTTTCGTGAATAGCTTTGTTTCGATGAGATACCCAACAATTTCTTGTACGAATATATACGTAATAGGGATAAAATATATTTATTGATTTGATAATAATTCATATTGAGTACAATAAAGTACGCAAAAAGTCAAAATTAATGGAAAAGCGAATGAAATTCTGGCTAAATATGTTTATAAAACGTATCAAAATTAAAGTGAATTCGTTCGTCATCTAGCACGAACTTCTTTAACTCATTATATAGAAAACATTAAAATTTGTTACCTGAACTTTCTATATAAGCACTGTAAAAGTTTTTCTGGAATAAAAATGATTAATGAGTTAATATTTGCAAAAACTGTATTATAATCAAGTGTCATTCACTTCAAGTTAAAATATTGTTTTTGAACTCGAACTCGATGGATGAATAGTTTTAGACAAAAACTATAAAATTCGTATTTTGAATATTTGAAAACTAAATTATCACAACAGGATCAGTTCATTTAGATATTTATACGATATCTTTCCAAATACTAAATGAAATTCAACTGTATTATCATTGAACCAACCTAAAATTTCATCATTATTAATACATAGTATAAGACATAGAGGTACATATGTATATGCGATGCCACCGTGTATATACTTTCTCAAACTCTTCTCAAACTACCCGCCCAAGAAGAAATTTGAAATAATAAGCTAGCTTCCTATATGGTTGAAAGTTAAGGGCCGTTGAAGTTTTAATGAGCATTTGTTAGATAGTTTGCAAAGTTATATTTTAAAGTATCCTATTACAGCTTTCATTATTATATAGAATGGAAACGAACTTAGTTGATAAGGAATATGAATACGTCTTTTGCATTATCTTCTGACTACCGGATTGACAGACCGGAATTGAAATTTAGCATTATAACTTCTTTCGCAATGTTAACGGTCACTAGGATTTTCCCATTTTATCTATCACTACGGTACCGGAGCATCAAGTTTCATTGGTTGTACAGGTATATATGTTATAACAACGTCTCCTGCGATAGTTTAAACTTGTTCTAATGAAGAACTAACTTACATTGTTATGTTACATGCATTCATTAAGCATTGTCTAACTAATTGAAGTGCGCTGCACTAACGAACTTATCATTGTAGCTCTAACCAACATCAATACGTGAGTTCATATAGTTAACACATTTTATCCTCGGGATATATTTTTACAATATCATGCTTTTAATGATTAGCCTGGTTTTGCCTAATACTAAGTTACTTCGACGTACTTACAATTTAATTACATTTTCTTGCTAAGTTTGTTGGGTGACTGTTTCCGGGGCGGGTAATTTAAATTTATTCAACACCAAGGTTGCCAAACTTATACTAATAATTCTTATAATTTTAAGGTATTTCATTTGGTTCTATTTTTATTCTTTATATATATAACACTACTATTGCATACTTTACTAATGAAAACTTAATAATAATAACTAACTTAAAAATAATTCAATTATTTTATAGGGTCAGACTGGCTGTGCATGCAGGAGTGTTGATGCCAACACTTATGTATGGCGGAAGAATCACAAAAGTAAAATAAATGCGGTAGAGATGAGAGCGTTGAGAAGCATGAGTGGATTAAAACTGAGTGACAGAGTAAGAAATAGTGTGATAAGAGAACGTTGTGGTATAAAAGAAGACGTAGTGACTAAAATTGAGAAAGGTATGCTTAGATGGTTTGGGCATGTAGAGAGAATGAATGAAAGGAGACTGACAAAAAGGATTTATGAGTCAAGAGTGAATGCGAAAGTTGGAAGGGGAAGACCAAGGCGAACGTTCCTGGACCAAATCCAGGACATTTTAAATAACGGCCAGGTCAAGAGTACTCTAAACCGACGAACTTGTATGAAAGGTTTAATGAGAATGAAAGAAGCGAAGGAGATATGCAAGGATCGTGGCAAGCGGAAGGATGTTGTCTCTGCCTACCCCTATGGGAATGAGGCGTAATGCTATGTATGTATGTATGTATTTTATTTGCTTAAAAATGGTAGCATTATACTAAACATCTTCTCCATAGAGTTTAGGAGAACGCCAATGCTTCATTAAGCAATCATTTTTGTATTTATCACGAATTAAAAGTACTCTGGAAAAAATGCGATAACTAAATATCTCTGTAACGTGGATTAAAGAATCTTGCTAATCTGACCCGAAAATAAAAGTTAGGATAGTATTCCATCTAAAGTATCGTTCCTTATCGTTGAGAAGCATTCATCCTAAAATATAATCCTTCGACGTATTTAAGATGCGAAGTCACCGCCGCATGCATTACGTTAGTTGGAAGTAAAAAAATCAGAACCTAGACCATACTTCAGCTCCTAGAAGCTTATGTATAACATCAAAATTAGGAAAATTAAATATCACGGCCATGTGATTAGACACGATAGATTCGGGCTATTCCAACTTATGTGGACCGAAAAGTTTCTGGGTTAGAAACTTGGACGCTGGAAGAAGGTTTTGCTGCTGAAGATCCAAGAAGATACAGAGGTCTAGTCTGTGGGACAATTGTTTGCTGTTGAAATGCACAGAGGCAAGGTTCAAAAGACAGTAGCCAACCTTCGAGATTGAGGAGGCATTCTAAGTAGAACATACTTTATTGCGAAGCAAAACTTTTAATGATATTATCGTTCACCGTTATGTGCTTATTCGTGTATTTGACTAAGGTCATTTCTCGGTTGACTGGGTTTCAATATCGTTATGGTATTTACAATCCACGATCCCTAATTGCCATTATGTTAAGTCAACTGTGTAATAATACTAATAAGTGCCGGTGACTTCGTGAGGCCAATGAGTTGAATGGTTTTTTTCTTGCTTCAAATCGCAAACTTATAATAAATGCTGTGACTTACACATCGTTATTTATTAGTTTGCGATTTTATTATTGTATAATTAGTTAGGAAGCATATTTAGTTTTAAGAGTATATATGGATAGCTTGTGATTAGTAATTAAGTACAAGGAACAATAGGGCTGACATGTATGTAAATTACAAAAGCTAAAGGCTTTTCAATAAATAAAGATTAAAAAAAAAAAATACCCAAAATAATGCAGTCGTCGTCGTCGTCGCTTAAACCGATGGACGTCCACTGCTGGACATAGGTCTCACGTAATGACGTCCACAAGGCCCGATCTTGCGCCGCCTGGCTCCAGCGGCTACCGGCGACCCCCTTTATATCGTCGGTCCACCTTGTGCGGTGTCTACCTACACTGCGGCCTCCGGTGCGAGGTCGCCACTCCGGCACCTTCGGCCCCCAACGTCCATCGGTCCTTCGGAATATGTGCCCCGCCCATTGCTACTTCAGGTTCGCGATTCGTAGAACTATGTCGGTGACTTTGGTTCTACTACGGATCTCTTCATTTCTAATACGATCACGTAGAGAAACTTCGAGCATAGCCCTCTCCATCGCACGCTGAGTGACTCTGAGCTTCCGCATGAGGCCCATAGCGAGCGACCACTCGTCATCACTGGCAACACGCACTGTTCGAAGACTTTGGTCTTCAGGCACTGAGGAATATCGGACGAAAATATCTGGCGTAATTTCCCGAACGCTGGCCAGCCGAGTTGAATTCGGCGGTTGACCTCCTTCTCGAAATTGGACTTACGCAGCTGGACTATATGTCCCAGGTATGTGTACTCGTCAACAAGTTCGAGAGCTGAGTTCTCAACGATGATTGGGTGTGGCGGTACATGGATAGTAGACATAATTGTCGTCTTATCCATGTTCTTTTTCAGGCCTACCTGTTGAGAAACTCTGCTGAGGTCATCCAGCATTGTATTGAGATCTTCGAGAGTCTCTGCCATAATGACTACGTCATCGGCAAACCATAGATGAGTGATGTACTCGCCGTTGATGTTGATGCCCAATCCGTTCCACTCCAAAAGCTTAAAAAGGTCTTCCAGCGCCGCATCGAAGAGCTTCGGGGAGATAACATCTCCCTGTCGCACACCACGTTGCAGTTGGATAGACGCTGTGCTTTGGTCCTGTATACGGACTGACATGGTGGCGTTTTCGTACAAGCACTTCAACACGTGTATGTACCGGTAGTCAATTCGGCATCTCTGTAAAGATCTCAACACGGCCCATGTTTCCACCGAATCGAAGGCTTTCTCATAGTCCACGAACGCTAAGCAAAGTGGCCGATTATACTCTTCGGTCTTCTGTATAATCTGCCGCAGCGTAAAGATGTGGTCTATGGTACTAAAGCCTTTTCGGAAACCGGCTTGTTCGGGGGCTGGAAGTCGTCAAATCTGCGAGCGAGACGATTCGTAATGACTCTCGAGAACAGTTTGTAGACATGACTTAGCAGCGCGATAGGTCTGTAGTTCTTCAATAAGGTGTTGTCGCCTTTCTCGAAGAACAACACTACCTCGCTCCTATGCCATGCCTTCGGCACTGTGCCATCGAGGATGACGGAATAATTGCAGTAAGAATCTTTAATCATTGCTTACTTCTTAAGAGCCTCTTCGAGATTTCGTCTGTGCTAACTTTCGATATAGGATAGGACAGGACTCTAAGGATAAAGCAAGCTCTTACCAATAATCTCATCTATAATAAATCTACTGTAACAGTAGTGTGTAATATGTTAATTATGATCTGGCTAAACCGCCTCATTGGCCTAATGGTTAGCATGTTCGACTACAGACATGAGGTCTTGGGTTAAAGTCCCGGGTCGGGCCAATTCAAAAATCATTATTGCGTTTTCTATCAAGATTTTGTCAATATGTGCCCGATGTTGGGAAGTTGACGGTGTGATCCAACCCCGTGCCCCGGAGAGCACGTTAAGTCGTCGATCCTGCGCCTGACCTCTCTCCGGTCGTGTCGGATTCCCGTCACATCGGACTATGATAGTGAAGGAATAGAGAGTGCACTTGTGTACTATGCCTGCCAATCCACAGTGGAGCAGCGGTCTATGCTCTAAAAACCTTCGCTTCCCGGAGTGAGGAGGCCTGTGGCCAGCAGTGGGACGTTAATGGGCTGCTACTTACTATGTTAATTATGCTAAATTTTTTCAGTCTATTTTGCGTAATTGAGTAACAGCCATGCATACAGAGGAATGTTCAATATTATTAAGTCGGCTAAAATTGAGTAAAAGCAAAGAAATATTTATTTTTATACAAACTGACCTACGCAATTTTGTCTGCGTCTCCTAAATACATATAAGACTTAACGTAAGCACCAAAATATTCAATTTGGTTGCGTAGCTTTCGACTATATTATATACATAGATAGATAGAAAATGTAAACTGCCAACTTAAAACAATTTATTAAGTGAAACTACTAAATTGAATCGAAAATTTTAATTTTCCGATGTAATTTTCTTGTAACGTTTCACTTACGCGACCATCGCGACCAAGATACTGCAGTGAAATTTTATTTCTTCCGCAATTTTTCCTCTTGATTGTGTCTACAGAAACGTGACTGAAATTTGTAGTTACGTTAGTACTAGTTCTGACGTTAAAAATACTGACAAATAATTTTAAGGAAGTGTAAACATGTAATATATTTAATTTGTAATGTATCATAATTTCTAAGATCTTGTAATTTTTTTCATTCAATCATATAATACTAGCTGAACCCGTGACTTCGTCTGCGTGGTATGATTTTTTAGTAGCATTTTCAATAATTTAAGCAAATACTTTTACAAATAAGAAACATACCCGCACTGCCCTTTGACATAATGTAAAAAAATTCTGAGCAAGTTTTAGATACCATAAAAGATATAGTATGTAAATGTGAAGTTTGAATTTTTTTTATGTGAAAATTTGATATTTTTTTTAATTAACACCCCCGCAACCCCCCTTCCGGGATGAATTTCGTTAAATCCGTTCTTAGCTGACCTTTATTCGGCAAAGGGAATATCCTACTAAATTTCAAGTCACTACGTCGTATGGTTCCAGAGATATCGTGATGAGTCAATAGATACCTGGATATCTCTTATATATTGCAATTTTTGCAATGTATATCAATGCGATCTCTCAAAAAATATCTTCTCCCTATCACATGTATGCAGACGATTTGCAGGTGTACACGCAGGCTGCCATTGAAAACTTATCTACTGCAGTGATTGCCACTAATGATAACCTTGCATCCATATCAAATTGGAGCCGGCCTTAATATCAATCCTTCTAAGTCGCAAGCCATCATTATTGGCAGTCCGGGCATGATTTCTAGGATTAGCTGGATAGATCTGTCACCGGTTATGTTAGATGGAGTTATTTTACCCTATAGAAATTCAGTAAAGAACCCTGGTATTTACTTAGATACTACACTGTGTTGGTCTTTCCAGCTTGAAGAATTAAGTCTTAAATGTTTGCTAGCATGGGATCAATGCGACGATTAAGCTCATTTCTTCCAATCCCCACAAAAATTATGTTAGCTCAATCATTACTCCTTTCGCTTCTCGATTACGCCGACGCAAGCTATCTTGATCTAAACGAGGACCAACTAAATAAACTTGAGAGACTTCAAAATCTTGCAATTAGGTTCATATTTGGATTACGCAAATATGACCATGTTTCCGAATTTCGATCTAAGCTCAAGTGGTTACCAATTCGACTTCGCCGGAATCTACATATTCTATCACTTCTTTACTGTATATTATTTGACCACTACATCATTCTACTTAAAATCGAAATTTGAATTTCTAGGAGTGCACTATAGCAAAGACCTACGATCAGTTTCACTGTTAACGCTGAAAATACCAACTCACTAAGTTCTTTGGGAATTCTTTTACGGTTACAGCAACCCGATTGTGGAATACTCTCCCAGCAAACATAAGACAAGCAAAATCATTAAAAAAATTCAAACATGATGTCACAGAAATTATCTCTCCCAAGTCACACTGCAAGAGATGATATTATTATAAAAGTATGTGTTCATACTCAATTTGTTAGTTTTTATATATGTAGGTATATTTTTGGTATGTATTTTATTATATATGTACTTTATTTATTATTAGTATGTATGATCTCTTTATGCCCCACCCAGCTACTTTTGCACAATTTCCTTCTCCTAAAGGTTGTCTGGAAGAAATCGCTGACTACCGATAAGACCGCCTTTTGTACATTTATTTGTATAAGCCTCGTGCATTCATAATTGGTTATTGTGTTTTTAAGGCGTACAATAAAGAGTATTATTATTATTATTATATAGATAAGTATTTTATATATTGAACTCTCGGCACGACTTTATTACTTCTTGGGCTTTTGTGCTATAGTTAACGACAATTCTACCTGGAAAGACGCCATGCTAAGCATGCATGCATGTCATGTTAACGAATTGCGATTTTAAGCAGCATCATTACTGATATATGTCGCATGCATTTAATTGGAGATCTTCAAATCACCTTTTAATGTGGCAAAAATTGTCCGGAGATATACGAGTACCTTTCTTATAAATAGCATTATGATTGACCACGTTTTAATAATTATGTTGAGACTTAAATTATTACACGTAAATACGTTGTTAAGACTACAAAACTCAATAAGTAAGTCGTTAATTATAAAGGTATAAAATTATTAATATTGAATAAATTCCACTAAATTCAGCGTTTAAATGAACTAAATTAATATGATAACAAATGCCTTAACTATCCAGTTTCGTTCCTATACATAAGTTAATCCAACTATGATTGGTATCTGAATTACAATATTGGTTCGTTAGAGAAGTTATAAATTAAGGTATTACGTTTCCGAAACTAATTTCGAGTTTCCGGTGCCCTATTAAATGGGGTATTGTGATTTATATATTGGGAGCGACTGCACGCATCAAGTTGAACAGAGTGACAGGATTTCAGGTAGACGAATGCACATTCTCCTGCTAAAACTATTGATTAGTTTGCTAAAATTGAGCTTTCTCTATTACGTTTGACAAGTATTTCACATATCGAAGTTCAGTGTTTGCTTTAACGTCAATGTACGCAAAAGCGTATTACTTAACACTTGGTGTTTAACACGATATTAATTGACTTCTATTTATTAAATTCTTATCTATATCTGTTATGTAAGTATGTATGTGTATTGTCTATATGAAATGTGTATGTATAATTAAGTTTATTATATTTATTTTTATTTAGCCTACACCACCTACCGCATTCCATTTAAGCAATAACAAAAGCAATCGCTGTGTAGCGATAAGGCCGCCTTTTTACACATTGTTTTCTTTTCTCTTTTATCTTATTGGGTACAATAAAGTATTTTCTATTCTATTCTAATAGTCTAATTTCACATTTAGGAAAGAAAGACGAAGCGAGGGTTGATTGATGCTGTTTTGGTAGTCAATCGTTGTTGTTTCAAAATTAATTGCTGTGCCTCGTGGTGTTCTCGTGGGTGTAAGAGGAAAGGTATATTAGGTGCGACTGTCTATCGGAGTCTACACTTTATAAAATTTCAAGTTAATCACGAATAGTTTGGAAGACCTCGTAATGAGTGACTTACTGAGTTTAGTCATCTAAAACTATCTTCGCATTACCTTTCCATTGAATTCGGTTTGCGGCACATCGGTCAGATGACTTCTTCTTCTCTTCTGAAGTCTATAAGCGATACAGGTAAAAACAATTTATTGTGTTTTTTATATATACTAGCACACCCGCACATCATTATCTGCATATACTTACAGTAAGAGGTCAACTCTTTGATACTTATTTAACTTAGTAGACTGCATCACTCTTAACAAGCTCTCGTTTTAAAAATGAAATAACTTTTTTCAATAATAAAGACCTTTATTCGCAAAAGTAATGTTTACAAAATATAAAAAAAAAACATTCATGCGAAAAGGCATAAAACTCAGCTTGAAGCTGCTTTTCAGTTGGGACCTTAGTACGTCTGTTGCCAACACCAGAGCAAAGACGTATATAAAATAAGTGAAACTTCTTTGACAAAGTAATTTTTAAGTCTTGTTTACATTTATACAAATTTAAACTAAAACTTTACATTTCCGAGACTTAGAGGGAGGGAAAAAGTAAGATATGTCAGGAAATTAATGAATTCAATTGTCATTAAAATATTAAAAGTGTCGAAAAATAATACAAATAATTTATTGAAATCTCAAATGATGAATTATAAATAAAAAACTATTACTCATATGAGACAGCACCGTTTAATTGAAACAATATCACTTAGTGAAATTTACATTGGTACCGCCACACCCGGCATCGAACCCGTAACCTCATGCGTTACAGGTCGGTTACTTTGGCACCCCGCTATCACAAGTCTTTTATATGATAATCGAGCTTATCACTAATACGCAAATAACTATACGCAACAGTTCCACCCCCACCACTCGACCGACTGCTTCACACAAAATACACCTTAAGTAAATATTGCCATTTAGCAACAAACGTAAACTCATTACAAATTGATTATAGACAATTAGATATTCTGCCACAAATCGCACCCTTACTGTAAGTCGTTGAGGAGTTTCATTGATCATCATATTTGACTAGGAAAATCCCTTAACCATACTGACGTTACAGTAGGTGACTCAAAAATCGTTAATTTGCTCCTGAAAATTGAAGAGTTCCGTTACCTTGTCATGGATCCCGTGATCAAAACCTAACCAAACTATCATCAAACAACCCTTCAAGTATATCCTTTATAATAAAAATGAATCATCGAAATCGGATGGAGTGATATTGAGTTATTCGTCCATATATCACGCACATGCTAAATGCATATTTAAGACTTATACGGTTTTGTCATGGAAGCCATCATCAAAAATGGCTTAAAAATTTAGGACCCTACGACAAGCTCCACCTTCATATAAAAAAGGCTTATCCAGATCGGTTCACCCAGTCGGAAGATATGAGATATGATATAATAATAGAACCAAAACTATGTTTACGACAATTTTGTTCTATTGTTAAATAATAATTGTCGAACCCAGCGCAATGAGTTACTTTTAGAATCGATAATAGTCTAAACACTGTGACAAGGATTTTAAATATATGTAGTTATAGAAGAAAATCCAAGCTCGGAAGCCTGGTCAGGTGGTATTTGTTACATACATACATAGCATCACCCCTCATTCCCATAGGGGTAGGCAGAGACAACGTCCTTCCATTTGCCACGATCCTTGCATATCTCCTTCGCTTCTTTCATTCTCATTAAACCTTTCATACAAGTTCGTCGGTTTAGAGTACTCTTGACCTGGCCCTTATTTAAAATGTCCTGGATTTGGTCCAGGAACATTCGCCTTGGTCTTCCTCTTCCAACTTTCGCATTCACTCTTGACTCATAAATCCTTTTTGTCAGTCTCCTTTCATTCATTCTCTCTACGTGCCCAAACCATCTAAGCATACCTTTCTCAATTTTAGTCACTACGTCTTCTCTTACACCACAACGTTCTCTTATCACACTATTTCTTACTCTGTCACTCAATTTTAATCTACTCATGCTTCTCAACGCTCTCATCTCTACCGCATTTATTTTAAAGCAAATATACAGTTTAATACGATGTTACTTATACACTTGTAAATACGCGACTACGACATAGCTCAGTAATTTACAAGCACTATACGTCTCTGGCATGCTGCTCTTCGTCAAACGTCAATCAACTGTCACGAGCAACGTCGTTTTTCAATTTTTTTCAGCAGCATAGTAAAGTAAAATTATGTAATAAAAAATTAATCTCGATGGAAATTGGATCTTCGTTCCCATTTAATTTTGATGATGAATTAGATCAGATTTCTAATTGAACGATATTTCATTCGCAGAC
Source organism: Elymnias hypermnestra (assembly GCA_015832385.1). Taxonomy (NCBI): domain Eukaryota; kingdom Metazoa; phylum Arthropoda; class Insecta; order Lepidoptera; family Nymphalidae; genus Elymnias; species Elymnias hypermnestra. The sequence goes on along the minus strand of JACTOM010000069.1, from coordinate 2,452,882 downwards.
TTGTAATAATTCTTTTTACGTCTGTATTACTATAAAGAAAGAAATAGAGAGTTGAATTTTTTAAACTTGTTTGATGAAAGGCTTCAGCTGCAGTTACCACTTTGCCAGTAAATAAATGTCGCTATAGATTAGTACTTACTATGAATGAGGTCACAAATAATTCGGTATACTTGCAAAATTAATTAATATGTAAAATATGAGAGTATATAGTAAGCACGTTTCATATAAAGGAATTTAGTGTGATTGTAATGTCACCTGATAATAAAGTCTAAGATGAAAGCGCGCAAATCTCGTAAGAGGTAATTTACGGTTTCTACATAGCGTCGTGTCTAAATGCATTTTTAATTGCCATATCTTTCCTAACTGCCTCATTGGTCTAGTGACTATCTTGTTCGTCTCCAGATATGAGGAACTGGGTTCGAGTACCGAAACGTAACGAAACGTAACGTAAAAAAATCAATATTGAGTTTTTCTTTTGACAATTTTTCAGTATTTGTCCAAAGTTGTGTAGTTGGCGTTGTGCTCGAACCCCTTGCTTGGGAGAGCACGCTAAGCTGTCGGTCCTCCGCCTGATCTCTATGCGGTCGTGTCGGATTGCCGTCACATCGGACTATGAGAGTGAAGGAATAGAGAATACACTTGTGATTACGCAAACACTTGTATACTATGTTCTAAAAACCCTCTCTCCTATGAGCGAGGAGGCCTATGTCCAGCAGTAGCACGTTAATGGGTTGCTTACCTTACCTTTACATTTTCGCAAGAAGGGTAGTATTTAGTCATGGCTTAAACCTCTTAGCAGAGACAGACAAATTGACAATGAAATTTCCTAAGTTTTGCTTACTAATATTTATAACAATTCCTGTCGGAAATCTAACTCAGGACCACTGCCAGGCAAGTACTCCCACCATTGTGCTAGCGAGACCTTCATATGTTTATAAAATATTAATATTTTTGTTGAAAGGGTTATTAATGTTCCACATTTCATTTTTCAGTCTCAATTACCAGATTACACTTAAACCTTGTAGCTACAATGAATCAAAATACAAATAAATATTTAAAATCCAACGTTTTATTTTCATACCCTTTGATATTTGCAAACTACACTTGTAAATTATAAATGCGTAAATTTAAAATATATTATTTTTCCGTTAGCCGTTTTCTGTATAAAATAGCAGGCGAATGAACACTTATGATTTCGTACTCTGGCAGTATAATGTGGTTTTGCTGTGAGGTAAAACTTTATGTAAATCCGTCAAATACAGCCACTACAAATACAGCTAATCGAAAACGGTTTACTACCAAACATATTATTAAAGCATCAAGCAAATTTCAAACCTATTTGATAGCGTTTACTAGCCTTAAGATACATTTAATTATTTTAATTATTGTACAAATTAACTTCGGTACATTCCGTAGGAAATGTTTATCTTATAGTTTCAATATAGCCGATGTCTGAATCGTTTAAAGAATGCTTCCCAACCTTTTTTAGGAAATGAGCCACCTTGATATTTCAAAAATTTTTATGCCGCCATACATAAAAAAAGCACAACACTAATACGAAAAAGTTTGAATAATATTGAAGCCATGACACATTTTCGAACTAGCTGTGCCCGCGGCTTTGTCTACGTAGAATAGATATTTTGGGTAACTTTTTTTATCATTTAGGCTAATTATTTTATAAATAAGACACATTAGACACAACCCTTTGATGAGCTATTTACTGTGATTCACCGCAAAGAACTTATTGTCGTTTCTGAGGCTCTAGACTACCTATGTACCAACATCAATTTAAATCGGCTCAGTAATTTTGGCGCTACAGACAGGGAGATCGATTTATCCATTTATAATCTTAGTAAGAATTGTACACCCTTGAGAGTAAAACTTTTTCAAACTTTGTTCCAAAACCATCATTTTTAACAGCCTAAATTAGTTCCAAGCTTTTAGCCCTAAAAGTGACGACATTGTATTAAAAAATAGTCTAAGCCCTTTCTCAGGCTTTAGACTATTTGTGTATCGAATTTCATTTATAGGGGTTCAGTAGTTTTGGCATGAAAAAGCGACGGACTGACAAAGTTAGTTTTGCACTTATAATATTAGTAAGGATTAAACAATCATTTTTACGGATATGAATGTTTTTTATACAAGAAAATATAGACTATTCTGGATTTTTCTGTGTACTTAAATAATAATTTGGATTATGTGATGATGTCCCAAATAACGATATTTCTCCTTTCAATCATTTAACGAAATGTACCGACACGTAATGAGTGTTTGATTTTCACTCGCCCTTCTCATCCAATTATGAAATTCAACTGAAAATGTTTATTTCAATAACAACAGATATGTTTACTTCGTTAGTATATTATCTAACCTATGCGGTATAAAATAAATAAATGAAATAGTTGTGTAACATTTCAACAATTTCGTCTTACAATTATAAAGATCGTACCGCAGGAACTGCAACAATTATAACTGAGTAAAACTATTTAAATTGTGGATCCAGTTTCATGATATAAAACTGGAGAACTGTATTACACTTAAAACTCACGGGTGGTACTTAATTGTAAAGTTAATTTTTTATGTCATTTTTGCGTAGAGAGCTTCCGGAACGGCAATTGAAAGTTTTGAACTTTGTTATATATAACGAACAGTAAGTATTCCTGCAGGTTTCATTATTAGTATATATCGTTGTGGTTTAAAGGAAGATGTAGTGAATAAAATTGCCAAAGGTATGCTTAGATGGTTTGGGCAGGTAGAGACTGACAAAAGGATTTATGAGTCAAGAGTGAATGGGAAAGTTGGAAGAGGAAAACAAAGACGAACGTTCCTGGACTAAATCCAGAACATTTTAAATAAGGACCAGGTCAAGAGTACTCTGAACCGACGAACGTGTATGAAAGGTTTGATGAGAATAAAAGAAGCCAAGGAGATATGCAAGGATCGTGGCAAGTGGAAGAACATGTTCTCCGTCTACGCCTATTCTACTGCTATCCATGTATGTGTGTATGTATATAAGGCAGGAATTAAATTAAACAAACAGTCTTAAAAACTACACTTAACAAAGTTTTGAAGCAAGGCGAGTCTTACTATTGTTTGTCTTCTTAATTTAAAAGTAAAGCTAAATAAAAGTTTTAATGTGTACAAATACTTGTAAATTATAATATGGCGACTTAATGCAATGAAACCTAAATAAAAGTAAAAAACAATGCGCTTTGTTCTATATAATACACATATTGTCATGTATTTGTGATGTTTGTGGTAGCTCTACGATAGTCTGATTCAGAAAATACCCCCCCCCCCCCCCCTAACCTCAGCTCTCGGCACAGAGGGGGAGAAACCGCGTGCAACTATTACGTGCCGATACAATCGAAGCGTAATCAAATAGATTTATAATAACCGAAAATTAATAAACCATTTGACGACATTATATACCCTAACCAGGACATTACACATATACTAGCTCTTTGTTTTCACATCAAAATTTGTTAAACATTAGAAAGCTGCATTTTCACTGAGCGATATGTTAAGCAGTGTTAATTTCTCGATTAAAATTGGGATCGCTAACATAAATGCATTAATGTAACCCAAGGTGGGAAACAAAAGAATCTGTTATCGCGTTCATTGCGAAAATTATTGAAGTAAGAACAAAAATATGTTCTACAATATTTAAGAACGTATTAATATCTACAAAAAAATCCACGATACTATTACCAACTACTGTAGTTATAGCCACTATAACTACTTTATTGGATTTCAAAAGTTAATAAGAGTGACGACGACAATAATCAAACCATATTATCCATAAGTCTGCATTGATCTTTGTCCTTTTAAATGACATTTTATTAAAGACCGTTCAATACCTGTACAATACTTTTTAAATTATTAAAATCGGATATCCCATTTAAAAGATTTGACGAATTTTATAATCTCAATCGAAAGAAATTAATATATCTCAAGTCGAACTCCAGAGTGTAAAATGTTGTGTATAAGGAATTACTGAACAATAAAATATCACAAATAAATCTCTAGTATTGTAGAATGTTTTGCAATTTGAATTTCTTTTATAACAATTTATAATAATCAAGCTAAAATTACGGGACCGATTTAAAAACAATTTTCAATACCTGTACAATATTTTTTCAATTTATTGGGGTCAACAATAGTACACAAATATATATTTAATAAAATAATATACATAAAACATATAACTTATTTGTGCACCCGCACCGTTAACGACTACTTACAATTTTAAATTTATGTCGGATATTCTACGTAAATGATGTTACGAATTAAAAATTGTATTAGTTAAATATATATTCGTCGTAAAGTAAAATCTGTATACTGATTAGATTATGAATGTAAGTGTTTATCTCATAATCTGAAAGGGAGTAATTAAAAACTAAGTGAAAAAACTTTTACCTTAATGAAAATAAATCTTTAGTCTGACTTTGTAGACTTTCCACTGCCACGTGATCAGAATCTACGCGGTTTAAACCGGGGGGTCATTGCTAGTGTATAATAAACAAATTAATAATAAGGTCCGGCGCACGTTTGTCGGCAGTTTTTGGGTGACCCCTCCGGTGCGGTCGACTTTCGAACTTTCGACTGTCGTGTTCCTAGCGATTATTATTAATGAGTTTGTGTAAATTGATATCGGGAACAATAAGTGATTGAAAATTATAATCTGAGTTAATCAATAAGGTGTTTGATTGCACCAACATTAAACACTAACACCCACAGTATGGAAATGGAAATTATGGTTGACATTAATGATGATGTCGGCGGAGAACCCTACGCCCTTTGGCTTTGTGCTCCTTTCTCTCTTATTCTCCGACATATACACACACGCACAGTCTTATTATAATTAATTCTTGATCATTTTATCTTTATCTATATATAAAAGAGATATCCAGGTATCTATTGACCCATCACGATAACTCTGGAACTATAAGGCGTAGAGACTTGAAATTTGATCGGAATATTCTTTTTGCTGAGTAGAGGTTAGCTAAGAACGGATTTTACGAATTTCCATCCGCAAGGAGGTTTACGGGGTGTTAACTAAAAAAATCAAATTTTCACATTAAAAAAATTCACATTCACAAACTATATCTTTTATGATATGTAAACTTTGGGCAGTATTTTTTTTTTACATAATGGAAACTATCAAAAGTAAATTTTTAGAGTTTCCACCCTTAGAGCCTCCACCCTCCTATTTGTAAAACAATTTCCCTAAATTAATGAAGATGCTATCAAAATAACTTTCCACGCTGACGAAGTCGCGGGTTCAGCTAGTATTATATAACTGCGAGTTATGGCATATATATACATAGTAACAAAGACCAGTGTTTTCTGGTACAAGTATAGCCTTAATATACTTAAAAGAAGACTCATTATGTTATATACCCTGTAAGAGTTTTGGAAGAATATAAATTAAAATTTTGTGTATATTTATACATAAATAAATAATTATGAAACTGGGTCTAAATACCAACAAAATACCGATCCTGATAAAAATATTAAGCCTTTGTGAAACCCAAGTTGCTAAGACTAAAATAAAAGCATGTTTGTTAAAACAAATAACAATGTTAGTAGTAAAATTGTAGGCGGGGCTTCCATTAAAATCCCGCATGCTTGAATGGATTGAAAGCATTGAAATATATTCCCCCGATATTGAATAGCTGCCCATGTAGAAATTTACTTTAACAATGTGTAGAGTAGGAAGGAGTACAAAATTCCAACAAGGGGAACAAAGCTTTCGTTATTAAAAACGTATACAGTTTCCGTAATTATTATTAAGTTCACTGATTTTTAAAAATCATACAAAAGTAACGCTATTTCAAAGGAATTTAATAAAACAGTTCATGGAGTAACAGCCTTGAGTATAATGAAACTATAGTTAAAATTTTAGAAACAATAAATAAATATTTTTGACTTGTTAAGGGAAAAAATATTGCATTATTATCTTTCTAATGAAACCGGTATGCGGTATAGATGGTTCCAAAAATATAACGGAGCTATTAGCATGTAGATATTTGTGTGTAGGATTGTTTATTGCCTTCCTATATTACTTTCTGCTTTTTTTGTAACCCAAAGTTGTCTGGAAGAAATCGCTCTTTAGCAATAACACCGCCTATTTTACTTTTATTTGTCATATACTGAAGTTTACTTTATTGTATATTATTATCATAGACGTGCAGTAAGTAACTAGCAGCCCATTATCGTCCCACTGCTGGGCACAGGCCTCCTCACTCATATGAGAGAAGGTTTTTAGAGCATAGACCTACCACGCTGCTCCACTGCGGGTTGGCAGGCATGGTACACAAGTGCACTGTCTATTCCTTCACTCTTATAGTCCGATGTCACGGGAATCCGACACGACCGGAGAGAGATCAGGCGCAGGACCGACGGCTTAACGTGCTCTCCGAGGTACAGGGCAAGTTGGCGGTGTGGATCACACTGCCAACTTCTCAACTTCGGCCAAATATTGTGAAAATCTTAATAGAAAACGCAATATCGATTTCGAATTGGCCCGACCCGGGACTCGAACCCAGGACTTCAAGTCTGTAGTCGAGCATGCTAACCACTAGACCAATGAGACAGTTAAGTTAAGACGTGCAATAAAACGTGTAAATAAAATAAATACATTAATTTTTCACATAATTTATAAGATATTAGTTATCAAATTAATTCTCACAGTATATATTGAATAACATTTTATACATCCGTGATAATATTCATTTATAAAGCAAAAAGAAACACACAATTTTAATACAAGAAATAAAAACAAACTTGTAATGCCATATTTTAGAGTAAAGATGGTTCAGAAATCATTTGTCGGGTTGAGCTTACGCATTTTTAATTAGATACCAGAATCACTTCTGGGTTGGCCTCCACATTTTAAGTAATATGTTAGTAATGTCCTATTACAAAAAGCATGTTATAATGTAGATTTTTTGAGTGACAAAGAGGTTTGGACTTAATTTCAGTTGCAGATGAAAGCTAAACACATTGTAAACTACAAAAACTATGTTTAAAGGAGTAACCGTTGAGTTTCTTGCCGGTATCTTCTGAGCGGAATCAACGCGCCGGACCGATGGTAGATTTATTACCAACGGATAGATAGATAGAATACTCTTTATTGTACACCGTAAATATACACAATTACAAAGACACAGACAATTAAAAATACACTAGTACAAGAGGCGGCCTTATCGCTACTTAGCGATTTCTTCCAGGCAACCTTTGGGCGAATAAAAAAATCCTAGTGTAAAGTAAGGTAGGCGGTATACAATAATATACAAATAAATACATACCAGTGCTATATAAGAAATATACGAATACATATATA
>JACTOM010000069.1:2203256-2444402 GCA_015832385.1 Elymnias hypermnestra | reverse complement strand
AGTAAGCCAGAATACACCACTAAAACCCAGCGATACCCGCCTCATCCTTTAGTGGAGCACCAGAGGATCGGTTGACGCAATCTACCCTGGTACTCCGGGATACTACTCCTGCTGGGAATTTAGGAAGGGGGTAGGAGCAGCGCAAATCTACGCCTCCTACCTCCCAACCTCCTGCGCCGGAGAAGAGGAGCGTCTATAGAATCCTCCCTCTGTCTCTCATGTGCCTCCTTCAGCGAAATAACAGATTTGCAGAAGGAGGCCACTGCCTTCCACTCCCTTTCACTAGTGAGCATTGCACCAACTAGACCCTCCAACGAAAGGTCTCCTCCGACCAACGACGTCAAAAGATGCCGCTGGGGTATAGCCATTATCGTATAACAATAGTTAGAATCAGTGCAATTTATAACATTTTGATTACTAGGCGACTCCTAGTCTTCGTAAATATTCCTCATATATTAATGATTGATACGGATAATGAAGTGAAAATTACATAAAAAAACAAAATTAAGTAGATCATTAATCTTAAAAGTTCTAAGTTTCAGAGCCCATATCGTAAGTAAATTCAGTCGCGGTATATTATTTAAATAATTTGAATAAAATTCGTAAATAATACTAGTGTAACATACGTAGTTCGCGATCCTGTGGACATATGGAGAGATCCCTTATTTATCGCATCGAATTGTCAATCCAAACCATTTAATTCATCTGAATATACAAATGTAAATCTAATCGTTTAAGAGAGGTTTGTTACAAAAGCAGCTAAAATAATTTGCAATTTGATGTAAATGTGAGAGTTAATTCAACTTCGACAGCCCTTGTATGTAAAATAACACCACAATCCTCTTTAGAAGCGGGAATGTTCTATTGACCTCCACGTCGTGCTCGAAGTAATATAGTTATAGTTCTAATACATTTACACTCATGGATTAAATGAAAGTGGCACAGTAGTTTTATAGAAAATATACACATAATACATAAATTATTATAGTAACAGAACATTTTAGATAATACTATAGTTTAAACATCATTTTCGGTGACATTATAACAGAAATGTAGATATTCTTGTTGGTGACATGTCACTGTTAACATGAAAAATTATCACAGAAAAGACATATAAAAATCTAATATAATATGCTACTTGTTAACCTTTCTAAAAGGATTCAAATTATTGCAATTGATATCCAAATAGGATCCAGTCTATGCCCTTTTTTATTTATACTATACTAGTCCTTCCCCGGAGATTATATTCCTACAGCATCTCCTGATGCTGTAGGAATATATGGAATATATGGAAGCCCGTTTTCAGTATCTACGCCATAAAAGGAATATGTACGTTAATCATAAAATCAATCAGATGAATAGTTTTTGAGTGCTCGTTTTGAGTTTTCGCTTATATTCGTGTTCCCTGGACTTTTGTGCGTGAGTGCATGGGTGCACGGGTGCGTGCGCGTGTGCGTGTAACTGCTTTGATTTATAATATCTTCAATACCAATGGACTTTTATAGGCAAAAGAGCTTATTAAGCGTACTTGAAATCTACGTACTACTTAATTGTGCTGATTTTTATGCCAACGTCGCCAAGGATTATATAAAAATCGCCGGTTTTTAGAAGACTGTACATAATTGTGATTACAGGCTCTTAAAATATTGCTTAAGCATTTTCCAACAACATATCTTTCAATTATTATTTGAGCCTGCACCAGATTAAGAACTTCAATCGAGAATCAAGTTTTTTTTACACATATTTTTGAACCGCGAATTCTATTCTGTCATTCTGTCATTTATTTAGTTTAGTTCAATTTTATAATTTCATATTTCTTTTTGGTATAGCTTTCATTATTATAATTTCGTTTACTTATTTTAATAGGCCAGGCATAAAACAAAACAATGTAATGTATTTACTTAAATAAACTATTTAGGAACAGAGATTTGAAAAACCAAATTCAAACCTCATATTGCATACGGTAAATGTATAAAAGAAACAGCAAACTTGTCTCTCTCGAGACAGGAGTGTAAGGATAATACAACTGCAAAGCGTTTCAACTGAAGTACTCATAGTTTTATAAGACTTTGCTCCTGTTACACCTTCTTTAAGTGTTCAAGTTTCAATTTAAAAACTTAGTATCGATAGACTCAGATGCGAGAGTTACAAACTGATCAGACTACAGGAAGTAGTTAAACATTAATTAACATCTTCGTTTATGTTATCAAAGTTAGAAAAATATAATTTGTGTCAATTTTGTTGCATTATTATTAATTACTAGCTGGCTAGACATAATTTATTCTTTATCTTAACTATGAATATTGAATTCGAATTGGTGTAATGTATAAAATCAATAAATAAATCAATTATTGTTCGTTAGTCTCTCTAAGAGTTGAGTGTAGCTGGACTGATTTGCCTAATTTTGGTTATGAATTATTTGTAGAAGTCCAGGAAAGGTTTAAAGGACGAGTAAGTTTGAAAAATGCTTAAAAAGATAAGGTCACTCATAGGGTTTTAAGGTCAAAGACCCACCACGCTTGTTCATGGGCAGGCATAGTACTCGTACACAAGTGCACTCTCTATTCCTTCATTCTCATATGATTGGCAAATATACTTACTATATATGCGTGTGTGTTATGTAATTTTTCTTGTCTTTATGTATTTTTATGCTTAATTTTTAACAAATATTAGCATTAGTAAACTCTTCTAGGTAAACAATTTTAAAAACTTAACGTCTGCATTCAATTTTCAATTGATTTTCAAAATTAAAAATAATATATTGCCCATGTATACCCCTTCTCTGTATAAACTACTAGCTTACCCTCGGCTAAGTCTGCGTGGAATCTTTTTTTGGTAACATTTTCATTAATTTAGACAAATAGCTTACTAGCTAGCTCCTGCGGTCTCATCCTCCGATGTGACGGGAAACCGACACGACCGGAGAGAGATCAAGTGCTGGACCGACGGCTTAACGTGCTCCCCGAGGCACGGGGGTGGAGCACACCGCCAACTTCCCAACTTCAGGCAATATTGAGAAAATCTTATTAAAAAAACTCAATATTGATTTTTGAATTGGCCCGACCTGGGACTCGAACCCAGGACCTCATCTCTGTAGTCGAACATGCTACCACTAGACCAATGCAAAAAATACTTGCTATACAGTAAAAACAACAATTTCGCTTTCCCTTAAAAACCACTCCTGACTGTCACTTTTTGTTAGTCCCGTCGTTCGAAAACCAAATTAAATTTAAAATTATTTGTTTTTGACATTGACAACCAACAATTTCTGATCACAACCTTTGTCGGAAATCTGGGCGTCAATGCCACGTTTTTTATAAAAAATTATTTTATGGTTTGACCACATTTTTTTATAAACATTGATACATTCTGCAATTTTCATTCAGCTCTTTTTATTGATTTCGAGCGGTGTGAAGCTTGCTGCATCAGCTAGTTAATAAATAAAGTAATTGTTGAAAAACATAGGATTTATTATTCCAATCTATTCACTACATTCTTCGTTTTGTTGTGTGATTGTTATACTATATTAATAGTTTTGTTGGTATTCCGACACGTGATCAGGCGACATGCAACAAATACTAGCGGCGCCCATGCGATTTTTTTTATCCACATATATTGTTTTAGCTTACATTAAAAAAGTTTATATTGTCAAAAGCACTACAGAAGTTACATTAGAAAACTTAGGATGGTGCTTAAGTTTTCCTAAGCTTTCTAATGTTCCAAGTAACTTTCTTATTTTATTTTTTATAGGAACTAGCTGAAACAAATACAAAAAAAAAATAGCAAAATTGTTCCCTTTTCACGTGATGGCGTGACTTAGGGAAATACCTATTTGTATATATGCCTACATAAAGATTATTTTAATTAAGCTTGCATAGGATATCGAGATAAGTGTCAAGAAAAACCTATCACTTGTATAACAATACATTTACATATAAATGAACATGTTGTATATTCGCACAGTAATTGAGATATTGTAGAAATAAAAGCAAAAGGCTATTGTATGGAGAATATCAGGCAAGAGACAATATGTCCTGCACATGATTTTGACGATAAAATTACAATTTTCCAGCGAAAAATTATCTGTTGTTCATTAAAGTGAAATATTCTACAGTAAAATTTCAAAATGGACCCAACTTCGTTACAATCAATTTATTAAAGGGGAACTGCAATTTTTGCTCATTTAGCAAGCGACGTTAATAAAAGTGACAGAGTTTAATTTTGAAAATTTTCAACAATACTTAATGAAAGTCGTGTTTAATTTTTGCGCTTTTATGTTAATGAAACGTTATTAAAAATGTTTCAAATTTAAAATAAAAATTACTTGAGACAATTATGAGCTCCCATTAAGATTTTTTAATGTCTCTGGTCGAATAGAGCCTTTTGCTGGAAGACATAGTTCCAGCAGTGATTGGGATTGGAGGGCAGTCATCTCCTTCTACAAGGCTTTTATTTTGTAAAGGAGGTAAAGGAAAAGCAAACGAAGGACTCCTCTTTGATGGAGGAGGTTAGAAGTCAGGAGAAATAGGTTTGGGCATCTGCTGCCTCCTAATTTAATTACACATCCTTAGGTGCTCCACCCGAAGATGAGTATTACGGCATACCAGGAAGTCCCACACTCCTGATCGGATTTTAGATCCGATCGGGTGCGATTCCCTAAGGAAATAAGTTAAATTTAGCAAATTTATTTTAAGTATTTTAGTTGTTGTTATCTTTTATACCGGTTTCACATAATGCAGACATAGATATACCCTATTAAATATGATTCAAATGAACCACAAAATTGTATTAAGATGCAATAACAATTTAGTCATATATCATTATCTGCAACAGCCCTAGACTGTTTTTTTACAGTTCCTTAAATAGTAGCTTTAATTGCTATTGATTTCTTCATTCTAGAAACCCGCATCCCATATCTATCTAGCGACTGATCCACATTTTAACTGTTCGTTATAAAAATTACTGAATGTAACCGATGCAATTACGACATGTGATGTGTGTTGTAGTAAAGAATGCAATAGGAAAGCGTTTGCTCTTTCAACGAAATTATAACTTTGTCAACAAAGTTCCTATAAACACCCTTTAAAAGTAGTTTATAAAATTGACTTATACGTAGTAGTTCTTTTTGAGTTCGTAATGGAAAAAAGTATAAATAGCCTGGAATTATTACAAAAGATTCAATTAAAAACGCTGTATACATATTTATATTAATTGATAAGTGTAATGCATAAATTTAAAGAAAAGAACTATACTTACTGACATTTTTTTTATTCTTTAAAATGTACACGAAAATCTACGTATATTTTGTTAATGAAATAATAATACCAAATCAATTAATTTTCCTCAGTCTTTGTCGAAATCTGTGTCTATGCAAAATAAAAACATATCTATAAAATCGCAAATATTATTTAGTAAGATCCTATTCCCTGTTGTTTTTAAAATTTATGTAAAGTAAAGTTTATGTAGGTCAAACTCATCGGCCTTGTAGTTTATAGTACATAAAAGAGGTAGTTCATGAACCGTGAATTTAGGCGTATGACACTCCCATGTTACCTCGCATCTGCGTATACGTTACAAATGGTATAGATGAGACCTTAAACTGAGGACATTTTGAATAAACATCCATTGTTGTAAAACTACTAGGAAATTTAACCTGCATTTCCGTAGTTTACGTTCCGTCACGCACGTCATCTAACACGCCGAGTTTGGCAGTTATATAATTATATATAATTACGACAGACAAACGAGCTGGCGGTTAACCTGATGATAAATAATCACCGCCTCCAATGGACACCTGCCCATTCGTTGCAGGCCCCAGAAGGTGAGAGTTTAATTGCCTCTTAAACAATTACATATTGAAGTCTTGGGGGGAAATCACTGATGGCAAGGTAGCAGATTGCAAGGCTTGGAGACCCCAGCGTAACATCTTGTCGTCGATGATTTGAAGTGACCTCTCACTTCCTAGCATTGTGGGCGCTTGGTGATGAGTCAGGCTGTAGAGGCGTGGCCTCCATATCCAAGACTGTTATCCTGCAGAAGGAGGCACTACACAGTTAAAAGGAGCTTATTGCAGACACTACTTATCGCCGGAGGAGGGAGGAGGGCAGGAAGCGCAATTTTGCTTGCCTGCCCTCCCTCAACAAAACACTGGGATGAGGAGTTCCTCAGGGTTCTAGTGGATATCCTGGTACACCCAGTGAATCTCACACACTGTTGAAAGTTTATACTTCATCCGGTTTGCATAAGGAATTTTTCAACGAAATAAAAAAGCCACTTGAGTAACCCAGTAGCGGCCGTGGCGATAGTTGAGGTCATTCGTCTTCACTTGGAGAAATGGTTATCCAGAGGGTATGGATCGCTCAACAGACTGTTTATTAAAGTTTGCATTCTATTTATCGTCACTTGTACTTGAATGCCTGAGGGCCCCAGCATAGAGGCCTACGGATCGCTTGTTGACTGCTCCTGATCTAATAAAAACTCGGTGAAATAAGTATACATTTGGCCAGGGTTCATCGCCCATAAGCCAGTATGATGCGGCCAGCAGGCGTTCAAATAAGCGTAAAGAAATAAAATTTATAGAAAGCAAAGAGATTTTTGCCTAAAAAAATGTTTTATTAGATATAAAATGTGTCCCGCCGCAATGTCTTCATAACATTTAAACTCTTCTATAGGAAGACGTTGCTGACCCATGTAGTAATGGATTAATTGGATTTTTATAACAAAATCAATATAAAAGCCAAGGTAAAATTAAAAATCGTGAACTATTTTACTACTACTTGGCATTCAATTTATAATTATTCAGTTATATATTTTTTATTATTAATTTCTTTTAATATACGAACATTTAAAAGGATATATTTATTCATATCATATCATCATAAGTTCACAGACTGTATTTCATTGATATTTTTTTATTCTTTATATTCGCCTTCTGTTATCTATTTAATTATTGACAAATAATGGTGTGCCGAATCGATTAATTATATAATCGATCAATATACGATTACCGATCATTTTTCGATTGTTAAATTTTAGCCTGAAATTGTTGTTAGTTCATAACAACAACTAAAAATGGAACCATAATATTATTTCACGCTAAATCGTAATACAAACAAATATGCTTTTATAACTGTTCTGTTAATGTTGAAAAATGGTAATATAGATATAAAACGATTCCTTTCGCTACAAAAATACACCCTTACTTATAAATTATGCTAACAAATGGCAATTATATCAATTTCACTTAAGAGTCTCCATATATTTATTTACTAACGTTATTGACTTACTATTAAAGTTGAGTACTAGATCAATAGCTCTAGCATCAAAAGGAGTAATGAGGCTTTTTAAAACGTTCTAGTATTTTTATCATATTACGAATATGTATATTATAAGTTAGTTACTGAAGTTTGTAGAAGGAACCATTTAGAAAATTGCGAAACATTCGCGACTACGCTAATGGTGTATCTTTCGTATGTTTGTCGTTTTAACGTTTGCTTTGCGTATTACCTTTTCATTTAATATTCAATTTAGTAATATGAAGTCTCAGTAGTTTATTTATGTTTATAAAACATTTATGAATAAGCTTTCATGTTCCTTGAAAGTATTTTCTATCATATAAAGGGGTAAACAGAAAGCGCATACGCTGAAATCTATTTTAAATTTTATAAAAGCCTTAATAAAATCCTTTTGCATGCTTTTCCTTATTTGCCTTTGTAGGTTCTCTATAAAGTGCTTGTGATTCAATTTAAATGAATTTTCCCAGGCCCTTTACGACTGGCAACGGCTCTCAATATCAGGTCTTTACTCCGATATTTTAATAACTGCTTTCAAGCTTTTATATTAATGCCGCAACTTCATTTTCTTCTCGATATAAATAGTAATGATCTTATCTGGCTCGCTTCATACACAGAGATCCTGATTTCGATTTACGGAAGAGTAAATTTGGGAAATAATATTTTCAAATTTGTTTTGGTCGTCTGAGAACTTATTTTTTCGGAAATTAGCAGAAATAATGAATGGCCTATTCTTTATTGAGATTTGAGAGTAAGCCCAACCAATCGTTCAATTATTATATATGTAGTTCACTTCATCTAAATATATAAACGATTTTTGATTTTGAAACGATCTAACCTATGTGACCCAAATTGATATTATTAGGCAAGCAATAATGCAAAGAGGGTTTTTGATTGACTTGAAAGCAAAGCAACTCTTTCGCAAATTAGAAACGCCCTAAAATATTTTGCCATATACCCACAGGATTGGAAACATCACAGAAAGTGCGGATGACATCACAGAAAATCGCTTGCAGCTTTTAAATGTAGTGCGTAATATGAACGACCAGTTTTCAATATGAAATACGTCAACTGAACCTCGGGTGTGTTAATTAAGTAATCAATCCGATTTAATTGAATGTATCTCAATGATTTCACTCCTCGCTTTTTATTTTTCAATTTTATAATGGAAACGGACGGACAGCTAAAAAAAGTTTTTACGCGTTTACAATACTAAAGGTTTGTGGCACTGAAATATTAATTTTCACTATAGTAATTTTGAAATATTAAAATATTGTGTGATATGAACGACGATAAAAGATTAAATTACCTATATTATTTTTTATTCAAAAATATTTAATGGTGACCTCGCAGGTTAACGCGAAGGGTTTGAGGAAGTGCTCAACTCTCACTTTAAAGAAATTTCAACAAATTGCTGAACTAATAAATAAAAATTAAAAAAAAAGAACCGCCTTCAAAACAGACTTACAAATATATTAATATGCTCTAAAAATTAAGAAATAATTTCGTATTCTTTTATAGTGTTCTTCGTATTCTTCTATTCGGAGTCGGTGTCAGCCAAGGTAGATGTTTCCCGCGTGTCCACTTGGCAGCTCCCGCGTCTCTCCCACCTGTAGCTATATATGTAGTCACAAGGTACCTTGGCTGACACCGACTCCAAATATAAGAATACTAAGAACACTATAAAAGCATACGAAATTATTTCTTACTTTTTAGAGCATATTAATATATTTGTAAGACTGTTTTGAAGGCAGTTCTTTTTTTGTTTAAAATTTTTAATTATTTTTTTATTTTTGTGAATCTGAAGTAATCGTGTTGCAATGCAGCAACAAACGTAAGTTCATTGGGATTTGATTACAGACAGTTATCGATTTTGCCAAAAATCACACCCTTACTGTAAGCCTTTGAGGAGATCCATTGATCTTCATATTTAACCACGATTAGCACTTGACCATACCGAAGTTACGGTAGGCAACTCAAATATCTGGATAGCCTATAGAAGATTCTGTCGAGTATCGTTCATTTGCTCCTAAGAATTGAAGAGTTCCGTCACTTTGTCATGGAAACCATCATCAGAACCTAACCAAACTATCACAAAACAACTCTTGAAGTATATCCTTTCTAATAAAAAAAGAATCATCGAAATCGGTTGGAGTGGTCTTGAGTTATTCGTCCATTTGTCGCGCACATGCTTAATGCAAATTTAACACTTATCCGGTTTTCTCATGGATGCCATCATTAGAACTGGATTTAAAAAAAATGGGACCCTATGACGTGCACTACCTTTCATTTAAAAAAAATCATCAAGATCAGTCCACCCAGTCGGCAGTTATGAGGTAACAAACATAAAAAAAACAGACGAATTGATAACCTCCTCCTTTTTTTGAAGTCGTTTAAAAATGACTATTCCTTTGGTATTGTTCTTATAGATATATGTAAATATTCACAGATTGAGAAAAAATTCGCGTTTTAATACTTAGGACAGATTTTTATTTTATTTAGTGATAAAAAGGACTAATTAAAGGAAATTCCTTGGACGATGCCTTTATTATCTTCCGAGAATATTGAAAATGGCATAGCATAAGAGTTAATTACTGCGATAATATTTAGTGTCACTGTTCTAAAAGCGTGGGGTGCTTTGTATTACATTTTTAATCGAACTTTGCAATTTGAAATTAAAGTAGTGAAAAATTATAACGGTTGATATTGAACAAGTTATTGTTCACTATAATCCCGATACGTGTCTGATATAGCTTTACTGGTAGTTGACATACAAGGCACCCCACGCTTTTACAACCATGACATTAATCATTTGCGTCAGTAATATGATTCTTATGGTAAGAATTATTTTCTACTTTTTTAACCGACTTCAAAAAAAGGAGGAGGTTATCAATTCGTCTGTATTTTTTTTTATGTTTGTTACCTCATATCTCCCGACTGGGTGGATCGATCTTGATATTTTTTTTAAATGAAAGGTTGTGCTCGTCATAGGGTCCCATTTTTTTTTAAACCAGTTCTGATGATGGCACCCATGACAAAACCGGATAAGTCGTAAATTTGAGTAAGCATGTGCGCGACAAATGGACGAATAACTCAAGATCACGCCAACCGATTTCGATGATTCTATTTTTATTAGAAAGGTTATACTTCAAGGCTTGTTTGTGATAGTTTGGTAAGGTTCTGTTAATGGAATTCATGATAAAGTGACGGAACTCTTCAATTCTTAGGAGAAAATAAGCTATCCAGATATTTGAGTCGCCTACCGTAACTTCGGTACGGTCAAGTTCTAGTCGTAGTTAAATATGAAGATCAATGGAACTCCTCAACGGCTTACAGTAAGAGTGTGATTTTTGGCAAAATCGATAACTGTTTGGGTGGACTGATCTTGATGATTTTTTTTTTAAATGAAAGGTAGTGCTCGTCATAGGGTCCCATTTTTTAAAAATCCAGTTCTAATAATGGCATCCAGGAGAAAACCGCATAAGTGTTAAATTTGCATTAAGCATGTGCGCGACAAATGGACGAATAACTCAAGACCAATCCAACCGATTTCGATGATTCTTTTTTTAATAGAAAGTATATACTTCAAGAGTTGTTTTGTGATAGTTTGGTTAGGTTCTGATGAGGGATTCCATGACAAAGTGACGGAACTCTTCAATTCTTAGGAGCAAATGAACGATACTCGACAGAATCTTCTATAAGCTATCCAGAAATTTGAGTTGCCTACCGTAACTTCGGTAGGGTCAAGTGCTAATCGTGGTTAAATATGAAGATCAATGGATCTCCTCAAAGGCTTACAGTAAGGGTGTGATTTTTGGCAAAATCGATAACTGTCTGTAATCAAATCCCAATGAACTTACGTTTGTTGCTGCATTGCAATAATTGAAAGGTGAATTATGTGTGAAGCGGTGGTATAAGGGTTTTGGGTTCGATCCCGGGTGTGGCGATATTAATGTAAATTTAACTTTGCAAAGTTGTTTCTCTTAAACGGTGTTATCTCATATGAGAAACGCGTTTTAGGTGTACACATATTGAGACAAATGTGCTAGTTTACTTCAGATTCACTAAAAATCAAAAAATAAATATAAATTTTAACAAAGAAAGAACCGCCTTCAAAACAAACTTACAAATACATTAATATGCTCTAAAAATAAGAAATAATTGCGGATTCTTTTATAGTGTTCTTCTTATTCTTATATTTGGAGTCAGTGTCAGCCAAGTACCTACATATATAGCTATAGGTGGGAGAAATGTGAGAGCTGCCAAGTGGACACCCGGGGAACATCTTCCTTGGCTGACACCGACTCCGAATATAACAATACGAAGGACACTATGAAAGAATACGCAATTATTTCTTACTTTTTAGAGCATATTAAAATATTTGTAAGTTTGTTTTGAAGGCGGTTCTTTTATAGTTAAAATTTATATTTATAGTTTGATTTTCTCTAAAGTGTTTTTAAACTGTCATTTATTATTCGCTTTTTAGGTACGATCTCCTATAAAACACCATCTGTAATATCTACAGATATGTTAACGATTGGTTCAAGATTTAGAACTTTTTTTATTACATATATATGTCGGAGGGCAGGTGTCTGTAGAACGCTGGCGCCATCTGTCTAACGGAGTGGGATAGCGTCAATAGTGGTAGTCCGGTGGGAGTCTCTCGGTAGTTGTCGGGTTGTCTAAATTGATATCGGGAACATTAAGTGATTGAACATTTTAATCTGAGTTAATTAATAAAGTGTTTGAGTACACCAACATTACCCACCAACGCCCACAGTATGGAATTTATGGATGCCACTAATGACGATGTCGGCGGAGAACCCTATGCCTCTGTGCTTTATGCTCCTTCTTTCTCTCTTATTTTCCGACACACACTCACTCACACACACATATATATATATATATATATACATTAGCTTATTGTATGATGATGCATCTATGACAAGTTCGCAAATGTTGAATCAGAACGAATTGTTCAAAATAGGGCAATATGACGTACAAACATACCTTTACATGCAGAGTGTAGGACTGCCCCGCCCAATAAACTCCAACTAAGCATTTTACAATATATTTTCCAATATCGCTTTATGTATTCACTTTTCTCCTATCATCTTATCGATAACTAGTTTTTCAAATTCCCCCTGACAACTTTCTTTTGATTTTTTTTCACCTTCCAAAATATGCATAACGGCCAAGCTTTCCCATTCTAACCTTTTTCGTCAACGTTAAAAAATAATTATAAGTATTTAAAATTAATATTACCAACTAATTTTATTAAATTATAATAGATATATACAGGTGAAGCTAATAAAGCGTGTTATAATATTGTTTTTTGTTACAGGGATGTGCGTTTCAATCGCATATTTGATATAGCACCAGGCGTGTTCAGCCATTTGCACCGGCTGCGCTCGCTTCTTCTAAACGACAACCAGTTAAGAGAGCTGCGTACGGGGGCGTTCCATGGCCTACGTCGTCTGAAATACCTTTACCTCTACCGAAACCGCATAAATCATATCGAATCCGATGTATTTCATGGCATGGCACATTTGGAACAACTGTAAGTACCTCTATCGTATCTAAAATTATATCATAAAGAGGAAACATTTGTGTTTTTTGTATGTTAGTACATATGTTACGTTTTCACACAACAACTACTAGACCGATTTCAAAAGTTGTTTCAGCATTAGACCACTGCTTTTTCACTGGACGGCATAGACTATATTATTTTAAAAATATATTGAGTTTCCTAAGAAAAATGCATTAATGTAACGCAAGGTGTGAACCAAAAAATCTGTCATCGCATGCGCTGTGGAAACCATTGATGACAGAACAAAAAAAAGTTCTACAAAATTATAGAACGTATTAACATCTACAAAAAAGTCCGCGAAAACATATGTCCAATTACTGCAGTTATGCCACTATAATTACTTTACACTAATGAAACCATATTATTCATACCTTCGTGTTATCTTACTTATCCTATTAATATTAAAATCGGACATTCCATTCAAAAGATATAACGAATTGAAAATTGTCAATCTAAAGAAAATTGTAGCGACCTTTATAACTGGGTGAGTTAGGTTATATTCCGAGGCCCGTATTAGGGTCGACCGACCTCTCCCTACCCACCGTCGTGAGAGCGATGGTGGAGGGTTCGGAATGCGGCGGCTTCCTTTAGCGACGAGGTGATGACGCTGAAGGAGGTCGCGGAGCGGCGTCGGGAGGCGGATCCCGCCGCCCACGCCCTCCGTCGTAGGCGCCCGGGGCGAAGACGAGCGGTTCACAACCGCCGTCTTCCCCCTTAGAACTAGCCTCCGAGACGGCGGCCCGCGGGGGCCGTCGTCCCGCTGAGTGAGGCCCGTAGATAGTCGGGCGGCGTGCCTCCGCGCTGCCCCATAGGTAGCTCGATCCTTAGGATCAAGGTTCTCTAGAGCTAACCTGTCACGTCGCCTCTTGTGCCAGTGCGTAGGACGGCGGGTCGTTTTTAGCCGGTAGGAGTCCGGCATAACCGGTGACATCCCCGCGGCGCGATATCATATGATGGATATTTTTCCCGTCTCGACAAAAAAAAAAGGTTATATTCCGAGGATACCAATTATGCCGATATACCTTTACTGTTTTTATTTTTACTAAGCTAAAAATGACTGGAGCGAGTGAAAAAAATGTTTCATTACTTCTTTCAAATCAAAAATTTTTCTATATCTGTAGAGTAATTTAACATTTGCTAATGTCGGACATTCTACGTAAATGATGTTAAGAATTAAAAAATGTATTCGTTAGATAAGTAAAACCTGTATATTGATTAGACTATGAATGTAAATTTGTATCATATAATCTGAAAGGAAGTAATTAAAAGCTAAGTGAAATAAGACTTTTATGTTAACGAAAATAAATGTACTCGTATAGTACGACTTTTCACTGCCACCAGATCAGTATCTACGCGGGTGAAACAGCTGGGCTTTCCTAGACTTTTATAAGCATAACACGTTTGCGTACACTTAAATATGGGGCTTAAAATATGGCGTTATCTATCTGATGCTTATGTAACTTACTCGTAGTCGACAGCAAAACTCAGACTTGACGACCACGGTTTTAAAAAGACAATTCGCAATAAAAAAACAACATTTTTTTTTTATTATAACAAATTAGCGTAAAAAAAATTTAAATACTTTCCTGTACAACATAAAGGCACATATTTTAACTGTCCCCTCCATTTACGCTGTTGTGTCGTACATATTATGTGAGTATAGGACGATCACATATCGTACGTACAAGATTGCCATCATGTGTACACAGTTTAGATTTCAGTCTGCTTTCCATTGAGCTAATGTAATTTGCTTGAAACCGAGGTAAAGTAAATATAAATTTCCAAAACTTTTCCATTTTGAAGCGACGGTAAACAATTACTTTGATCCTATAGCTTTCGTATAAAACTAAACTATGACTTCCTTTTGGATTGCAATGAAGAGAATATTCTTCTCCATAACCTCAAGTATCTATCGTTGAGCCTCGTCAAAATACAAAAAACATACAGAAGCACGAAAATTTCAGAAACTTGTTTGTTTTAACACTGAAATAACTGATATATAAATTATATAAATTAAAGCTTTTCTCCATCTCCAATAGCTTGATAAATGAGCCTCATTTCGAAGTAACAAATAAACATCTTTTTAGTTTTATTGAAACAGATTCAATAATATCTTTGTCTTTTTGTAGTTATTGACTATTTTTAAGATACCATTATTATGGATATACATTTGAGAGAAACTCCATTAATATACCGTCTGCAAAATAATTTTTGCGACACAAATCTGTATAACATAGTTTATTTTGATTTTACCTTTTAATGTGTACAAATGAATGATATTAATTATATATATCATTCTGTTAATTTTGTGCATATGCCGTTATTAATATCTCAACATGAATTATTACTGAAGTTGTAAATATTTTATAAGATGGAACCTATTTCATTGCAACTACATTGAAAATCTCCTTGATACGTTTGAGTGAATAGGACTCTTTGAATCCTTTCCAGTGAAATTGTATATAACAGTAAAATACCTCTTCTGCATAACACACATTTCAAGATATCATGTTTAACAGAAATACATTCGCATCTGACGTTCTCATTCAATCTATGAAACGTTTTACATTATGAAACTACCTTGAAAGCGAACTGAACAGGATCTTTGAGATTCTCCGCATAGCTCTCAAAAGACTTGTTTTGCCATTTACCAATATCAAAGGTGTCTGGCGTTTGAAATGAATTTATGCACAGGACATAGAAATTGCTTTGTAAATTCAGACGTTTTGAGTGAAAGCTGTTACGTAGATGTCTTGTCATGTATATGACTAGCAATGCCTTGCGGTGTAGCCCGCGTGAATATCGATCTCGTGGCAGTGGAAAGTCTACTAAGTTGGACTATATATTTATTTTTGGTAGGAGTTAGAAAAGTTTTATTTCACATGGTCTTTAATTACTTTCTTTTAGAGTATTATATATCCTAATCATTATAAAGACATTACATTACAATTTTTTTTACATTTTTTTTAAATCGGTCCAGTAATTTTAGCTTGACTATTATAAATTGGTAAAAATAAAACCAAAAAAAAAACAAACAAATAAGAGCAAGACTTTCTTCTATAATATTAGAGAAGAAAGAGATTTATTTGTAATACTTTATTGTCTCAGAACTATACACAACATTTGACGTAGTTTTGTCTTATTCTGGTATTCGATTCGGGATACGTTATTTATTCTCTTTAGATTGAGATTATTAAATTCGTTATATCTTTTAAATGGAATGTCCGAATTTAACAATTTAAAAAGTATTTTACAGGTACTGAAACGATCTTTAATAGGATAAAGATTAGTACAGAGGTATGAATAATATGGTTTGATTATAGTCCGCACTATTATTTACTTTTAAAATGCAAAGAAGTAGTTATAGTGGCATAACCACAGTAGTTGGACATATGGTAGCGCGGAATTTTTCGTAGATATTAATACGTTCTATAATACTGTAAAACTGTAAAACAGATTTCTTGTTTCACGCCTTGGGCTAAATTAAAGCATTATTCTTAAGGATCCCTATATTTTTTGAGAAAGTAATGTACCGTTTGTCGCTCAGTGATAATGCAGCTTTCTAATGGTGAACGAATTTTTGAAATACGTCCAGTAAGTTTTGTATGAAAACTCAATAAACATACATACTTGCACACATACAAAAAACACAAATGTTTCCTCCTTATAATTTTACGGTCTACTAAGTATACTAGCAAAATATTATGCCTACGATGTTCTTTTCATATATTTTTTCGTAATGAATATGAAATGATATTAAAACTTTTAGATTTTTCTTAATAGGACTTATCGATTAACATTGATAATTTCTGAGATAAATTCCATTGATTTTAACATAATTAATAAAGGATTAGCTTTGCCCGCAACTGCATCCGAGTTGAATAGTGTTTTTGCATAGCATTTTTAATCATTTAGCCTGTACAAATAAAACACATACCTATAAATACTTTAAAAAACTATTTGAAGTGTATCTCCGCAAAGAGTATTATCCTTTCTGGGGGTTCTAGTCTATCTGCGTACCAAATTTCATTTAAATTTCTTCAGTAGTTTCGGTGTGAAAGCGAAGGACAGGTAGAGTTACTTTCGCATTTACAATATTAGTAAAGCTAAGGATTGTTATTCGTTTACCCTACAAACTTTGGATGTAATATATATTTATATAGTATCAAGCTTCTAGCTTTAAAAAAGACTACTTTTACTCTTTTCAATCCCATTTTTCGTATAAAAAGTACGTCATGTCCTTTTTCATGCTCTACACTATCTGCACCAAGTTTAATTTTAATCGGTTCGATAGTATTGATGTGAAAAGGCGACAGAGTTACTTTCGCACTTATAGTATTAGTAATAATAGCGTAAAAATGGAGTGAAAGGCAAAGAGAACAAAAAATGTGTAGAGGAATTAGAATATATCCTGGTTAAGACATGACATTTGAAGTGTGTGTAATTAAAAGCCATTTTCACAAGTTAGCCTACATGTTACTGAAATATATACACACATAAGTTTATTTAAATATTAAATGTGTTTTATGTAGGTTAATAGGACTTATAATGTAACACCATGAAACAAATTAATATTGAAGTAGACCATGCGTATACACAAAAACCAAACTAGAATTATATTTCCTAGTCAACGTGTGTCTTCCATCTATATTAAGTGGAGTGCTCGATCCTTATTGTTATAAGCACCCCACGTTTTAAACCGACTACAAAAAAAGAAGAAAGTTATCGATTCGTCTCTATTTGTAAACAACAAATTGATGGTTTAATGTAAAATATATTATGATTCTTGCGGTTTTTTTTTAATTATTTATTTTATTTTGTGTAAAAGTCACCTGAAGCCTCAAATTAAGTCATTTAACAATGAATTTATTTCTAGGTACCTACATGTAAATGAAATACATCAGATTCAACCGGAGACCTTCTCGAACCTCCCTCGACTGGAACGACTGTGAGTTTATTATATAATTATTAATTAATTTGACTTACTTAATTATCAAGAAAACAGTGGTAAAGATATTCTGTAATATTTTAGGTACCTACATAACAATAACTTAAAGACAATACCTCCTGGCTCGTTTCGTGGATTGCCGAAATTGCATAAACTTCGACTGGACAGTAACGCTTTGGTCTGCGATTGCGGTATGCTCTGGTTTGTTCGCATGTTGGCGGAACATAGTGAAATGAGCATTGCTGCCACGTGCTATGAACCAGCAGCAGCAGCAGGAACCTCACTCGCAACCATTAAAGAAAAAGATTTCCATTGCAGTGCGTATATTCAACTTCAATATGTGATCTAACAAAACTTACCTGTTATTAACAACTAGCTTTATGTTATACTAACAAGTTAACGCTGGACTATGATCTCACCCTGTCAGTGATGATACAGGCTTAGATATTATAGAGGTCAATTATCTTTAACAGTTTCTATAACGCTTTTTACCTGAAATCAACTTTTTTGCTTGGCGGCACGTCTTTGCTGGTAGGATGATAACAAACTATGTCCGAAGCCTCTATCCAGTTTAGAATCAGACTAACTAGGAATTGCAATTCCCTAAAATTGTCTCACAGGGAATTGAACATAAGATCGTTATTGGTGAAGCGAGTACTCATATAGACTATGGGGAAAGCCGCTTTTAGAACAACTCTTTGTAGCAACAAGAATAAGTATACCGAATTTCAACTCAATTGAGCCAAAAGTTTGGAATGTGATGAGTCAGTAACTTTTTTTCGCTTATATATTTCGATCCCCTGGGAAAATTATGTAACCTAGTCTCATTGATTGTGTCTACGTCGCTAAAAGTATGTGCATGTCAAATTTCAAGTCATCGGGAGAAATTATATCACTAAGATAAATAAATAGATAAGGTAGTTCCAGCAACTTCGCCTGCGTGGAATCTATTATAACTCTGAAATATAGACTTTTGCGCCTACGAATATAATATAATGGAATATATCGATATCTCTAACAAAATCTTTCAGCGAGTATTATACAAATGTATATACTTATACAAAAATAAGTGTAGAAATCATCAATATATTAACTTAAATCAGAACGCAGAACCATTCCTTCTCATCAAAGGTTTACTATAACTAAGTTTAATAAAAGAATGGTAAATGATACAAACTATATGTCATACCATTGCAATGTGTATCTCCTGTTTTATTGTATTTTCAAGCAAAAACGAAATAATTCTCTATTCAGTAGGTCTCATATTCAATATACCGTATAATTTCATATATCAATTTGCAAATTGGTTCAACCAGCTTAGCCCGACGCCGATACGAAGTGTATATGTTTGAACCTCTTACCGCGTCGGATTTCTCGCAATTTTGTATTTAATTAGAACAAACAATCTTTTCTTATTCTCGTAAATACTACAAGATTTATCAGTGCTGGTGTAACAAATCTTATAGAAAGTTTCAAATATGACGCATAGGTCAAATTAAAAGTGCGTGGGTACAAAGTACACATGTCAGAAGTGAAACTTCTTTGGCAAACTAATTTTTAAATCTTGTTTATATTTGTACAAATCTAAAACTTTAGATTTCCGAAACTAAGAAGAAGGGGAAAAGGATGATATCTTAGGAATTTAATGAATTGAATTGACATTAATCTATTAAACGTGTCTAAAATTAATACTAATAATTTAGTGAAATCTCAAATGACGAATTGTAAAAAAAATGTCACGCATTTTTTTTTTCAATATTAGATATTATTTTTTTTTAAATTCAAAAACAAAATTCATTTTAAATTTACAAAAGAGAATTTATGAATATTTATACATTTATACTTTATGAAATATAGTATATTAAATTATTAATGATGAGTGGCAAATTAAAATGCCACATGTTATTTTTAGATATTCAAACTACCTTATCTTCAAACGAATTAGCATACATAATGTTGCATATCTTCGTGACGCTAATCACGAGGTTCATCCGTAAAAAATTACCCTCATGCGCCTAAAGAAGTTTCACTTCAAATGAGAAAAACCGATATTATAATGAGATAAAAACCGGCATAACATTTAACAATCCCGCAAGGTATTGAAATAAAATATTTTATAGGACGCCCTGAAATTGAATCAGATCCTGAAGATGTTGTGGTCACTTTTGGTGAAAATGCTATGTTTACTTGCGCGGCATCTGGCGAACCTGATCCTGAGATCGTGTGGCTCAGAGATTCCGCCGCATTACCTGACGACCGTTCCCGTTATGAAGTAATGAGTAATGGGACCCTAATGATTCATAATGCAGATGAAAATGATGTTGGAGTTTTCGAGTGTACAGCGAAAAATCCAGCTGGAGAAGTAAAATCTAAATCTGCTAGAATGATAGTTCAAAGTAAACCAGATGATAAAGGTGTGTACATTCATTTAAGATATTTATTACGATATCTGAATATTCTTTAAATATTCTTAAAAAAAAAATTAAAACCGTAATTAATTTCAGGGTACCCCGTTTTCACAATTCTACCAAGAAAATTAATAGTAAGACTTAATCAGGCTCTTACACGTTTTGATTGTGTAGCTAAAGGAAACCCAACACCGCATATATCCTGGTACTTTAATGGAGAAAGAATATTACTAAGCGAACGAATTTCCATGAGGCATAACGGTTCCATCATAATAGAAAGAATCCAAAATGAGGACGCTGGATTATATACATGTCAAGCAGAAAACTTTAACGGAAAAATAACAGCATCTGTCAACCTTGAAGTTATGGGTAAATATTAGCAACATTTTTAAATGATAGCTTACCTAAAATAATCTTTCATGGTTTTTTTCAATTGTTCTAGTCGCTCCAGCTTTTCTTACTGTTCCAAAGGATCAAACTGTCACAATTGGCGATACGGCTCAATTCACGTGCTCGGCAAGGGGAGTTCCAAAACCTGTTATAACGTGGTATAGAAATACTATGTTTTTGCCGCCCACTGAAAATATAAAACTACAAGAAAATGGACAAAATTTGACTATAATAGAAGCAACGGAAGATGACGCTGGCTTATATCATTGTAGAGCTGAAAATACTGAAGGACTCACTGAAATATCAGCAATTTTGAAAGTTGAAAGTTTTCAAATTGTTCCACCAAGAATAATATTACGACCAGAAGATATTGACGCATTCAGAGAAACTTCGGTACAGATACCTTGCGAATATGAAAGTGATCCACCAGCGACCATTGAATGGCGAAAAGATGGAAATCGCATAACAACAAAGGAAAGATTTACAATAGCTCTGATAGGTAGTTTAATTATAAATAAAGTAACACTTGATGATGCTGGTCACTATGAATGTTCAGTCTTTAACGAATATGGTCGTGATTCTGCTGCCTTATATTTAACGGTAAAAAATCGTGTATTACCAGGTGATGAATATGTTAATA
Organism: Elymnias hypermnestra; assembly: GCA_015832385.1. NCBI lineage: Eukaryota > Metazoa > Arthropoda > Insecta > Lepidoptera > Nymphalidae > Elymnias > Elymnias hypermnestra. Next base: position 2,423,134 of record JACTOM010000069.1, on the reverse strand, counting down.
TAGCACTCACTGAGGCGACAAGGGATATTGATCAGGCAATTCAAAGGACCGTAGAAGAATTATTTAATAATAAAGGTTCAAACATCAACTTGCATGACCTATACAGGATGACCCGGTTTCCCAATGCACCGGAAAGGGAATTAGCGCGTGCTGCAGAAATTTATGAGAGAGCTTTGGACAAAGTAAAAGATTTCATTCAGTCCGGGTCAACAATCACATCAGTACTACCTTTCAACTATGAAACAGTTTTATCTCCCACGCATTTGGAAGTAATAGCCACACTTTCTGGCTGTGTAGCACACCGAGAAATCAAAAATTGTACTGATATGTGTTACCACAAACAATACCGCAGCATAGACGGAAGCTGTAATAATTTCGATAACCCTGCCTGGGGTAGCTCTTTAACTCCTTTTAGGAGAATCATGTATGCTGTATACGAAAACGGTTTCAGTCATCCCATAGGCTGGAACAAAAAAATCAAATATCACGGATTTTCATTACCAAGTGCTCGATTAGTGTCCACTACTATAATAAGTACCACAGAGATAACAGAGGATATCCATATTACTCATATGACAATGCAATGGGGTCAATGGTTGGACCACGACTTAGATCATGCATTACCTTCGGTGAGCTCCCAAACTTGGGATGGTATTGATTGTAAGAAAACCTGTGATTATGCGGCTCCATGTTTTCCAATCGATGTACCTGAAAATGATACGAGAATTACTAACCGCCGCTGTATCGATTTCGTTCGAACTAGCGCAGTTTGTGGATCTGGAATAACGTCAGTCCTATTCGGACAACTACAACCAAGGGAACAGATAAACCAACTTACATCTTTTATAGATGCTTCTCAGGTTTATGGTTTTGAAAAAGCGGTTGCTGAAGATTTACGGGACCTCACCAATGAAAACGGTACATTACGTGTTGGCGTACAATTTCCGGGAAAGAAGCCGCTGCTGCCTACTACTGGTTTAAACGCTATGGATTGTAGACGAAATCTCGAAGAAAGCACTCGTAGTTGCTTTGTTGCAGGTGACATAAGAGCTAATGAACAAATTGGCCTAGCCGCTATGCATACAATTTGGATGCGTCAGCATAATAGCATCGCTACACAATTGAAAGCCTTTAACCCACATTGGAATGGTGATAAAGTTTATCAAGAAGCTAGAAAAATAGTTGGTGCACAAATGCAAGTTATTACCTATGGTCACTGGTTACCTCTTATCCTTGGCGCCGAGGGTTACAATCAATTAGGTGCTTATAAAGGATACAATTCGGATTTGAATCCTTCAGTATCCAATGTATTTGCAACTGCTGCTTTACGATTCGGTCATTCATTGATTAATCCCATTTTACACCGCTACGACGAAAACTTTGAACCAATACCACAAGGCCACTTACTTTTACGAAATGCTTTCTTTTCACCATGGCGATTGGTTGATGAAGGCGGTGTTGATCCTTTAATCAGGGGCATGTTTACAACTGCCGCTAAATTGAAAACTTCTACACAAAATCTTAATTCTGAGCTGACCGAGAAACTGTTTCACACGGCTCATGCTGTTGCCCTTGATTTAGCTGCTATAAATATCCAACGCGGCAGGGATCACGGTATTCCACCCTACACAAAGTGGCGACAAGTTTGTAACATGAGCGAAGTAAATGATTTTGAAGATTTGGCTAATGAAATTTCTGATAAAAGCGTAAGGAATAAGCTCCGAAAACTTTACGGGTCTGTGGATAATATTGACGTTTGGGTCGGTGGTATTTTGGAAGACCAAGTGAGAGGAGGTAAAGTTGGGCCCTTGTTCCGTTGCCTACTAATCGAACAGTTTAGACGTTTACGAGATGGTGATCGTCTTTGGTATGAGAATCCCACGACGTTTAAGCCCGACCAACTACGCCAACTACAACAAACAAATTTTGCTAAAGTCTTATGTGATAACGGTGATAATATTGATACAATCAATGAAAACGTATTTTTACTTCCTGAAATCCAGGACGGACTCACTTCTTGCGAAGATTTACCGTCATTAGACTTACGTTATTGGATGGATTGCGAATCATGTGGTGATGATAACAGCATTGACACGGAAATAACTCGTGTTCGCAGAGACAGCTCCTTTGATCTTGGCAATCAAGTAACCGAAAACAATAATCGTCTAAAATTATTGCAGGATAACCAAGAAGAAATGTTAAAGACGATTGAGCAACTCACCAAAAAGATCAAATATTTGGAAGAAACATGTCGAAAGGCTTAGATTTTTAATATCAAAGTTAACAAATATGTACCAATTTATCAACCCCTATTAAGTACAGAACCATGGAAAGGAAGAAAGGAAAGCAATGAATCTACTTATATATTACAATTTACTCTTGATGTATCTATATATGTGTTTGCAAAAGTAAAAAAAGAAACAAAAAAAAATGCATAAATACAAAAACCAAAAAAATGAATGTTAGAGCAGTAGAAAAAACACAAAAATAAAAAAAAAATATAAAGTTGCAAAAAAAAAACAAAAAAAAATTATATATATATCCTATAATATATGACATTCAAATATATGTATTTTAATAACACTTCAAGGTAGCTTTAAGTCTTCTTCTTGTGGTCCAACTATTTAAGATTTTATTTTAATTCCAATAATTTCTGTCTTATTTATATTATACAATATACCCAACAAACTGATAGCGCTAAATGATAAGATACTCAAGATAGAAGAACTATAGAAAAAACTCGCGCGCCACCTCTTTTATGTATTATTATTTAAATGTAATTTTAATATTATTTAAATTTAATTTTAATTTCAATTTGATATATGATTTACTCATTATAATACGTTTTACTGTTATATTTGTATTTACAAGCCTGAATGCCCAACTGCAGGGTTTTTATTCTACCTAAATCTTTCAATAATATTACAGAATAAGCACAAAATTAAAAAAAAAATACAAAAAAAGTATCGTAGAAAATCAATATAAGTGATTACTATATACTACACGTACGTTATATTCTTACTTGGTGTTCGGTGTCTATATACCTACTATATCTAGTCTTAACTAAATAAAAAATATAGATTTAAGAAGTAATTTATTAATACATACCATGTATTTCTTTATATATTGTTTTCTTATCTATTTATTTATAGAAATAAAACGCGTTACGTGCCATTATTTATAGTTTGAATTATTAATTTATTTTAACTTAAAATAATCACTCGAACAATCGAGTTAAACAGTATTTAATTTATTTGCATATAATGTAACATGAGCCTTTCGGTTTCTTTGGTAAATATCTTAGGAGTGTTCGTATAGGCAGAAGGGTTGAAAGGGTCCGTCCTATATTGAATTTTACGGGGTTTGTGACACGAATTAAGAATGAATGAATTAACGATCAGTCTGAGTATTTTTCGAGTTAATATAATATGAATGCTTTAATTAATGCGATTTTGAATTGCACTAAGTATGCGCTGTTTGGTTAAGAACTTTAGTAACTAAGTATTGGACGGTAGTACTACGTTTGGCTAAGCGGTTTACGCTTATGAACCAACATTACCAATTTAAACATTTGATGATGCAACGCTTTAGATGCTCGTTATTGTAACGTTTTATGTCATAATTTGTTGTTCTTTTTTTACTTTTGTTAATTTATATATGTTCTTTAAAAAGTTAATATGTATTACCCATATGTTTTCGTTCTCGTAAGTTTATTTAAAATAGTAATATATAACTATAATTATTCCAATATTAATAATAAATAATATTAACATTTGTGTCTATATATTGGACTTAGAAGTATTTATTCATATTAAGATTTTAACATCTGAATGTTTAGCGTAGATCTAGCGTAATATGTAATTTCACATTCAATTTTAACTTTTTAAAAAAAATACTTTGGACGATGTTTTACTTGATCTCAAACACTTTGCGAAATATTCTTATCGTTGAATACAAAAGCTAACTCATATCTATAGAGATGTTGATTATTACGTCCATCTTTCAAAGGTTCAGATGAAACTAATATTATTTCAAAATTCAATATGATATGCTAAATTGATTGCAATTTAATATCGCTGCAAATTAATTTGTACCAATAGGTAATGCACAATATTAATTAAGGCAAACAGGTATAGCACTTCAAAGGGTTGTTTATTCGTTGTCCACTAGAAACTATGATTGCGTTTCAAGCTTAAATTAATTAAACATAAGCGATACCACCGATAATATCGTTATTGCTATACCGAATACAACACGATATCTGGATGAATTTCAACGTTACAACAGTACAACTTGTATTCTGTAATGGATTAATTAGGCTTAAGTGCAGGCCTATTGCATGAAAATATGATTGTTCAACACCAACTAGTGAAACGAATGTTTTCTGAACTTATTTGACAAACTTCCGTCTCGATTACTATTTATACTTGAATTTCAAATATATATATATATATATATATTACTAATTGTTTTAAACTTAAATTTTCGTGGTTTATTAACATATTGACTATTTGAACGGGTACATATCACGATTGGCGATTTTTAATTTTGCCATTGAAAATTGAAAATCGCCATCGTGATATGTACCCGTTCAAATAGTCAATATATATATTACACTAAGTCTTTTTCATTCCGATTACTTAGATTCTATCAATATTTCGACTAAATGAGTGAATAATATCTTGACAAATGAAATCAAAGTGAGTAGCAGTAATCCATACCAAAAGTAGGAGTGGACATTAAAAAGGAACTATTTCTATAAATTACAAAACAAAACTGTTTTTCCTATTTTTTATTAATAAAATAAAACTGATGTAAAATTGTATTAACCGTAATATGATTATTAAGAAAAAGGGTTGTGTTTAAAATAAATTATGAAGTAAATCTTTTCATGACAAATAAAAATATTCTGAGTGTCAATTAAATTGCTTGATTTTGGAAATTATTGATAATCAACAAGCAAACACAATTTATACTATTATTTTTATTAAAAACAACTTCCAAACTCTTATGAATATTGTTTAAAATCACAGCGAGAAAAATTATGTAATTTGAATTTTGATCCTAATCACTAGATTTGTTTCAAATAAACCCATATAATTCCTCGTAATATTACGGGAAATCATATGGGTTTATTTGAAACAAATGCTATTTGAACATAATTACGTGAAAAATTTAAATTATGTGAGATTTGTAGAGACTTCTTGGAGGTTGGGCAATATAAGCCTCCTCCCCTTCTCTCCTTAAGGTTTCCTTTCAGATGCAAACGATAATTGAACTAGTTGGTGTTGCAAAAAAAATAAGCAAATACACAAACCACGTCTTTTTACTTATTAATCGTAATTTTAATAGCTAATCGATGTTGTAACTTAGCATTTAAGTAGATATAAGAACATATTATGTCTAAGTTCAGATTAAGTATAACTTATCGGCTCTAAAAATTGATTTTACGATGTCATGTTACACATAAAATTAATTAAAAAGCCGTACCAGCAACGATGTACCGTCAAGCAAAGTGATTTGTTTTCCGGTACGATACTGAGTAGAAAATATAAGAGGTAAATTGCCTCTAACCAAATTAGTGGGCTTTCATCTTAGACTGTACCGTCACTTACCATTAGGTGTGACCAAAGTAACCTATGAATAATAAAAAATTAATTGTCCAGGCGTGGAATAGTAGGACTGGCTTATTTTGGGAAAAATGCAGTTTTTTATTCATATTTAAATAAAAAAACGTGACAAACCAGTGAGACTAATTCTTGTTTAATTTTTTATATTAGGTTATGATTGTGTTTTTCGGTTGGAAATATCGTGAGGAAACCTGCATATAATTGGAGCAGCTCAGTTTACCAAACTATAAAATAACCATGTGATGTATCTATAGTCAAATGAAAACCCCTCTCTTATGAGAGTGAGGAAGACCATCAGTGGGACGTTAATAGACTGCTACTTATCTTAACATTAAAAAATATCCATCAATTAGTAATTATTTCATTACATTTTTATTACACAAAGATAAAATCTGCAAGGCTAATTGCGATTGCATCTCTTTAAATTTATTTATTTAAGATTTTGTGTAAAGATTTTTCCAAATTTCATGTTTTCTACAAACACAATCTCCTATTAAAGACGATAAGAACATGTCTCCTTTTCAAACAAATATATTAATCAATAGTTGTCACTTAATCTGAATGTATTCAAATATAATAATATAAATGTTCATCACATTTTCTTAGTATTGTAACAATATTATGGACCAAGACCTCTCAGTTGTTTTCAAAAAAACAGTAATAATCTTATAATTTACACAATCTATAACAAAGGAGGGTTAATTACAATGTTTATAACTCAAGAACGGCTGGACAGATTAATGATCTGCGATTTGTGAGATTCTTGAGAAAAAAGTCCCTGGAAACGCGAGATCTCCAAAACAATTTGCCGGATTGACTTGAAATTCCATCGGAAATAGTCCCAAGAAATTGAGATACAAGCGGATTTCACCGCGGAGAAGAGCTATTGTAACATAAATCAGACATATAATTCGAAATAAAACGTTGGGGAATACTTTACGATAGCCAGCCGTGAAAAAGAAGATACAATAACCAGAAATTTAGGACTCATCAGAAACCAAACCATGAATAAGTAAAATAAACCCAAAACAAAGATATATTAAAACCAGCTAAAGTTTTACTTGAATGATACATTGTCTCCTTGAACGCAATGAAACCTCTTGATATGATAAAGATATTGACTGGTTCTTTGACTCTGAGACTTTGGACGAAGATACATGGTTATAGGAGAATAGTGACGAGTAACTTCACTGGATATAAATGGCTTTGACTAAATATTTCCTCTCTATTGGAAGCAACCACCCAATTTCTCATATTACTGTAAAGAATCCATTAAAAAGAAAATTTCTAAGTCCAATATGTTACATCAGGATAGATCATTGAAGACACTAATCCTGTAAAATAATATATATTTGAATCCATCGATATAAAATTCAATTAAAACGAATATGAAACAAAAATAAATAAATCAGAGAACTACTTAGTTAAAGAAATTACTTGATACCATTAATATCCAGCATAAAATATACAGTGAAATGTTTGCAAAACTTTTATGTCAATTTACTATTTGCGTCTTGGTCCATTTTATAAATTTAATGAGAATTGTATACAAAGCAGAAATCACATTTAGCGCAGGTCAGATGAACACGAGTTTCCTTGTTGGTAAGGTCTCCCAATCGAATTCAATATTGAAATGGAAATATTTTAAATAAACACCAATATTTTAAAATATATCAACACACTTTGTGACTGGTGACACTAAAAATAGCACATATTGCTGCTTTGGATAAATAATCACACAATACAAAATTTTAATTAGAGACACAACAATATCCAGAATATTTTATATTTTTCTAAGTTAAAAAAAATATTAGAAAGACAGTAGACACGACGCAATGGCACCTTAATCGCTCAATTTATACGTTACGAAAAGTGTGATCAGGCGAGGTAAATAAAAGTTGAGAGGGAGATATAAGAGAGAGAGGTGCGAGCACACATTTCATTTCATTCTTAATCTAATAGACATTTCATGAAATATATGAGTATATAAAATAAATAAGTACATAGTAAATTATTTATCGAGTGTTGATCTTATACTACAAGTAATTTTCACATAAAGTAGTTTTTTCTAAACATCGCAAGAGATCATAACGTCACCCTGTCTATGATGGAATACACCTAATGATTCAGGAAATGACAAGTGTCATGTTTAAAATCAATATCAAATTATTCTGTATTAAAAATCGTCATTGGTCTGTCTGTTATCGAGAAGAAACTGGCAGGAAACTCTGTAGTTCATAGAAACTAAATATTTTTTTAAACTTTAACTAATCTTATACTTCACTATATTAAATGGAATAGAACTGACATAAACTTATGATTGAAATATTATCACATTATGAACAAACACAATAGGGCTTATTATTATAATAGACAATTGAAAATATGTGTTGATTATAATTAACCTAACTCATGTCTTTAATGCCCATGTATAAAATAAAAAGGAATTATGATATTATAACACAAAGTGGTATATCATATACCTACAATGTGTCTCAAATAGTGTAATTCGAAAATGTTTGCAAAAATTATTTAAACTGTTTTTTAAAAAAAATAATTGGAAGTTTCAAAAACTTGATATTTTTCTTTATAATTTCAATACAAACAATTTTGCCCCTTAATTTTTGTGTGAAGCTACTTCAACTAATGTTCAACTTCTCTCGTGAGGTGCAACACTTGAGAGGTCGAAATATATAACAACAATACTCAAATGAATTATCATAAAATCAAGCATATTGCAAATGTGATTTCTGTTAAACTGATTCTCAATTGATGTTGTGTGAAAAAAATAAATGAAAAATGTAACATTGTGTTTTATTTATCCACCATTTTTTAATCAGTTGGCATATCTTGTCTTTCAAGTTTCTACTTTTTAAAATAGAATGGCTTCTATATATCGAATCAGAACAAAGTGTCAAAGTAAACAATTTTTTAATCCAACAAAAAAAATACTTCAACAAAATTGGTCAGACTGTCTAGGATGAGTTCAATGCATCATTATTTTCCACATGAAACTGTATTAACATCAGTGATCATCAACTATATGTCAAAAAAAATTATTTGAAGTTAATTGGAGACTTGAAAAAGATATATAAATAAATATTTATAGGGAAAGTGTGAACTAGTAGGAATTAAAAAATACTATTACAAAAGTTTAAGTTGAATAAAATATTTATTCACATACTGCAATATAATAACCATATGAAACATAATAACAATCAACTAACACTAATGGTGGACAAACAATAAAATTCAACATTTATCTACTTAAGAAGCTAAAGAATATTTTCAAACCTAGACGCCTATATACTTTGTATGTCGTCCAGTGGCAAGAACTTGATTTTTGTCTTTATTTCTAACTTCAACTTCAAGGAAGGCTATCTTTTTGCCAAGTTTTCTGGTAACTGCTTCAATTTGGACATTATCACCTTCTTTGGCTGCGCTCATGTAACTGGAATATTATCACATACATATATTTATAAACACAAAATAATAAGAAACAATACAATAGAAATATAGACGAATACAGATCAAATTGTCGAATCAATTGATCAATCATCAAAATCACACCAGTTGTTTAAAAAGAGTTCAGTCACCTACTGCGTGTGTGTGTGTCTCCTAGTGTTTTCCAGTAAAAGTTTAGTGTATCCAGAGGTTTGCAATAATGAAAATGAAATGCAACAAGTATCATGGCATCATTTGAAAGCATCAGATCATCGAGAATGTTATCTAAAGTGATTTTGTCAATTCATTGAAAGGCAGTATTGAGCATTCAACAAGAAGGACAGCATTTTGAACTTTTGTTATAGAAAAAACAGAGATTTTACTGTGAGTGTCAGCGACCATATGTGAACTGTGAAAAGAACTGAAAAGCAGTAAAGTGAAACAACATTGGACGCCAGCATCTTGAAGGGTAAGTTTTAGATTATATAATATAGTTATTATTAATTTAATTAATTATAGTTATTATTAATTATACAATATAAATTTACTCAGTACCTATGATTTCAGGATTACCTCATATAAAAACTGTGGCATGGTACTATTGAATACCACATTCATTAAATAGGGTTCCCAATTTTTTTAATTGTTGCATTTTAAATTTTTAATGGCACAAATAACTAATGTTTTCTATTATGTTAATACTTTTTCTAGGAAGGGTGTTTAGAGTATAATCTCCCCTCTCAGGTTATGCACCATATTACTGAACAACATTTTATAAATTTATAATAAGTACCTGACACTAAGATCAATTGACACTCCTCTGGTTTCAACTTTTTCATTTGCTGTAAGTGCATATGTAGATATAGCATCTACTAAATGGGCAATGAAACCACCATGCAAGGTACCTCTTTGGTTTAGATGCTCAGGACCAACTTGAAACTCTGTTACCATCCTGCCATTATCACAGCACACCACTTTTACCTGAATGAAACAAAATAAAGTGAAACGAATTGATCAAGTAATATTGATATTACCCATAAACAGGACCACCCAATATCAGTATTTTTTCAAGATTTCAAGACAGAATTGTTCTTGTTATAGAGATACAATTGTACATAAAAATTAGAGTCAGTATTATAAAATTGCTGGTATGTAAAATATTCAAAACAGTATCAGAAAATTACAAAAATGACCTTAAAATTGTAATCAATGTTATAATAACGAAGGTGCATATGTAAAATGTCTCAAATACTGTCTTATATATGTAAGGACTATCAAAATTATCTCTTATTTTTATTTTCATTGTAGTCTGGCATGTTTCTGAAAGGATTATATATTAGTTTTTGTATCATTACTTGCATGTGGTTGAATATGTCAATACATTTATAATATAGCAATAGTTCTATAAGAAATCTAATAAATACATAACACAAGGGAAATGCAATAATAAAATTGTATACAGGAAAAAATATCTAATTTGTCCTTGTACAACCTAGTTGGGTTCCGCTGCAGTCACCATACTAATGTTAAAAATGTTTTACTAAACCTGTACACAAATAATATACACTTTCTTGTGTGATACTGTGTTGGAACCATTGCAAATATATGATTTATCGAATAAAGCCATGATCTCTAAAGATCAAAAATTCTTGAAACTATCCAAAATGTAGTTTTTATGTCAATACCAAAGTAAAATTTTTGTTACCTTTAAAGATACTAACATTTGTAAATGATTAAAATCAGTTTGTAATACAAAAACAAATTACATAATTACCAAATAAACTAAAATATAACATTTTTTAATAACATGTGAACATTTTTCAAAATATTTTTGCTTAACTCAATGTTTCTAAAAACAAATATTGAGGCTTTTTTCTATAGTGACTGGGCTTGTACAGATTATCTAGTATTAAATGTGCTTTATAATTATATAATGTCTAAACACATATTTAATATAAGTTCCATTACGAAAGACAAATTACCTTTTGAAGATTATGGTCAAAACATTTTGTAGTAGCAATTGTTTTAGTAAATAGTTCAGCTATTTTAGCTCCTTTAGAACACATTTTAATTTCTAGTTAATTAAAATGAATATATAGGTTTTATACAAAGTAATGATCGCATCTTTCTACAAGTTCTAATCCGTTTTACGTGATGTTTACTTTATTTAAGATAGACGTATTATACGTTGTGGCTACTCTGTGGACATAATCACAGATTATATATAATTATTATTTTTATATTTGCAACGATTTATTATTGATATGAAACATCTATGGCGGCGATTAAGACCGATGAATATTCTATATTTCATTATGCCACATTTTTTTTCCAGTCGTAAAGTATTTTAAATGCATACTACTTTTACAACTAATTTCGATGTTATATACCCGCTAGACGTCCTGTGATGGCTTGCCTTTTTTTTTGCCTTGAATTGTAAATTTTGAAATTTTAAAAAGAATTGAACAGTAATTAGTTGTATTAAACTTTTATTTCTTTTATTGATTTCGGGAAATAAAGGATTCTTAGTAGAAATACTGTATATTGAAAAGCAAATCTGACACTATTAATTTCCTTCAGGTATTATTTTAAAAAATATTTTTAGTTTAAAATATTCATATAAAATAGAGACAGTAGCTCATCAAAGGGAAGCCTTTTTACTAATACTTAAAAGTCATCGTGGATTCAAGAAATGTTTAGGAGCTACTTAAATAACCAGACCCTCTCCTATGGCGTTCCCCAAGGCAGTGTCCTTGGGCCCACCCTGTTCCTGGTTTATATCAACGAGCTCTGCAATAGTTACATTGCAGAGCTCGTTGATATAAGCAAGGATCCCTAAATGCCATATAGTAACTTATACTGATGATACGGTATTATTCATTAAGGGCAACAAGTATTTGTAATTGTAATTGACTTACACTTAATATTGGAAGAACAAAATATAAATGTTTGGAAGAAGCCACTACCCTTGTCATGCTTCCTTCTTCAAGTCCATAAATGCTAACAAAGCCTTATAAATACATGCAATTGTAATCTCATTGAGCGAGTTGATCATATAAAATATCTTGGAGTCAAAATAGATTGTTTTTTTAATTGGAATTATCAAATAGATTCGATTATTAGTGGAAATAAGAAACTCAGATCGTTCCCTAAGAAAAATTGTGTATTATGCATAATTAAGCTAATGCAGTCTATAAATACATATTGTATTCTTGTTTGGGTAGGAGCTGTTAAACTATCTTCATCCGCGTTGAAAGAGAGAGAAAACTTTGTTTAAGGTAATGGCATGTAAACCAAAACTATTGCCAACTAAAGATCACCATGCTCTTTGCGCTGTGAGGAAATTACATATCCTTCACGTAGTACGCAGGCAGTTGACCTATAATCCAAGTCTAATTGCAAACAAACAAACGTCTCACTCAGTTCGAGTATCTTATTATTGTAAAACTTCCTTTTCTAGATGTCTATTCCGTTTTCTGAGATCTTTATTACATAATCGCACAATTTCGATATACCTACATGAAAGAACGAATCTTCGTTTTTCGTCTATTATCGACATTATATTTCTATTTAATTAAAATTACTGAAACGGTAATTAAAATTATATAGTATGATTATGTTATTTAAAATTCTTATAATCTAATACGTATATGATATCAAACCTTTATTTTTTTTATGTTCCACTAAATATGCCGGTGTGTATGTAAGAAATTTCCAGGTATCTATTGACTCATCATGATATCTTTAGAACCATAAAGCGTAGAGAATTGAAATTTGGTAGAAATATTTTTATAGGAAAAGGCGGTTGCGGGGGTGTTAATTAAGAAAATTCAAATTTTCACATGAAAAAATAATTTACATTTACAAACTATGTCTTTTATGGTATGTAAAACTTGGTCACAATTTTTTTGACATAATGGAATCTATCAAAAGTGAATTTTAGGAAATTCCACCCTCAAAGGGCAGTGCGGGTATATTTCTTATTTGTAATACAAAATGCTACCAGAAAAATCATTCCACGTAGACGAAATTGCGGGTTCAGCTAGTTCTTTATAAAAGTGATACAACTTGGACTTTTCAATAGTAACGCCCCAATTTTCTTTCGCTTCCAGGACACTATATCATTTAAAGAGAAGTTTTTCCTTTTTAGTGTCTGTAAGTGAAAGATTTTATGCGCCAAATATAAAACAAGTTTCAAAGAGTTTCTTATACATTTTAGTTATAGATTCTCAGACCAACCCGTTATGCACACATAATTTCATGAAAGAATCGGTCGAACCAATTCGGGGTTGGGGCAACAAACACAGCGACACCGGAATATTATACTAAAATATACAAAGACAAGATAAAAAACGAATTTGAAATTTATACTCAGATTTAAAACATTATTACAGAATTAATGTAAATTACTGTACCGAAAAATTCGAGCCGTAATGAGTAATTGAAATTCGGGGATACATGGATTTTTTTATGGTTCTTTCTTTGGATTTAGAAATGCTGACTTTCAGACGAAGTCAGTTCGGACGCTCACTAGAGTAAGGCGACATTATCAAAAGCTAACTTTTTTCATATGTACTGAAATAATCAGGCAAACTCATAAAATAAATATGGCTGTTATAGTTTATTCACCCTTTAAAGAATGTAATAACAAACCGTTTCATTTTCAGTACTAAACTTATGGTATGGTGCTGCCGGTAGCCTAAAATCCTCCATTTTACTGTTGATTTTTGTTTCGATTTCTTCCACCGTCCACTTCATCTTTCTATCCTCTATACACCTATAGACAGATCATGAAATCCGGCGATTTTTAATTCTCTGTAGAGACGAATAAATACAATTCATTTGTCTACGAAGGTTTTCATCAGGTAAATCGAGTTAACTAATGTAGAAACGCTTTTATATAGGTATGGTATTCTCATAGCCTAACCTATGTATTAAAAATTATTACTATTTTGCAAGACTGGATACTACCAGAGAATAAAAGTAACCAACAGAACAGTGAGTATTCTTTGGTAAGGAATAAGTAATTATTCATAAAATGTGTAGTGAATAATCGTCACTTCTGAATGCATTTAAACATTTTGACGCGCAATTAGAAATATTTCCCGAAAGAGCTTTGCTTTGTACGAAATATAACAGGCACTGCATTAAATTGGATTTGTACAATATGGCATTAATTGCTATGAAGCTTTTCTCTTTAAAATACTTTTACATTAGATTGTCTGTTTCCAGTAAAGATGTTTTCTATCAGCAAGTCTAGCCTGTATTCTTTGTATTTACACCATATATTTACGTAATGAAATGTCATGAAATGCGAACGCTTTATGTAAGGCGAAGGCATTAGTAACTTATAAATCTTACGATTTTAAAATAATTACTATCCTAATATAGAGGAATTCATTTTTTAGTTACGGACGAAGATAAATGAAGTATGCTAATGAATTTGATGAATGATCATGCTCCCGTTTTTCGATTTTGTTTGACGCTAAGTGGTTCGTCTTAAATATAACCTATTTGATTATTGATTAATCGAGTTGAAAAATTGTAGCAGGTTTTCAATTCAGTTATGTTACATAAAAAATATAGCTATATTGTTAACGTGTGTTTAAAAACATGCAGCTTCGTTAAAATTATCATATTGATAGTCATTTAAACGTGCTCAGTTCTTGTTAGAAGCACGTTGCATTGTCAAAATTATCGTGGCTTTTGAGCTTGTCGTGTTCATTAATATAGGTGGCAAATTATAATCGAGTGATTAAGACCGGGATTAGATGGCTTAATCTTGAAATCTATTCGATAAAATGAGGGAACGCATGTTACGTTATAGTATTCCGAATAGCGCTGACTTTAGTTTTAGTTTTAATATAACGAGGCTGATCTTTGAACTAAAGATGTATATTAAAATGTTCTGACCCAATGATAGAAGCAGAACTCTATGTGGTGCCAAAATAACGTCTAATAGAACAGTAGCGAAACTAGGACATAAAGACCATCTCCTACTATTCAAATGTGGTTATTGAGGACGATTTGGGTTTATCATAAACGAAAGTTCAAGAAGAACGCATAGGCTTTATTACATTTAGCAATAGCTCAGCAGTTCTTTAATAGAGCAAGGTCTTAAGCAGCATTCCTCGACGATACCAGGAAGACGCTTCTCGCGGGCCTGGGAGTAATCTATCAGCCAAGGCCATAACTGCTGTTCACTCTCCGAGCTAGCAGCTGAAAAAAACAAATATCAGTGAAACAACCTTGTACTATAACTTTATATGTATTGAAATGAAAACTTTTATTTGTAATTTAATTCAAAACATTAGTTTCCTTCAGGCTACTTGGTTATTTATGAAGGAGCCAAAATATGAAGAGGCTATTTAGCTAACTATTTAACAAAGCTAAACGGTTTTTTTAAACAATTTCATTGATGAGAGATTTATGTCAGCCATACTTAACGGCTATGCATTAAATACACGTGAAACTTTTCCACCAAAAAAGATCTTTACGAAAAAAAAGAAATTTTAACGACAACAAAAAAAATAAGACAATTAAAAAAGTATATGTAAAATTTATGTTTTTTTTAATTACAGGGTGACCTAACAAAAATAGGAAGTACATCTTTATTTTTCACGATTTTCGTTCGTTGCTGGTAAAGATTTACAATTTCATTGCAATCGGTTCGGTAATTATAAAATTAGATACATCTTTTTATCTTCGCAACTTTGCCTGCTGATATCATTACGAATACGGACAAGTGTCACTCACAATTTATTTGGATGCGTCTCTTGTCTTCTTGCGGAGAGTCAGGATTGACTCCATAGCAATAAATGGTTAATGCTTCAGCAAGTGAGCGACCGCATAAGCTTTGCGGTTTCTCTTGCGGTCTTGCTTCTGCCAAACAGAAGAATAACAAGAGGCATGCTGCTGCTAACTTCATTGAGCTCATCTGTAACTTAAAATATATTCAATTAGAACAATACGTACTACATAACTAATAATAACTATTATTTAAGAACGTTTTGTGACATAATTCCCTATGTGTGTTTTGTTCTGGCAAACGAGGGCGAAAAATTAAGAGCCAGGTTTGGTATTCAAGGGCTTAATGTCCAAGAGAATCACGTTAAACCCTAGTGGTATTCTTTGACGAGTGCTTTTTGTCGGATAGTTTCAGAAGAACATTTATTCCGGCCTTGAATGCACAATGGTACTTCGCAGAAGTTATTAATATTACAATAACCAATAACAAAAAATAATGGCTAAGATAACCTACACACAACATGCTTAATGTCATAAAGGTATTATTTTCACCTATAATATATAGTATACATATTTTGATTTTTATAGGTATCCAATAAAAAAAAACATTTTTAAACATATCATATATGTTAGATATGTATTTTTCTCAGTATTAATACTGTCATAATTGTAATGTAATAATATTATTGCATATGATATAATGTTAGTATTAATTGGGTATTTTTAATTTTCTGACATTTTTTTCTTAAAGTAAGTAAAAATACTGGTATTATTTTTTTTATAAATAAATACAAAAGTTGTTACAATGGATTCGGGTGATAGCCTCCAACAAGATAAGTAGCCAACTGCAATTTTAAAGTCCCTCTTGGAATTAAACGAATGTTTATGGACCGAGCAATTCAACAGTTTTATAAAATAGTATAAAATTAAGACGGGAATATTATAAAATATGTCAACGAAAACACTAAATAAATTCAATGAAAACGCAGGCACGAGGAAAAAATATCTTAATTATATGAAAGTAGAAACTATATCAGATTTAATTCAATAAAATTTCAAAATAAAAGGCATATCTCGAAAAAACTATTTTTTCAAGTAAGGTTAAAATAAACTATAAACACGTTATATTTTATAAGACAATCCATAAGTTTAATTTAACTATTACAAATTTTCCATACTTCAATATTATAGATTATTGATGTTAAATGAATGATTTTAATTTAAGAAAATTAAAAATATAACTATTCACATAAAATTATGTTAATAGTTGTTCATGAAATCAAACGTTTAATATATTGAAAAAAAACTGCCACATTCAATATGTTTTTAATCTAAAATAATTTACTGCGGATAACTATAAATAATTCAGAAAAGATTTATATTACGCAAAAAAAAATCAGTGTTAAATGTGAGTAAAAATATTTAAACTTATAAAATAAATTAATATAAGACAAAAATTTAAATATTGTTTCGCCTCTAATAACACCGAGTGCATGCAAGGTATAGACTTACCAGCACAAAATCTCTACATAAGACTTTCGATGTTGTGGATGCATTCTCTTTTATAGTGTAGGGTCACTCTTACGTCACTAATCAATACCCCGTGCTCTATTTAGAAAATAAATAGTCCGTGTACCATCTCATTATGCTTTATAACACATCTAGGAAAATACAACATTACTGCCGGTTTATTGACCTGTTTATAATTATAGGTTATAAAAATTACGTAAAGGAAATTTATTTCGTCTAACCAATTATGTGGGTATCAGATTATTAATATCAGTTATCATTATTATCTTATAGATAATATCTCGACGAGTCGTTTTAATGATAAGAAGGAAATAAGGAAACAATACTTTTTTTTTAAATAACTCTTTTCTGTACAAATTTTTTTTATTCCCAACGCAAAATTTTGTGGCCTAATTAAGGTCACCGAACTATAGAGACGTTAGAGAACTTCAGGATTATAATATTTTCAAGAAATGCTAAGTAAAATTTGATCATATTTATCTCCTTATCCAAAACCTCTTCTTATGCTTATTTCTGTGTCCTATAAAATCCTTTAGAATTGTTAATTTACAATGAAAGCGAGGTATGCAATTTCTTTTTCAATATTTTTCGAAGGGTTTTCGATTTTGATAATACGATCTTTAGTAACAAAAAAGACTTTTAAAATACAATATCAATTTTAAGAACAGGGAAGTTTTCCTGTAAAAGAAAAAGCCTATACAGGAAAAACTTTCCTAATAATCAAAATTATTGTATTTGTTGAAACTGCTTCATTGGTCTAGTGGTTAGCATGTTATGTCACAGTCGCATGAGCATGGGTCTATACCCTAACAACCCTCTCTTCTATGGGACCCTCTGGACCCTCTGGACTGTACCCAGCAGTGGGACGTTAATAGGCTGCTACTTACTTTTTTTCCTGTATAGGTAAAGAAATTTATATGTAAAGGGCCATTAGACTTGACGATAATGAAAAGGTATTAACAACATAGCCATGTATAATTATACGAAAAAAATTAAATTATTTCCTATTTAACAGAAACTTTGTCACCTTGAAGTATCAGATGTAGCATTTAGGTTAAAGCTGTAAAATTATTTTCGGCTATACTGAAGAAGGGTCGTCGTTTGGAAATTGAAATTAATGTTTTTTTAATATGATCTTTTATCGATGTTTGCATTATTACAATGTAACTATATCGATGCCTCTCTGTGCACCTTAGAGATAAACAGTGATGCTTTTACGTCCTCAAGTAAACTTCTGCGGTGGGCCTTCTCCTTTTCCATAACGAAACAATTCTTAAACTCTTATCTTTATGTCAGTTCCCGTTAAGTATTTTTCACCATAACATTTCACATTTTTATAAGGATGATAACAAAAGCAGATTGTCAGAACAAGGAGTCTACGTAAAATATAAAGTTACGCTGTATTGCAATCGCTGCTTTTTGATATCCGATATCACCATTTAATACAATATTTTTCGACTTTTTGATGCTGAAATTGAAGGTTCGTAATTGGAGTAAATCCTTTGTGCTTTTTATTAACATTATTTATTAGGGTCGAGAGTAATAAATGTCTATTGGCAACAATATAATTACTGTTTAACATCGTTGAGTTATGATAACCTGCAGGTTAGACAGCGTAAATAATCAAGGGTAGCGCGTTTAACCCCTAGACAAGTCACCTCTAGTTTTGTCAGCATAAAATTGTAGTTGCGTGTAAACAGATAAATGCATACAAAGTAATGCACACTAAAGCCATCTGACGATCACATGCGCATTTCTCGAAGATGTCCTGGATGAGTCCGACTAAGGGTTTACGTAAGTGGGAAAAGATACTGATAGCCCAGTTCAGTCGGGGGTGAAATAATTTTAACCATTCAGTTAAACATTTTTTTATATTCAATTTGAAAATTTATTGTAATCTATGACGGGTTATGTCATAAAATATATACAAATATTTCATTTACGGATTTCAATTCAGCCGTCATGATCAAAGGGGTCTCATTTATATTTATTGCTGACAGCTTAGCGATTGACTGTGGTCACAAATGTTACAATCTAAGATGGTAGCACGCTAATCTATTAAGAGGCAATTTAGCTCTTATGGTCTCTACATAGCATCGTATC
This sequence comes from Elymnias hypermnestra, assembly GCA_015832385.1. NCBI lineage: Eukaryota > Metazoa > Arthropoda > Insecta > Lepidoptera > Nymphalidae > Elymnias > Elymnias hypermnestra. The sequence goes on along the minus strand of JACTOM010000069.1, from coordinate 2,403,680 downwards.
AGGACACACAATCTTGCTTGGCGTCACGTCTTTGCTGATGGGGCGGTAATTAGCCAAAGACGAAGCCTCCCACCAAATCAAACTCAGACAAATCAGAAAATGCAATTTCCTAAATTCGCCCTGCCTGGGATGGAACCCGAGGCCTTTGCAGGCAAAGCGGGTAGTCGCACCACTGCGCCAGCGAGGTTGTTCAAAATCATATTCATCACATAATCATATTGATGAGCAATTTAAAGCTTTAGTAAGTACAAAACTGCCTCATTGGTCTAGCGGTAAGCATGTTCCGACACAGGTCCTGTGTTCGAGTTTCGGGTCGGGCCAATTCAAAATCGATATTGAGTTTTCTATTAAGATTTTCTTAATATTTGCCCGATGTTGGAAAGTTGGCGGTGTGATCCACCCCCGTGCCTCGGAGAGCACATTGAGCCATCGGTTCTGCACCTGATCTCTCTCCGGTCGTGTCGGATTCCCGTCACATCGGACTATGAAAGTGAAGGAATAGAGCATGCGCTGGTGTATGGAATGGCAACAATCGCTTTAAGCCTAATTCTTGAGCTTACATGAGATTCTTTCTGTTCTTATTTTTACGACAACGCCTTAGTGGAAGACGCTTTACTTAAGAATTAGCCACCTTAAAATATTTTTCTTTTACGATATTCGACATAATCTAATAAAAAAAAAACTGCCAGTTTACCTCTGCTTAAAAAATATTTAATTTAAATACAATTATCTGTTTTTCATATTAAATTACTAAATCATAACGTAACTATGGCATGTTCAGTTTTATACATACTCCTGAAAATTTGTTGCTACGAATACTAAAAGACTATATTGACTACATATATTGACTTTTAAAATTCGTTAAAACTATTCAAGATTATAAATTTCAGACAAGGTACGCTGAAAGAAGAGAATATCTCGCGCGCTATGACATAAAGTATGTGTTTCCTCGTACGTGTTACTGTAACTTAAAGCTTTTTTAACCATATTTTGTTAGTGAACGAATTAAGGATAAATGTTAGCGGAATTAACGGTTCACATTCGGTTTTTTTTTTCATTTTTTGTCTCGTTGTCTTTAAATATCGTCGTCGTCGTCGTCATCGCTTCAACCGATGAACGTCCACTGCTGGACATAGGTCTCACGAAATGATACCCACAAGGCCCGATCTTGAGCCGCCTGGCTCCAGCGGCTACCNTAAGGCTATGTCGGTGACTTTAGTTCTGCTACGGATCTCCTCATTTCTGATTTGATCACGTAGAGAAACTCCAAGCATAGCCCTTTCCATCGCACGCTGAGTGACTCTGAACTTTCGTATAAGGCCCATAGTCAGCGACCACGTTTCGGAGCCGTAGGTCATCACTGGCAACACGCACTGTTCGAAGAGCTTTGTCTTCAGGCACTGAGGGATATAGGACGAAAAGAGATGCCGTAATTTCCCGAACGCTGCCCAACCGAGTTGGATTCGGCGGCTAACCTCTATGTCGAAATTGGACCTCCCTAGCTAGACTATGTGTCCCAGGTATCTGTATTCGTCAACAATTTCGAGAGCTGAGTTCTCAACGATGACTGGGTGGAGCGGAACATGGATATTGGACATAACTTTCGTCTTATCCATGTTCATTCTTAGGCCCACCTGTCGAGAAGCTCTGCTGAGGTCTTTAAATATAAGTAAAACAAAATAATTAAATGGACCGGGGTCCGAAAGAAGAGCACAGTGAATATCTCTTTGAATACAATGCTACAAAGGCGACAGCAACTAGCCTTAATTAATTAACCTAGAAAAATGTATGACCCCATAAATAATATATGATCAAAGGCCTTCCATGTTGCGAACCTAGATATTCATATTTACGCCGTTCTATATTTTTCCGCTGACGCGGCTGATAGCACATTTAATCTCTACACGAGTTCTGTATTAATTCTGCCATGTTGTCAAGTGATAAAATTTTCCGGTAAACAATTATTGATTAAAGCAACATTTATTATAAGCTTTACATTGTATTCATTAATTACAGCTTATATCATGTTTCCATCTAAAAGCAAGCACGTGCATGGCACAAGTGTTTGTAGCTGACAGAACTGCAAATGGACCCGTGTCTGACATATCTACCACAGACTGAAACCTGAATATCTGTCTCAGTTCGGTGAGGTTTTTATTTTTAAATCTTTATTGATTATAAAAGAGTTTTGTCACTTAGTGGCTGTGCCACTCCCGTAAAGCCTACATTAAAATTAACAATAAGGTATTTCCGTCGTTCTTCCGCATTATGTTCACATTCCATCTACACACGTCGTATATCATCAATAACTGCACAAATTGAACAATATGGGGAGTTCGATATTCCCGTTAGGTGATCTCAACTGATGGTAAGTGATGATACAGTCTAAGATGGAAGCGCGCTAATCTGGTAAGAGGCGATATATCCCTTTCGGTTTTTACACAGTGTCGTAGCGGAACCTAAATCTCTTTGTTTGGCGGTACGCCTTTGCTGTTTGATGGACTGTGACTGGATCTAGACCTTAAAATAGCTACAATATATTTCCTATTTACATATTTCTCTTGGAATCAGGGGTAACAAAGAGGATGTCGTGAGGTTTTGAGTTTGATCTGATATTTTTTTGTTTTATTGGAATTTGAAATCCATCGAGGCTATAAGTATGTGAGCGATTTGGTCAGAGAGTAGACCCGGACAGACGGCCACTCTCTGGTCCATATTCATTGTGTGTCTCACTATACGCTGATCGTATCAACTTGTGGATCATCGTTCTCTACCTAAAGAAAATCATTCAACATTGCCATAACTTACGAGTGAATATTTATATATTCACTCGTAAGTTATGGCAATTATTAGTTATCTAATGCTATTTAATTAGGCACAAGACGAACTTAGTTTTGTACGTTTATTGTGTATTGAAATCCTACATACCTATTCACTAAAGTCAGACTAGTTTCATACAATTTTAGAAGATTATATATTCTAAAATAAAATATTGTAAACTTTTGCAAATACTTGCGTAAAAGAGGATTCTGATGCGTTAAAGGCAATGAATGTTTCTTATCGATCGTTTTCTAATTCAGTTGCATCATGTAATAAAGTCAGATTATTTTTGCTACTACAATAGTTCCTAAATTTTGATTGCTAAATTTTACAAATTTTGAAATTACATCTTGTATCAATTAAGGTATATTTACTGACACATTTTATATCATGATGATTATCGTAAAATAATAGAGCGGTAAAAGTACCATTACGTCAGAAATAAGAAAAATACTGGTAATTCCGAATTTTCGATAAGCCTTGTACGAAGGCAACAATTCGTACTTTATGAGAAGTTTAAACAAATTGACCATTTCTTTAAAGATCATGACCATAAAACATCGTTCTGATATAAAAAAAATAAGCCGAGCACTGGTTTCTATTTTAAAAGGATAAAACTCGTCCATTCAATATGCAACGCCCCTTTGTAACATGTAATCTAGGCTTAAGTATCAAAGGTAACCCAGACACAAAGAACATACGTGGGGTTTCCTCTTCTTATTACTCGAGATAGTATAGCTTTGACGACAAACTTTTAAGTAGTACGACGTAGCTTTACCCATAACCTAACACGTTTGTGGTTTGCACCGGTCTAAATTATTTGCACGGTCAACGGATCCTTTGTCTGATACAGCAATCGACAGGTGTGGTCGGGGTTTAATTAATTCGAGAGACACGTTGGCTATTATCAATATTGGATTTAGTCAATTTCTGTTTCAATGTAGCTCTATTTCCTTAATTTCTGTGAACATAATAAAGCAAGATCTTTGATATTTTACTTGTCTGACAGTGTAACGATTACAGACATTCACGAAACCAAAAGTTACTAATGCAATATTATTTTCAGCTCGTTTTATATTTGTCTAAATTTGCACAAAATATGTTTTGAAAACATCTTGGTTTAGAAAAATAAACGCAATAAAGGAGTTGAAAATCCTGAAAGAGGTATTCTGATTTATGAAATACAAGACAAAATTCTACGTTTATATTTATTCAGATTATATTTTGTGTTGCATATTATAGAACCATATATTATTTATATTACAAATCACGTCCCAATATTGTTTAAAGGCCTACTTACTCAAACAGACAAAGTTTTGTAGAAGATAGATTCATGCTGCACCAGTGTCGATTGCCAAACTATACATACCCTTAAAAAGCTCTTAGAATAGGCAGGTTTCCTTATGATGTTTTTCTTCACCGAAAAGCAGTTGTAAATTTTAAAAAACTAAGAACATAAATTTTTTGTAAAGAGAAACTTAGTGGTGCCTGCTCTGTATTCTAACCTGAGGCTTTTCTGAACGACAACCGAACGTCTCGTCTCTAGGCCATCATGGCTTTCTGTTATGAATATTTTACTTTATTAATTATTGATATTTACGATTATATGATAGATACATTTATGGCAAATCGACCTATAATGACATATGTGCCCAAGACAAGTGGATTCATGCTAAGAGAGTCGTGACATCGACTCCTAGGCACGCATCCATAAGTGTCTGTTAAAGTAACAAAATAAAAATCGAAAAATATATCAGGGTGTAACGTTACATGAATAATCCGTTATTTGTTTCTGAATTTTAAATACAAAAAAATTGGAAAGGTACTTACAATGTAGAGTCCAGAAAAAACACGTACTTGTTCTACAACCCTGTTCTCTGCCTCGATAGCAATAGACAGATACTTATCTGTAACACACGAATGGATATAACTTAAAATTGAAGTTTTATTGTAAACTAGAAGTAAGTATCAATATAACTTGAACACAACTACGGTATCGTCCATACAAATGGTGATATTCCAAAAAAGTTTTCTTTTATAGACAGTGAAAAATTAAAATGATAAGTTTCCCTTGAGCTTTAATGTTTGTGTTCAGTATGAAGAGACCGGAATGCGTGGATACAAACTAGAAAAATTTGAAGTTACTATTGCTAATTTTTAACTAACAAAAGAAATTTCTGCACCAACGAGAATTTCAATAAAGGGCTAAAGGGAATATTTATGATGCATTGCCATTTATCAACTCTGTTCTAACCTAACTCGCTTCCGCTTTCACAGTACCTGTCCGGTTCATATAATACAATTACGATTGAGTACATACAGCCATTACAACAAGGCTATAGTATAGTTTGTACATGTGAAGGATGAATTTTTGTTTTTAATGTGAAAATTTGAATTTTTTTTAATCAACACCCACGCAACGTCCCTTGCGTCACCCGCAAAGGACGAATTTCGTTAAATCCGTTCTTAGCTGACCTCTAATCGTCAAAAGGAACAATCCTACCAAATCTTAACTCTCTACGCCTTATGGTTCCAGAGATATCGGAATGAGTCAATAGATACCTGGATATCTCTTATATATATACAAGCTGAACCCGCGACTTCGTCTCTGTTGCATGTTTTTTTCATTGGTTTGAATGTATAGCATTTTCATTCATTTAGGCAAATTGCTTTACAAATAAAAAACATACGTAAAAATACTTCAATGAGTTATTTGCTGTGCATTACTGCAAAGATCATATAGTCCTTTTTCAGGCTCTAGATTATCGCTGCACCAAATTTCAATCAATTTCGTAAAATCTGTTCTTAGCTGACCTCTACTCTGCAAAAGGAATATTCCAACGAAATTTCAAGTCTCTACGCCTTATATGATGTGTCAATAGTTAAAAACCACGCAAGCCCCCTTACGAGTGGAATTTCGTAAAATCTTTTCTTAGTTGACCTGTAGTCGGCAAAACGAATACTCCTACCAAATTTTAAGTCTCTACTCCTTATGGTTCCAGAGATATCGTGGTGAGTCAATAGATACCTGGATATCTCTTTTATATATATAAGAAGTGTTATATATCTCGTTATGTGTCTGTGAACTTTGTAGTTAGTCTATAATTAGATCTACTATCTAGCATCGGACCCTATCCCTATCCAATCGCAGCTTCGGCGCGATTATTAGCATATTACAGTAGAACAATTTCAAGTGACGATGATATACAAGAACAATAATGATACTGATGATATATTGGGACAATAAAGGCCTTTACATTGCATCTCGTTTGGCGCTCAGCCAGAGCTGGTCAATTTTGCTTGTCGTATTTTCATTCATTGCGAGTGTGCTTTCTTTTATCCACAGAGATTACAGTACTCACTTTACATTACGAAGCAATTCTTTATAAATTTGCCACTTTATATTATAGCTACAATATGACGCTGGAGAACGTCTTTATTTCTATTTACCTGTAGTAAAGTGTAATTATGTTAAAATACTTTTAAATTAAGAAAGTTTAAAACATTGATATATTTAATTAGTCCAGTCAATGATTTTAATATTTATTCTAAATTTTAAAATAAATTAAACCGTTACGAATTCCCTCAGAGATTATCCTAACTTTACTTATCTTCAGTCACTTCTTTACATTATAGTTATATTTTCGGTAACACTTTAATAGTAAGGAATATTTTTATAGTTTATAATAAATCTAAGTTGCTTTTTAAACTGTTAGTTCATTTTTAAATAAAAATGTAGAAACTGCTTAGGATTCTATTGCGACTCTTTCTTGACAAGAATTCAAGCGTCTAATTGCTAAACTATCCTAGCTTATGTAATATATTATTTCATCCCCTGTAGGAACCGTGGGAAACCTGTGTGTTGTACATGGATGTTACTAACTACAGTGTATGAATACGTAGCTTAATGAAGAGTTCTAAAGTAATTACTACTTTTGCACTTAATGATATAAATAAAATGGCTGAAAAAATCTTTATAGACAGAACAATAATTAGGTAAATTATTCTACTGTCTATCCAAACATCAACTGAATATGATTCTAAAATTTCAGCAAGCATGAATGATATACGGCTTTCTGTCTAAAATCACTTACAAAACGAAAGAACGAAAAAAAAGTAATGCCTGTCTTCGGGAGTATGCTTTCTATAAAACACTTGCCTATATTCCCTTAAAGAAGTAATACATGTTCAAAAGAACTTTTTTTCCTAGAGATTACAGACAGCACGCTAACCTTGTATTCATTTAAGTCTTAATATCTTCTACAGAGAATTACAGAACAACGCTACCGAAATAAATTTTGCTTATTCAAAACCAAAGGTCCTAGAGGAACAGGAAATTCCAAACGCATGATTATTACTGTACTAAACAACAGCGAGACGTAGGCGGCCTTAATATTATTTTTGTAACATTATAATTAAATAGATGAGCTTTGATAACTGAAAAATCAATACGATTTATTATATTGCCATTGGGAAGCAAATACGTAGTAACCCGTAAAATATTGTTTTAATAAAACTTAAGCACCCTCTCGCTAAAGTCAATCCATTTTGTAACAAAATATAATTTTACTCTCCATAAATGATAGCTCTAATCGATAAATACGGATACTATATATTTTTTGGTTTATATGAAAAAAAAATTTCGTTTCTGACGAAGAAATTTGGATTTGCTATTTATTGATTAAATTCTATCATCCTTTAGGTATGCAATGGTGTAATTGAATTTTAGATGGAGGCGATAGATATTTAGCTACAAGATCAAACTGTATCCCCTAATTTTGTTCCTCCCTTTTTTGTAATTTCTTGAATGTTCATGCTCACAAAAAAAATTATAAGCTACGTTTAACCCTGAGGTTTAAATGTGAAGAGGCAAATTCAAGTGTAAGTGCCAGGTTGAGCTAAAGCAAAGCGTGGTGTAGTTTAGTTAATAATTAAACTAAAATGCATTATTTTAAATGCAGCGCCTTTTGCTTTAAGGAAATGCGTACATCATTTATTACCTATACCGGAAACTAAGGGCATGTTCCGATATATACTGCGAGCACTGTCCAGTGCTGTTCTCGGGGAGAAATTTATTTATTACGAATTGATTGTTTACTATTGCAGTATCCTAGAGGAATAAATGACGTAATAATTTGTCAACACTTTTGCACTGTGAGCACTGCCATTTTCGAAATAAGATGCTCTCAGTGTTTCGATCACGTGATCAATTTTAATGATAATAATAATCTGTTATTTCATTAAATTAATATATACAATATTCTAGATTACGTTCCATTTTAAACAGTAACCAGTATAGCAAACTAAAAAGGAACGGCTTTAGAGTATAGTAAATTGAAGTCTCAACTTAGTCCTCGCGGTGCATATCAGAACACACCAAAGTAATTAATCAATACCACAAACTCTATAACCGAGATTCTCTTTGCTTCTATCTGTTTGTCTATTGCTCATATAGTCGAAGTTGTCAAAGAAAACCTAAAATAAGGGTGCAGTATTTCGCGAAAAACCTTCGAATAATAAATTACTTCTTATTTAATCTCTTGATCGTTGTTTATCTAAACCTGTCATGGTTGAAATACCAGAAAGAACCAGACGCAACATACCACCATTGGATCCACCTGGTAAGTAATTAATTTTTTTTTCAAATCATGCAAAAAATGCTTTTTCTAATTCATTTTGTTAAACCTAAAACGTAAATCGAGTTTTTTTTGGTCACTAAAAGTGTATGAACCAGGAAGTCCTTTGTTCTCTAGCCAAAGGTAGAAATCAATAAAAAAATCAATACTTTCAGGGACCACCTTGTACCTTTTAGAAGCCCCTTTGGTTAAACAGTAGGCAAATATATCATCGTTAGTGGTGTCGTCGTTGTTTTTATTAATAACAGGTCAAAACAATATATATTGCTTGAGATTGCATTTGCAATTACAAGAGGTAACATAGATGCAAGATGGCTGCACAGAAAATTTTGCTTCAATACTGAAGCAACTTATAGTTAAATTATTCTTTCTCTTACATGTATAAAGTCTAATATGTTGAGTATTAGCAAAGTAGAAATAGATTTACCAGTGAATCTGAAATACTATTCTTAAGCATGAGAGATTTCTTTTGTCTTCATTTAAATTTGAATTTTTAATATTTTGGTTATCTTGCTTTTTTAAACTTAACTCTCATTTAGTTAACACAGGATGGATTCCCAGCGACCAGGAATTCCCAGCACAAAATTTAGGAAATCATATTTTGCTAATTACCACCCTACCAGTAAAAATATGCGTCTAAGAATTTGCATCCTGCTAAAGTGCTGTGAAAGCATTAAGAGTTAAGATACCTCATTAACAAGTTACTGCGATACCATCTTAAACTATATCACCAATAGTTGGATGATACCACAGTCTAGTAGCAAGCTGTCGGTAATGAGGAATGTCTGATTATCTCAAAATTCCTGTGGTCATTAATAAACTGTTCCCTATCGATGTTGGAGTAGGCAAGAAATTGGAATGTTTTGTCTAGAATTTGTTAAAACTTGTCACATCGCTCAAACTGATGGATGCCCACTATATGATATATGTCTCCACTAGGTCCATTTTTAGCCTCTTGGATTGATCTACCTTTTAGGATTTCCATGTACACTTTATCTTCCACTATGGACTTTCTGTTCAAGCACCTTCAGGCCCTACATTAATCTCTTCTGGGTTTACCTCGTGTATCTCATAATCATTTACAAGCTAGCTCTACGCCATTTACACAAGCTTATGTACCATCTTTATTTTATAATGTAGTGCATATTTTGTCAGCCTCGCTGCTGCAATGGTGTGAGTACCCACTTTGCTAGCTAGGACCCAGGTTCAATTATGGTAGAGTAAATTAAGAATATTGAATTTTGTAATCTGTCTAAGTGAGGACTGGTGGGACTTTATCAGGTTAGCACACTTCCATCTTTACTATCAGGCAATATAATAGTCAAGAGCTAAGCTGACACTAATAATAAAATCTTTGTAACATCAACCTATCGAATCAGATCACATTATTAACAGATTTAACCATTGAATTATCCGTCTATCTTTATAATAATGACCCAGTCGAATTGGGATTTGAAATTGCATTAATTCTTTGTAAATTGCAAATTCGGGAATCGTCGGGAGGTTAGGGGTTACTGGTAGCCTAACTTTCGATTTTCAACAACCGCGCCCTATTGCATTGTCCGCCATCTTTGATTTAAGAGTGACTATTTGTTTATTCAATAACTCGCTTATATTCAATTGTACGCGTAAAATTGTAGTAATAACCATAGGTTTTTGGAATGAAATTTCCTACATTTTAGATATTTATCATTGTTCTCTAGGTTCAATATTTTTCGAGTTAAATCCCAAAGCGGGGGTGATATTTTATTTAGTCTAAAACTTGCTTAATTTCAATTTTACGAAAAAATTTATAAAGCTTAACTTTGGATTTTCAAGTACCGCGCCCTATTGCGTTGTCCGCCATCTTGAATTTAAGAGTGATTATGTGTTTATTCACTTCGCTTATTTTTAACTATACGCGAAAAGTTTTACATAGGTTTTTTGGAATTAACTTTCCTACAATTTTGATACGATTTTTCCTCCTTCCAATATTTTTCGAGTTAGACCCCAAAGAGGGGTGATATATTCTAGGAAAAAATTGAAAAGAACCAAAATTAAGAGACATTTAATTTCAAACAATGATTGACATGATATTAATGATGATTATTACTACAATTTTTCGCGTAATAGTTCAAAATACGCGAGTTATTGAATAAAAAAAAATTCACTCTTAAATCCAAGATGGCGGACCACGCATCAGGGTGCGGTTTCCGAAAATCGAGAGTTAAGCTATCGGTAAACCCCCACAATTCCCGAAAAAAAACTGCTACTCCCAAATAATATCAGCCCTTTCTTGGGCTAATTCAATTAGGCTAGTAGGGCCGTCAATGTGATTGTTCTGCCTTAACTTGATAGGTTAGGTGAATTTTTTATGTGTCCACATTTTTTTTATTGCTGACAGATTAGCGCTTGACTGTGATCTCACCTGATGGTAAGTGATGATACAGTCTAAGATGGAAGCGCGCTAATCTGTTAAGAGGCGATATACCCCTTACGGTTTCTACACAGCATCGTATCGGAACACAAATCTCTTTGTTTGGCGGTACGTTTTTGCAGGTAGGGTGGTAACTAGCCACGTACGAAGCCTCCCACCAGTCCAGACTCAGACAAATTAGAAAAGCGAATACTCGCACCACTGCGCCAGCGAGGCCGTCATGGACTCGAGAATGTTTTGGATGGAAATTTTGTTCGGATATTTAACGGATTTATCTATATTTTTACGGGATCGGCCATTACGTAGGTAACACCCCCGATGATAGCTGTTCTTATAATATATCTATAAATAATCTTTCTACATTTTATAATCTTTCTACATTTTATAATCTTTCTGGAGGTGTAAATCTGACTGTAAGTAAGTAGCAGCCCATTAACGTCCCACTGCTGGGCACAGGCCTCCTCACTCCGAGGAGCGAGGGTTTTTAGAGCATAGACCCACCACGCTGCTCCACTGCGGATTGGCAGGCATAGTACACAAGTGCACTCTCTATTCCTTCACTCTCATAGTCCGATGTGACGGGAATCCGACACGACCGGAGAGAGATCAGGCGCAGGACCGACGGCTTAACGTGCTCTCCGAGGCACGGGGGTGGATCACACCGCCAACTTCCCAACTTCGGGCAAATATTGAGAAAATCTTAATAGAAAACTCAATATTGGTTCTGTTCTTCAATCTGACTGTACTCCGTTTAAATAGCTAGACCAATTAAGATATTTCTTTTTGTATCCACGTGGACTCGACAATGGTTTATATTAACGATTCGATTCAATATATAACGGATGTCCCGGTATTTCTACAAAATCGAGATATACGCAGTTGGCATGGAAATAGAGAGTACATATTTTATATATAATAAAATTAAAATCCTCTAACTATGTGTAGAAGGCTAAAATAAGCCCTAAATATAATTTCAGCATATTTTGGAGACCACACTTGCACAATGAAGGGAATACTTTGCTAGCACATATTCTTGTTTTGATTAACGACAGGGTAGATTAAGGAAATTACATTTACTAATTTGTGTGAGTCTCGATAGGTGGCAGGTCCATTCACGTACGATGCTGTGTAAAAATCGTAAAAGGTAAATTACCTACACCAGATTAACGCGATTCCGTCTTAAAACTTTATCAACACTTATCATCAGGTGAGATCACAGGGAAGCGCTAACCTGTAAGGAATATTTGAAAATGAATATGTACAGGAAAATTATTACAAAAAAATAATTATAAATGTATTTTACATACCTTGACCGGACCCTGCGTAATGACCTGAGTAATTGCTAGCGAAGCAATGAAACTTTAAATCGTATATTCTGTGAATATATTATTTCGCAAACGACTGTGCAATTTGATATTATGCTAACACTGCCATATTTGTTTTTAGGTATCTCGTTTGTATTGTTCTATATTTAACAAAATGTAGATAAGATGTCTGTTTGTAAAATAAGTTATAACATCTATTAAATTACTCCTTATCTTATTTATGTTCGAAACATTCCAGAAATAGGCCAATTATTTAATTAAATTATTGAATACATTTATTTGTAATATTTAGTGGTTTTACATACAGTGGATTCACTTGAATAGTTTTTGTTAAAATATCTTCAAAATATAATTAGAGGTGTATACATGCAATGGCAGGTAATTATTATTGTTTTTATGTTATTGCAAGTTGTCATAATTTATAGTGGTATAGAATGACCCTTTTTATATTGTTCTACTTATTTATAAATAATATATATATATATTAATGGGAACTTTCACATTATATATTTATTAAGGTTCTACGTCTGTGCAATATTACTTAAACTTTCCATTTCCATGAAAATCATTGACATAAATATGTACGTATGATATTCTGATACGCATTTTCTAATTTGTACGAATCTGGACTAGTGGGAGGCTTCGGTCGTGGCTAGTTAATACTTTACTAACAAAGACGTACGCAGGTACAATGTTTCGTACTGGAAAAACTGGCTGCCTTTCACATGTGCAACCGTTTTGGAGATAAGTTTGCACATCAAGGCAAAAAAGTGTAATATTGTATTTTAGTATAATTCTTGGATAAAATGTAGGAAGTCCTTATTTTCATTTTATAAACACAAACTTAAGCTTTGATTATTAATATCGATTGGCTTTATTTAATTTAAGACCAATAAATTAAAGTACATAACTACATGTCAAATCACATATAAAAACGGAGGAGCGAAATATATATTTTCCTTGCATATATTTAAAGCTTTATTTAATTGTTGTCCCGCCTCTGTTTGAATAAATTAAAGTAATGGGATATGTATGTGAAAGTTTTTAAATCTTATAATATTCACATTAAAGTAACAACCTCGTTATCGTTTGAAGCATTGAGAATATAAGAACAACTACATTTAATCCAAATAAAAGTATTTTTCCAAGTAAATTAGAATGATTTATCAAGTTGTTGTAACTATTTTCCTTTATGATATTGTATAATCCTTATAAATCCCAGTACATAGGATATTTTAAATGGAGATAAACGTTTAGTATAAGGTAGGCGTTATAAAAATGTATGCGTCAACATAGTTATGTTGAATTATTAATACAGTGACAGTTAATCGAAATCTGTTTTATGTGAACGTATAAACGTTGGTTATCGTGCAATTGTGCTGTTTAAAATCAGAATTAAAACCTTACGCCATGATTGAACTTGAACTGCATCGTATATACGGTAATATTCGTTAATTTATAATAGAGTCGAGTGTCATAGAAAGTGTATAATAAAAACTGTGCAAAGCATATTTTAGGTTAATAATAAAAACGCCCAGCATTTTATGATATCGTGATGATTGCATAATTTTTGCCGTCATATCGTGTTGATACGGAAACTAGTTGTTTCCCGTGACGTTGCCCGCGTAGTTAGTTCTTGATCCCGTTAGAAAAAGGGGAAATCAGTTCTTAGTGAGAGTCTACGTCACGAAAGGAATATGTGCGTCGTATTTCAATCAATAAAAATTAGCCTAAGTTAAGCTTTATGACATCCGCTATATGTCATTGAAATTTTCATCTAGATTCTGGCGTTTCAGAGATTAGCCCGAGTAAACATACAAATCGATAGAAATGCTAAATTTTCAAATTGAATTTTTTGGTATACCTACCGTATAATACCATATAAAATACCTTGACGGGCAATTGAGAAACTGTTAACATAACGTAACCAACATACACTTCAATTATATATGTATTCATCTTTTCAATGCCTAGTATTAGCTAACAGTCTCCCTATACATTACTTGTCAAATTTTCAATCGTTCATAGATATTTATGAAGTGAATCTTCTTTAGGCGCAGAATTTTGACGGATGAAACGCGTGATTAGCGTCACGAAAATGTGTAGCGTTTTTTTTAATACTAATTCGTTTGAAGGTTAGGTAGTTTTAATATTTACAAATAACATGTGGCATTTTAATTTGAGACTCGTCATTTAATAATTTAATATACAATTTCTCATAAAACATAAAATATTCTTTCTAAATTTTATATTGAAAAACAAAATTTAATTAATAATTTCTAATAATGAGATAAAAGACGCGGCATTTTTTATTAACAATTCGTCATTTGAGATTTCAATAAATTATTTGTATTCATTTTCGACACTTAATACTTTAATGAAAATTAAATTCATTAAACGTATCTTCCTTTTCCTTCCCTCTAAGTCTCGGAAATATAAGTTTTAGATTTGTATCAATATAATAAAGATTTAAAAATTAGTTAGCGAAAGAAGATTTACTTCTGACATGTGTACTTTGTACACACGTAATTTTAATTAATTACTGAGCCGATTCCTTGGGAATATGGCTAAACCCGTACTTAGTGAGTGTACGTTGCCGCAAGAGAAACTACGCCAAAGGTGTATATATAAAAATTCTGGAGTAGTTTATATTTTCAAACGCCAACTTTTGTGAAAATTGTATTATGTTGTCTTATTTTAAATTGTGTCACTATACTTCATAGAATAGTGATATGTATATATAATTCCCAGACCAAGCGGCGCGATCGGGTTCTCGTCGCACCGACGACGAAAGACTAGGTACACTCACGGAGGAAACTCCGCTGTTGCGTAATCCTTTCACTCCACCAGTGGAAACGCCTCGAACGAACTATAGGACGATCAGTGTTGTCGTCCTGCTACTTTTACTGCTGCTAGCAGGCGTAGTAATTGGCATATACCTGTTGATTGTTCAGCATGAAGCTGGTAAGTAACCCCTATATTTTTTCATAGTACAGGCGCATATCTAAATTAATATTATAAAGAGAAAACATTTGCATTTTTACTGAACAATTAGGCTATATTACTTTCTCAAAAAAAAATAGAGATCCCGAGTGCAAATGCATTGATGTTACCCAAGGTGTGATAAAATTGGTCGCATGCGCTGGGGAAACTACACAAAAGTCCATGATACCATATGTCCAACTACTGTAGTTATGTCACTATAACTACTTTTTTGCATTTTCAAGTTAATAAAATCAGAGAAAATATCAATTAACAAAAAAATTGTAGCGATCCTTATAACTGGGCCTGCGACTGGTGAGTTAGCTCATGTTCCTAGGATAGCAACTATACGCACCGATACACCTATATTGTTTTTATTTCAATCGAGCTAATAATTACTGGAGCGATTTAAAAAAATCTTTCATTACCTCCTTGAAATTAAGAATTTTCGATACCTGTAGAGTATTTTTAAATTTACTAATGTCGAACATTCTATGTAAATGATGTTACGAATTTTAAAATATTTTAGTTAGATATATATTAGTTGTAAAGTAAAATCTGTATATTGATTACATTATCAGTAATTAAAGTGTAATAAAACTTTTATGTTAACGAAAATACATCTATAGTCCGACTCGATAGACTTTACACTACCACGAGATCGGTATCTACGCGGATGAAATCGCGGAACATTCCTAGTCTATAATATAAATATACTAACTGACCCAGCAAACATTATTTTGCCATATAATTACTATTACCGCTATTAAAAAATAGGGATTGGTAATAGAAAGGTCAAAATTTAGGTTTGTATGTATTTTTGTGTGCTGTATCACAAAAAGATAAAAAAAAATAATTTCGTCCCCAACATAAAAAAAAATTTAATGATGAACAACCCTTAACACTTAGAGGTATGAAAACTAGATAGTAGCCGATTCTCAGATCTACTGAATACGCATATAAAGTTTGGTACAAATCGGTAAAGCCGTTTCGGAGGATTAACATTGTGACTGGGAAATTTTATATATTAGATGTATATGCGAATTATTTACTATTTCTTTATGTAGGGGCGTCATGCGAGGACGGTTGGACCAATAATTCTTTTTTATTGTTTATTTATAGTCAATTGAGAAAGGGAAAAAAATTGAGAAAGTAACCGAATTTGATTTTTCTTCACTTTGCCTACATTGTTCCGACATAGGAAAGAGTATAGGTTTCATTGAAATTTCTTTTTTGACCGAGATATCGTTAAGTACGTGTTCTACTGGCAACTATGTTACATAAGTATTAAAAAGATGGCAACTTAGATTAAGCCTCAATATTTCAGTACACACAGACGAAGTTGCGCGGGTAAGCTAGTCAATTTAATAAACTAATATTAATTGGTACGTTACTCTTTGCCGTTATACATATATATACAGAATAGAGATTTCTAATAATGGTTTGGATAATAAGCTTAGAAACAATGCCCGGTCAAACAGAGTACAGAAAAACTAAAAATTGCATCCTAAGACTTGGGTAACATTTTAAAAAACATCTGTCACGTAATCTCAAATTTTCTCTAGTAATTTTCTACAACGCAATGTTACTCATTTCTACCACAGGATCTATCCGCAAATGTGTGTGAAAATTTAGGAAATTTTAGGCAAGGTCTATGATTTCGTCTTTTACAAGTGTTAATCTCGGTTTTTCTTCTAGAAGATCTTCTTCCTGTGGAAGGGTTGCCGGATGCGGATGTGAAACGCTGGGAATGGGACGATATGGAAAAAAAAGGCGGTTCCCCAGTCAAAGCGGTTCGTGCGAAGAATGTCATTATTGACCATACTAATACAAGGGAGTGTCTAGACGTCGAATCCTGCATTGGCCTGTTAAAAGAAATTAAGGTATATTTTTTATTTTATTCATTTAATATATTAATACAATATTTATATAATTTGCTAATTGCAATAGAGAATTTTACAGCTGAAATAATTAGTTCAACCTATATATTATGAAAGGAGCTTCATGAAAATGTATGCTTATTACTTTACCTCAGAAAAGACCATGAAAAGATGAAATTTTTGAAACTTTAGTCACCTAATTAGGGTTGTAATAACTAATTAACATGAGCAACGCTGAGAAATTTGTTTTTATTTTTTCCTTCAATACTAACAAATGTATACTTAAACATAATATTTTCCAAACTTTAGTACAAATTATCACGAAGACTGAAAAGTGTGTTGGCTCTATTATATAATATTAATTTTCTATACTACTACAAGAGCTATTATCTGAATTATTACTGACATGTATTAAAGGATAACTGTATACGTTTCTATAACAAACTCCCTGATGATGTAAAACCAAGGACTCTTAGTAAATTTAAATCTGATATTAAAGGAAAGTTAATCGAAAAATCATTTTATAAATTGAAGGAATACTTAGGAGGCAAAAAAGCGTGATTGAATGAAACGCTCTATATGTAGCTTGATATAGAATAAATTAAAAATATATATTGCAATGATGATGACAAAAACAAAACGTACACCCGACTGAGTTTGTTGTGGGCTCTTCTCAGATTAGGGCGCGAAGAAATTTTGGATTGTAAGTCGTTCTTTAATGTTATCATCAGTCGTTCATTTAAATATTATACGGAAAAAACGTTATTTGCCAATTCAAAAGTGCAGTGTAGGCCTACTTGAAAAAAGATATTTTGACTTAGATTTTAAATGAAAACGCGTAAAAAAATTGTTGCGAAATGAATATGAGATACGAAAATTGATGAAATACTTTAACGTTTTTGCGAAAGTCTCTAACATTGAGTCTTTAAGCGACATTTTTAAAGAATACATGTAGATATTTATATCCTGTTATAGATTGAATTCATAAACAAGCGTCTTGCTTTGCGAATGCATGTTGAAAATAGTATACTTGTTTTTAAGCATATTTATAAAATATACATGTATATTAAGTTGTGCTTTGCAAACTTTTTCTATACCTAATAAGCAATTCGTCCTCTCTTTATAGGGTTGCATTTGGTTGAACATGTAGAGTTGTCTGTAGGCTTTTTGATCTTCATTATATTATTTCAAAACTTATTGAAATGCATTGCGATTTAATTATATACTATGGACGTGTTATTACTTAATTTACGCCATACTTATATGTATTAAATATTTGCACTGCGCCAAAGCTGCTTATAAAGTTGTACTTTACCCACGTCAACATAATTAGCTCTTTTCAATCATGATTAGTTTGTCTTTTGGATCTACCGCCGGTTATGTATTCTTCTCTGACGAAATTGTCAAGACACAGTATTCTTATGCAATATGTTTTTAAAGCTTAACATTGTTTTAAGTTCAGATTTATAACATTATTATCTAAACATGTAGCTTAACTGCGAAATATCTATTTTTGAAATGTTTGATAAATAGTTGCAAAACTGGTCTTGTAATGAAATACCGAAGCTTAGTTCTGAAAGAAGACTGTATTTTTTCCGCTAAAAATACAAGTTTGTATCTATTTGCTTCATAATGTGTTTTTAAATAATATTGGCTCTGCGAACTAATCTGTTTGCAATAGAAAATAATGCATAAAATCTGGCCGTCGGGATTTCATTGTATTATATCATACTTTTACATTAACTATTTTTATTGGTGACAGCTTAGCGTATGAAAATGATCCCACCTGATGGAATATGATGATGAATGTTAAGAGGTAATTTACCTCTTATAGTTTCTACACAGCAACGTAACGGAACTCAATTTTTTAACCGACTTCAAAAAAAGGAGGAGGTTATTTTTTACCGTAACACGTGTCGCATTTATGGTTAGATTGATAGCTACAGCTGAAATTAACAGACAAGTTAGAAAAAGTGATTGTTTTTTTTTATTGTTAATAGATTAGCACATGACTGTGGTCACACCTGATGGTGAGATGATACGGTCTAGCATAAAGGCGCGCTAATTTGATAAAAGGCAATTTCTCTCTTACGGTTCCAGTCGCAGACAAATTAAAAAATGCAGTTTCCTAAACTCTGGTGGGAATAGAACCTAGAACCACTGCTAGCGAAGCGAGTACTCGCACCATTGCGAAAGCGAGTCCGTCAAAACTTAACTTCAAATCAAATCAAATCGAAATATCTTTATTCAAGTAGGCATATTACTGCACTTTTGAAACGTCAAATAATATTCTTTTTCTTTTTCGCAATCTAATTCTAATGTACGTCTGATGATGGTACTCAAGAACGACTTATCAAATCGAATCAAATCTAAAATCTAAAGTTACGAGGGGTCCTTCGCTCCCTGATCTGAGAAGAGCCCACAAACAAACTCAGTCAGATATTTTGGTTTTTTCTTTTTTTTTTGTTACTATCATCATATTAGTTTAATATATTTCAATTCAAATTAAAGCAATTCGTTCATTTCCACGCGTTTCTTTCGTCTAAGTAATCTTGCAACTTATAATACGAATTTTCTATCAACTTTCTTAACTTAACTTAGCAAAGACAAATTTATTAATTGACTTCTCTAAAACGTCTTGTGGGAGTTTATTTTAGAAACTTATACAGTTACCCTTAAATGAGTTGTTAATTTTATGCAGCCTACAACAATTTATAACAAGTTTGTTTTTGTTTCGTAAGTTATATGATGTACATTCACTCTTTTTATGTCAATGTTTTTATGTACGTACAACAAGTTTTGTAATATGTATACGCAGTGAACTGTCATTACCTTAACTGCCTTCCTTGGGATACATACTAAGATTTTTGCGGCTATTTTGCAACATCATGTTATAGATTTTTTATATTCGAATATTTTAAACATGAATACTGGTATATAGATTTCAAGATAATAAACGCGGTATTAATTCAATTTCAAATTTATTTTCAGAAAACATTTAAAGACCCTTTGCCATACAACTTCGTCATAGCAAGCGATGGTATTGTTTATGAAGTACTTGGCTGGTCTGACTTGACGACTTTGTATCCTGAATTCAAACCACTGGTATTGGCCTTCTTTGGTAAGATATAATGTCATAACTTTGTGCTTTGTCATAAAGATGTTTAAATGAGATTACAATATGCAATAATTACGTCGGACAAAGTGAATTTTAATCAACTTGTTCAATTTTAATTATTTTCTTGTCAGACTCTCCCACTTGTCTTCTAAGGGATGTGTTCGAAATATAAATTACTATTCATATTGTAATCTTTATCACACGTTTTTTAAATTTGTGGGAGTTAAACTATTTTGTGTGTAAATAAATAAATATTCTTCCCAAATGTGTTACAATTTACAGGAAGTATTACTTATGTCCCTCACCCTTCCGAACAAGTATCATTGATCAAACTAAATAATTATACACTCTGTTCCCAAATATGTTACATTTTCCAGGTAGTGTTACTCATGCTCTTCACCGTTCCGAACAAATTGCATTGTGATTAAAACTGTTTTGTGTCAAATTAAATAAATAGACACACTATTCCCAAATATGGTACATTTTGGGGGAAGATGTACTCACTTCCCTCACTGTGCTGAAGAAATAGTATTGTAATTAAAACTGCTTTGTGTGTAAATAAATAAATATTATTCGCAAATGTGTTACGCTTTGCAGGGAATATTACTCAGGTTCCTCTCCATTCCATATAGCATTATATTTTAAACTGTTTTGTGTGTATATAAAAAATATACGCTTTATTCCCAAAATTGTTACACTTTGCTGGGAGTATTACTCAGGTCTCTCACAATTCCGAACAAATAGCATTGTGATTTAAACTGCATAGTGTGTGTTTATAAAATATACGCTTTACTCCCAAATTTATTACACTTTACAGGGAGTATTAGTCAGGTCCCTCACCTTTCCAAACAAATTGCATTGTGTTTTAAACTGTTTTAGTGCGTGTATAAAAATTATACTCTTTATTCCCAAATTTGTTACACTTTGCAGAGAGATTTATTCACATCCCTCACCCTGGCGAACAAATAGCATTGTGATTTAAACTGTTTTGCTGTGCAAATAAGTAGATACATGCACTATTCCCAACTACGTTACACTTTGCAGGAGAATTTTCTCACATCCCACCGCCTATCGAACAAATAAGAGCCGTAGAGGATTTGATAGCTGCTGCAGATCATACAGGATTCCTGACAGACGGCTATACAGTAATTGGACGGAACACTAAACAAGTACCCCGGTTCCTCTTCGATAAATTCAAGGAATACCCTCACTGGAATGGCCAGTAAATTTAGTATAAGATAATGTTTAGAAAGGTTTTACAATTGGAGAACTTTATGTTCTCCTTAGTTTCTTCTTTGTGATGCATTTATTGTAGCTGAAGCAAACACATCTATAGTGTTGCCATATTCTAGATAGGATGCAATGGCATTGTGTCATTGTATCCAACTGCTTTTTGTGTGACTGTGTTGAGGTGGCGTATATATTTTATAAATTCTATCCTGTCATCCATCTCCTTTTATATATTAATATATTCGATCTTTACTAATTTTTATTTTAACTTCGATCTCATTTGATGATAAGTGATGGATTTTATTATGGGAAGGTTTGGGCGATAATGCAGAGAGTAGGGTTGCCAAAGTATGCCCAGGTTTTAACCAGTGGCACTAATCATTGACCGTTTTTGGTCATCCCTAGTGGAATATAAGTCGTATACATTGTACTTTATTCAGTATAATGTACTCTATTTATATATGATCTGTAAATTTATTTTGTCTTAAAGGCGT
This sequence comes from Elymnias hypermnestra, assembly GCA_015832385.1. Classification (NCBI taxonomy): domain Eukaryota; kingdom Metazoa; phylum Arthropoda; class Insecta; order Lepidoptera; family Nymphalidae; genus Elymnias; species Elymnias hypermnestra. Next base: position 2,381,779 of record JACTOM010000069.1, on the reverse strand, counting down.
AAATGATAAATTTGTATATAAATAATCTGTGATACACCGTCCGTCGCGAAATTTCTTTTCGGTTACAAATTTCGTCTCGAAGGCTTCTAATATCTCTATAGTACAGTTTTAATTAATCGTAATCATAGTTTTATTTAAAAAATATTCTTGTAGTTATCAAATAACCTTTCAAGTTAAAACTTGGCTGTTGAAAAAGAATACATCTTTTAAGCTCACACCCACTTCCTATTATTATATTTATACATAAAATAACTTTAAATAGATGCCGGAAATCAAAAACGTTGTATCCAGCAAGACTTTAAGCCTTAAGTCAATCCGTTTTGTAACAATATATAAAATCCCAAAATCAATAAATAGATTAGGTTTAAACAAGAAAAAAATATTTCACTTCATAAGAAGTTATGAAATAAAATACATGAGAAAATTAATATATAAATTTATAATTCTTTTTTTGTTTTAACGATATAAAAATTCCGTTCTGATGAGCAATTTTGGGTTTGCGAGTTACTAGGTTTTTGCATTCCAGCATCGTTATAAAATTATTTTATATTTTTGTGTGTGCTCGACTTTTACTTTGTGTATATTGGGTATGATTGTTTTATATATTTTTGATATTTGACGATTATATGGCAAAATCTATTTTTTAGGCCACAGCTAGTCAAACTTATCAAATCAGCTAAGCTATCTATTGAACTTGAGTTTTCATAATAAATAATTTATTTTGTAACTTTTAACGCATAAATTTGTTTGTCTCGTTTGTATATTGTGTTGTTTTATTAATATTTAAACATAAAAACGTCGTGACTCACGTTATATTTTAAAACAAATCTTGTTACATTACCTCCCATTGTAGTGTAAAATTGCATAATTCAGTACTATTTGTTTACAATTGTTGTATATTTATTTAAGAATATAGGAATAGGAATTAGTTATTGTTTCTACGTAAATACTTATACTTGTTTATATTAGTCTGTATTGTACCTACACAGAGTGTATCATATCATTTTTATCTTTTATTTTATTTATTTATATCTCTTAATAATGATTTCATCCACTCCAATATGGATAAAAACACTAGTAAAATCATTCGGCGATGTCCATTTAAATTGTTTCATAAATGTTTTGGATATTTTTTTTACTTTTTAAAAACACGATTTCAACTGTGTATGTGTAACAGTTGGTCTGATTTATTTCTATATAGCGAAATATACAATGTCGTCCGTAAACAAGATTTACGACGTCCACGGCCATTAGTTATACTAATTAACCTTTAACATTTTATCATATCATAACAATGTATTTTACGGATGTATTATATAATCACAAGAATTTCTAACAATATGCGCGTCAAATAAAATGATATTTTTCTTTTAAATTCAAGTGATTAGACTGTTTTAAGACTGAATTTAGAATTATTAGCACTTTTCTTCGCAATAACAACTGCATATTCATAGCGAACTCAATAAAATTATTTCCAACCTCTAAACAAAAAGACTATGTAAAAATCTTCATTTTATTGCATCAAACAAGTATATATATGTTATTACGACGGCGGTAACCGAAGGGTCAAATTAACTAAGTTATTTTGTATAATTAAAAAAAAAATCGTTTGACCAATACCACTATTTTTAATAAAATCATAATAGTATTATTCTCGGAACGAAAGTGTAAGGTAACTTCGAACAATGACTGATAATATTAGTGATGGTGAATGAAGTGTTCGAACATGTGAAATTGATAGGAATGTTTTTTGTAATACGAGGCGAAACTGAAAGTTCTAGCATGACATATTTACGAATAAAAAACATGATTGTTCAGATTTTTTCTATGGAAAATTTTAATTTAAACATTCAAATACGCTTTTAGAGTACTTTTGAATCGACAAATATAGTTTTCAAATTGTTTCCAATGTACGGCTAAGCCTACGGACACTTTTTTTATCGTCACCTTTACAATATGATTATAGCTTATTATATTTTAGAGCAATACTTTCAATCCCACGCCCCCATTCAAATTATAGTGCATGTTTTCAATTGGATTTACATAAAGTTTTTAAATTTATCAATTGACGTCTCTAGAAAGTCTTCTGGGTGTTTGCCATAGAAACGTATACAGTTACTATAATCATTAAAACCCTTCATCCGTTAATGGAACACCAGAGGATCGCTCGCTCATTCCTCTCTGATATCCCGGATGATTCCAACTAAGAGTAAACCGTACCATAACCTATCACCAGGTGAGATCGTATTGCGTGTATATGTGTATATTATGTTGATTACATCTAATAACTTTCAGTTTCGTCTTCATAACACTCTTGATCGAATTATTAACGTTAATGTAAGTTATTTTATAATCTCGACTTCTAATTGTATAAAAATAGAATTGTTATACTTAAATTTGGGTTGTAAATTAGGTAAGTTATCGAATATTTTTTTATTGGTTTTCTTCCTTCTTGACATTTATCTGTCATATGAAAGCCCACTTTCTGGTTACATGTAGTTGTAGATTGTAAGTTAAAATTTCAAAGAATTCTTGATGGAGTTACCGATGTGTTTAAAATTCGTAGTGGTTTATCGATTTAAAATATGTGTATTAAGTAGTATTGTAATTTAAGAATGGAAATAGTTTGTTTAAAGTCTTAGCACATCACACGAATTGTGACGCTATTTCATCTTCCTTGATTGTGCCATGTGTAAAGTAAAGTGTTATCCGACGGTTTCAAGTGAGTTAAATAACGTTGAAAGTGGCCTTCCACCCGCAACGGAAAATGCTCTCATCATAGAGAAACTCCTTATAAAGAAGAAGATATAAAATACACAAACGCTTCTCCATAAGTTGAATTGAGTCTGGTTGTATAAAATGCTTAATCCTTTCTCATCGACGTTGAAATAAAACCCAGTATGGAGGTTGTTGAAAAATACGAGATGAAGTTCATATTTCTGCACTTCTCCATAATTTGAATGGAGTCGCGTTCTATTAAATGTTTAATCCTATGTGTCATCAACGTTGATACAAAATCTCCTCTACCTGTTAATGGGTGGGAAATTAAACCACCCTATAATTGAAGACCCGTCGTAAAGAATATGAGATAAAGTTCACAGTTCTACGCCTCTCCATGACTTTGAATAGAGTCGCATTATATAATGTGCTTAGACTTTGTCTTGCAGTAATATTAGCATATCATATATATACTTCACACTTAACTTTCATATCGACTTAAATATTAATCTTAAATCTAATATATTTAATTGTCTCTAAGACACCTTTCTTCAATTCTGTGCTATTGAAATATCTATATTTGTTTATGTTATTAAATATTAAGAAATAGTTCATTATGTGCAATTTATGACTAAGTTAAGTTTATGAAACCAAAGATGTGATAAATTATTTGTGTATAACTCAAAAATGTGTTTATCAATTCAATAACTCATTAATTTTACCTAATTGTTGTCATTTTTAAGGAAAATTGAAATGGTTTGCGTTGATTATAATTATATTTTTTTTTGTGATAATTTACATAATAGTTGTGTAAGACTAATTATAGTTTTATTTGCATTGTGGGCAAAAACAAACCAGCAATAAAAATAAATTAGTTTTATTATAAATTTTTTATCCATATTCAAATTTGATTAATTGTTTCTTTGTCTTTTCTTGAAGCAATATAAAAATATCAGCAAAATTAGTCAAAATCAATTATATAAGCTCAGAGGATTTCAATTGATTTTGATCATAAAAATACCAATAAAAAACCGTTTCGGAGATATGCCTGGACAAACATACACACTTAATACAACAAACAGGCATAAATGTTTGTTTAAGCTCAAAACACATCTCAGACAAAGACAAACTAATATTAGTTTAATTTATTCCAATCAAGTGATTAAAGACGAAGAAAATTTATTCAAAATAACTTGTCACTTATAAAAATATGTATAATAATGGAAATTTAATTGAACTTCTCTGCTGAATAAACAATCAAGATAGTTAAGTGTTAATCTGTTTAATATTATTGTAAGACTTGATTTATGTTTAATTAATATTGTAGTATGTAATTATGATAATAAATGTGTACCAATTACAATGAAGTAAACGAATAAACTGCATAATGAAATCTAGTATGGAGGCGCCCCACATCCAATTAAATAATGGGGCAAGCATATATTGTTTTATTTCAATTTCAAAAATACTTGACTCAAGGCCTTTACAGTATCGTCAAATATAGTTTTTTTTTCATATATTATTTCAAATGAATGATAATGATATTGAATAATGGCTTATTAGGCCGGCAACACATAAGTAGTACCTATGGTGCTGCAGGTGTCCATGGGCGGCGGTGATCACTTAACATCAGGTGACCCGCCAGCTCGTTTGTCTGCCATAACTATAAAAAAAAAAACTTACTATATATTATAAAGTTACTAGGGTTCCTTTGCACCCCATCCTGAGTAGTTCCCATAACAAACTCAGTTGAATACCCCATTTTTGGCATCATTAAAATATTCTATCAATCAATATACAGTACAATATATAACTATGAGGGTTATAGTGTTTGTCAGAATAAAGAGGGCGTACACGGAGTGGTTCCCTGTCGAAAGAGGTGTTCAACAGGAATGTGTTGCGTCACCGTGGCTGTTCAACCTATTCGTGGATAAATGTTTGACAGATTTAAAAGAAAGTATGTATTGGTAAAGAATGAATGAATTACACAACAAATGTTTACTCTACACTGATGATCAAGTAATACTTGCGTCATCCGCTAATGAGCTACAGAAGATTGTAAATATGAATGAAGCTTTGAAAAGGAAAGGAATGAAAGTGAATGTAAGCAAAACGAAAGTTATGCTTTTTGAAAGAGATGAATCTCTGATGAAGGGCAATATTTTGATAGATGTGAAACAAGTGGAAGAGGTGCAAGAATTTGTATACTTAAAATTTACAAAAGATGGAACATTTGAAAGGAGAGTGAATGCAGGGAATATGGTAAATAGTGCTCTGCACACCTTTATGAATAGCCAGATGGTGTCTCAAAGGGCCAGACTGGCTTTGCATACAGGAGTGTTGGTGCCAACACTTATGTATGGTAGTGAAAGTTGAGTATGGCAGAAGAATCACATAACTTAAATAAATGTGGTAGATGAGAGCATTAAGAAGTATGAGTGGATTGAAATTGAGTGACAAAGTAAGAAATAGTGTGATAAAAGAATGTTGTGTTATGAAAGATGTGACTAAAATTGAGAAAGATAAGCTTAGTTGGTTTGGAAACATAGAGAAAAATAAAAGGAGACTGACAAAAAGGATTTATGAGTCTAGGAGTGAATGCGAAGGTTGGAATAGGAAGACAAAGGCGAACGTTGTTGGACCAAATCCAGGACATTTTAAATAGGCCAGGTCAGGAGTACTCTAAACAGATAAACTTTTATGAGAGGTTTAGTGAGAATGAATGAAGCGAAGGTTATCCAAGGATTGTGGGAAGTGGAAGGACATGGTCTGCCTACCCCTATGGAAATGAGGCGCGATACTATCTAAGTATTACAATATTCTGGCACATTGGTCTAGTGGTAAGCAAGTTCGACTATAGACATGAATTCCATGAGTCCCGGGTCGGGCTAATTCTAAAATCAATATTGAGTTTCCTCAATATCTGCACGAAGTTGGCGGTGTGATCCACCCCCGTGCTTCGGAGAGCACGTTAAGCCGTCGATCCTGCGCCTGATCACTCTGATCGTGTCGAATTACGAGTGTAGGGTTAGCGAGTGCTCTTGTGTACTATGCCTGCCAACAGTTGCCCTCAAATATATTGTAAATTTTATGTAACTTACTAGAATTTATAATAATTTTAAGTATCATAACCTTAGATGATACTGATATCAAATACTTTTTTTATGGTACGCTAAATATGCCGGTGTGTATAGTATAAGCACACCGGCATATTCCCTTTCCTTTATTAACTATTCCTACATGTCAAACATTTGACATTCGTCCCGTCGTTCAGAAATAAAATAAATTTAGAAGTATACTTTTGTTTTGACATCCAACAATTTCTGATCGTATTACCTAATATTTTATGGACTTAATTGGATATATATGGATTGACAAATTGATAATCTAAAATATATTAATAAAGCTTGGTAGCAACGCTTTTAAAACAGATGGTGCTGCTATAAAATATGAAATAAGAAGTTATAAGCAAATGAATGAGATGGCGTTAGGTGACGTTCACCGAAGCTCGAAGACTTTGGGGTTTTTAACCGACTTCTAACAAAGGAGGAGGTTATCAATTCGTCTGTATTTTTTTTATGTTTGTTACCTCATATCTCTGGATCATATACTGGATGGACCGATCTTGATTATTTTTTTTTAAAGAAAGGTGGTGCTCGTCATAGGGACCCATTTTTTTTAAATCCAGTTCTGATGATGGCATCCACGAGAAAACCAGATAAGTGTTAAATTTGCATTAAGCATGTGCGCGACAAATGGACGAATAACTCAAGACCAATCCAACCGATTTCGATGATTCTTTTTTTAATAGAAAGTATATACTTCAAGAGTTGTTTTGTGATAGTTTGGTTAGGTTCTGATGAGGGATTCCATGACAAAGTGACGGAACTCTTCAATTCTTAGGAGCAAATGAATGATACTCGGCGGAATCTTCTATAAGCTATCCAGATATTTGATTTGCCTACCGTAACTTCGGTATAGTCATGTGCTAGTCGTAGTTAAATATGAAGATCAATGGAACTCCTCGAGGGTTTACAGTAAGGGAGCGGTTTATGGCAGAAAATATAGATGTCTGTAATCAAATAGCATTGAGCTTACGTTTGTTGCTGCATTGCAACACGTTTTTAAGTGTACAAATATTGAGAAAAATTTGTTAGTTTACTTCAGATTCACTAAAAATCAAAAAATATATATAAATTTTAATTTTAAATATTAATTTTTTGGAGTCGGCGTCAGCCAAGGTGGATGTTCCCCGCGTGTCCACTTGGCAGCTCTCGCGTCTCTCCCACCTGTAGCTATATATGTAGGGACCTCGGCTGACACTGACTCCAAATATAAGACTACGAACAACACTATAAAAGAATACGCAATTTTTTCTTACTTTTTAGAGCAAATTAATTTATTTGTAAGTTTGTTTTGAAGGCGGTTCTTTTTTTGTTAAAATTTATACTTATTTAATTACTGACTGAGGATGGGTTAAACTTCCATACAGAATGGCAAATAATGTATAGGTCACACACATAGATAGTTCTTTAGCATTACGTAGATACACAGATGATTTTTTTTTAATTGACATAAGATTTATAATATACATAATTTTGTTATCTTTTGGAGGGCGAATATTGTTGAGTATTGATATGATTTATTGAGTTAATGGGGATTTAAAACTACAAGTTGCATAAATATTAACTGAATATAGTTAAAATTAATGCGTTTGGTTGTCATCACGCATGATGGTAAGTGCTGATGCATTCTTAGATAATAACACGCTGACCGCCTGCAAGGTGACACTTGGAACTGGCCAAAAAGCCTTCGAACAATCCAGACCTAGGTATAACAGAAAACAATTTCCTTTATTTGTCCTGTTGGGAATAAAGGCAGGGACCTTCGCTAACTACTTGTATCATTACACCAATGAGGCTGTCTAAATTGCAGTTGGCCCAAGGGAGGATTCTGTAAAAGGAGCCTGGACATTGGGCGCCCTCTGAGACCTTGGATAGAGATTATTACCCGGTGAAATTTACTGAACTGCTTACTCTGAGCTTCTTCCTGGGTGCAGAGCACGGCCCAGTAACGACACAGAGATAGGGGATGGCGTGTTGGTTGGTTATAGATTTAGTTTACATATTGCTGCTTTAGATGAACCATCACACAAATTACGATTACTAAAGAAACCAGCCGAGTTAATAAAAATGGCGTTACGATCAACTTTGGGTGTTTTTCAAAAGGTTCTCGTTTTCAAACAAGTAGCATAACTATGCATAACTACACATAGTACATTTTAAAGCCATAAGAATCTTCTAGTTAAGTGTATTGTCTACGGGGCTAGATCAGATAAAGAATATTTTATGAGCGATTGTAATTTTCAACAAGATATATAAAGGGAGAGTGTGAATTAACAGTATGAAATTAATAAAAGGTGTGATCAGAATCGACAATAAATAGTCAATTCCGTATAATATCATCCTACTAAGCTACGATTTTAAAGAAAAACAAATAAAACATTATTCCATTAACACATGTTTAATATCAATACACACTTATTTATTACAGTCTAAGAATATAATACAGTTTAATATCGACGGCTCCTATTTATAAAGAGTCAATTACAAAGTCCTAAATTCGTATGAAAATATTATTTCAAACTTATTCAATACGGTACCACCTTTTATACTAATAATATGTTTTAGGTATCGTGTTTAAATAGTTAATATATATTATAAACATCAAAATCACAAAAAGGTTTAAAATGCAAGTTGGTTCTTTATAAGTAAGGTCCGTTCATATTTCCTACAACAAAGCGCGGAAATTATAAATATACCTAAAGCTAATTTTCAAACTACTTCATTTAAATGGGTTTTATCACATACATTGAACTTAATTACCTCTATCAGAAGAAAATGGATACACAATCATAATTAAATGAAAAAGTATATAATCTACAAGGACTTTGTTAAACGTGACGCTGTTAAAGAAATAGTAATATGGATGAAGTTATAATACTTTATCTTTAGTATTTTGTTGGCAAAATCATCGTCTGTTTCACTATTAATAACACTGGTCAACAGAAAATTTGAATTTAAACGTTTGACAGTAACGCGGCTGTCGCGCTGTCATTTTAACAATCATCTATCGTTTTTCATCTGTGCACGTGCTTTGCCGCTCATTTACAATTTCATTATTTCTTTTATACTCATTAATTTTTATTCAATGCCTTAATTAGTTGTTTACATTAATTCTTTATGTGTAGATTGTTAAAAGATACAATATGATAATCTATAATTGCAGAAGTAATAAAGTTTTTTTTTAGTTAAAACACTTTTTTTTGCGAATATATAACAATTATGACAGCTGTCAAACGGTTAAAGTATATTTTTATTAAATTTAGATCATAAGTAGAAGAAAAAATAATATACGGCGTGAAAAATTTGCTTTTGTACATATAAAAAACGTTTGAAGGGCTATAATTACTATAACAGTTATTACTGCACACTATCTCATGAACCGTTGAAGCAAACTTTATACGAAAAAATGACTTATTTCATATAAAGTTGTGCTCGTTTTTGTAAATTTTGTGAATTTATACTTCTTATGGCACGTTAGGGAAAAATGATGAGAGTAAATTTATACGATGCGCGCGCAACCCGTCACAAAAAGCCGACACCCTGAAGTTAGCTATAGTCAACATTTTAGTTTTTTTGTAAAGATGTTTATCTTGTTACGCCAAGTGTAACTTCTAAGGCGTGTTAATAAGTACACACTTGTTTTTTGTTAGTTATACAATAAACTGAAGGTGTTTTAGTAGTCAATCAATGTGTACTCTCTCTTGATATAAAAACAACATACGCTCGTATATCAAAAACAATCTAACATCGAGTACATGCACTGCTCATATTACAAAATTTATGCAATCGTCTATAATAATTAAACACGCAAACGTAATTAAATTCGACTGAAATAGCAAGGTAGCATCTATATTAGGGCCTTGTGCACACTACAAGTGTTTTTCACTTACAGATGATACGACAAAAACACGATTTACTGACACCTAAATTATAGACTCAAAAATGGGGGTGTGGCTGTATTATAGAGTCAGCCGTATGTCGTGACGTATTTTGATGTGAATACACTTCGTGACGGCTTATAATTTATATATAAAATATTATTATTTATGGTGTAATAAATTCGTTGATCCTTTTGCTATCTAGTGGTGTAATTGAATTTCTGATGAAGGCGATAAATATGTAGCGGCAACACCAAACTGACGTTTTTAATGAATTCGTTCCTATGGACGTGATTTTAAAGACGTATTCACGTCAAAACGTCTATAATAACGTGTAATTGTTGGCAATTCATTTCGTGGTACATATTTATTATAACCAGACATCAACAGTCGTACATTGAATTGTATAATGTCGACTAAAATTTTATTTGATGATTCAAAAGTGCTGTAAAACCGAGTTGAATAATGTTTTTTTTGATATGATTTGATTTACATACAAGCTGCGTTAGAATTGTCTCAAATCAATTTGTGTGTCATTAAACCTTCGTAGGCCCTTGTATAAAGAGTCAAGTATAAATTCTAATGTTGTAAAGCAGTGTTATTAATATAAATTATTTATTACTGAAGTACCTTTTATTTAAATTTATAAAAAAAGGTCAAAATGTGTAAAATACAAATTCACAATATACACTTAGGGAGGGCCCTATGTTACTTGTTGCAATGTAATTTCGGGTGTTCGTATGTCCCTAAAAACATATAAACGTAAGATTTTCTTCTATAAATAACGTTGGTCCAAATAAAAACTATTTCATAATAGTTTCCTCTTATTTATAGAGTTAAACTTAATCCGCCAACTAGTTCTGAATGTCAATGGCAGAATGTTACTATAAAAATATATTGAATAACAAGTTCTTTCTGTAACACAAAGCTTAAAACGAATGAATCATGCTTCAATCGTTGTTGATGTCCATATCAAATTTTAATTGCTCCATAAACAAATCTATTTAACCGTTTCTATATAAATATTGTTTGCGACTTTTTACCAATAACTTTTGTTTATCTTTTATATTCATATGAATTGATTCACATCCTTTTAGTATAGTATGGTTTAATTTATTAATTGATGAGAGTAAAATTTTGTAACATTAGAAAGTGGTATAATATAAAAAGAGACAGCCCTAACGCTTGCTCGCTGACAATGGTACGTTTGTCAGCCCCGGCAGAGATTTCGGCCGTTTTTGCGCCAATTTCTTTCCGTTTTCCAAAGCTACAACAGTTGATGATAATGAAAATAGCCACAAGTGAGCGTCGACTACTGTATAAAATTTATTGAGTGTCCTATTTATTGATAAGTGATACAGTATAGTATATCGTGTTGGTAAGTCATGAAGAGGCCTACAAATATTTTGCTGCAATTATAGGTTTATAATATCATTGTTTTACATGTTGCTGTATTTATTTGTACTTTAACAAAAGAGAGATTTATAAATACACATAAAGAACGTTCTAGCGCGTATATTTTGCATTTACACATTCAAATATCGATAGATCAATCGATTGAAATTAATGGATTAATGATGAACAAACAAAGTCCCCGACCCTTTCCAATAGATTTGATAAGACATTGATTCATGTCCAGTGCCGCAAAGATTCTCAGTTAATTAATTATAAATGCTAAATACTTTATACCTAGGCCTAAGTCAGATGTAAACAGCTAATCAATTTCCAGTTTTCTAAAACTACCCTCAACTGACACAGCGTCTCCTTGTAAAGCATTACCAGGTTTTCTTGCAGACACGATTCCTTTGGTACTGATAATTTCCATTTCATCAAGGGCTAATATATCCTTCCTTTTCTCTGCTAGTAGGTCTTTAGTATATTTAATCATGTCTTCTAGAGGAATGCGACCACCATATGACATGGGAAGGCTCGACACATCAACGTCGTTTTGGAGGTTCTTGATGTTTGTATGAATCTAAAAATAATTTAAAAAAGATTATTGAAGTAAAACTTCTTATGCCCGATAGAGAAAGTTTTTTGTTACGCTTCACGTGTGTGAGTATGTATACTGTTTTGTCGTTTTTTAATAATTTGACAAAATACCTTTATATAATATTAATTCCACTTTCTCCAAGATTACAATGAGAAATGCCCACTTTTTTTATCTTTCAAGTTGTCCACGAGAAAAAGTCAACTATATATATCTATATACTCGTACATGGAAATTCTTTATAGCTACAATAATAACCTGCAATTTTCTTTAGTTAGACTAGCGGAAAAGGAAATATCCATGAAAATATTAAGTGTAATGTTTCGAAACCAAAAGAATCTACGACTTATACGGCTGTGGTTTACGTTTTCGAGGTCAATTAACTAGTATATTTAAAAAAATATGTCTACACTTCTGATTTTCCTCGTTTTGTAACGATATTAACTTTTTTTTTATATATTGTATCATTAATTTTAACATTATAATGAATAAAAAACATCTTGTGAGCAATTCACTGGTGGTAGAAGTGATATTTTCAAAAATTTTAACGCACTACCTTCTAGACTGTATCATCACTTGCCATCAGGTGAGATTATAGTTAAGCGCTAATCTGTTACTAATTAAAACAATCTCTTCCCAGGTAACCGCGATACCATATGTAGACTGTATATTCACTTACCATCCCATTAAATCTTATGTTTTTTGTGTCTGTCTGTTGTTATACTGTCGCTTTTTCGTTTCATCGACTTTCAAATCACAAGGATGCTAAAGAAGATTTCACTTTATAGTATTGTAAACCTGTCCATACAACATTAGTTAAATACTAGTTGGAATGGTTGAATACTAGTTTTTTTTTGCTGCTGAAAGATTAACGTTAGACTGTGGTATGTGATGATACAGTCTAAGATGGAATCGTATTATGGCTTCTTCAGAGAATTGTACCAGAATACAATTATTTTTACTTTTCGACACGAATTTGCAAGCAGGGTGGTAACTAACACCCGAATCCTTCCACTAGTCCATGTTACGGTATTTTGGGTAAGTAAGGAATACTTGATTTATTTAAGGGCGGCTTAAAAACGTGGCATAAACAACTTACATGCAGTCTGCCACTCATTTTAGTGGAGACTTTACTGGCTGCGAAGTCAATTATGTATTTAAGAGCAGCAGGAACATTAACTAGTTGGAACTCCTTGTGTCTCATAGGCAATGATTGCTGAAACAAACAGTTTCTTTTTGTGAATATTTAAAAATCTCTTTATCAATTAGGCCAATAATTTTAAGAATTAGACACACAATTTAATGAGCTTTTTGTATTGTTTCATAGCTCGTTGTGTATGGCTCGGTACTACTCTGTACGGTCAAGTTTCTTACTCGCGTTTCCATCCCTCTCAACCTTTTTAACGTCAATTAAAAGTAGCTGATGTCCTGTCTAAGGCTCTAGATTATATGTGCACCAATTTTCATTTATATCGGATCAGTAGTTTTAACATGAAAGCGCGACAGAGATACTTTCGCATATACAATATTTGAAAGTAGTAATGCTGCCACATTGGTTTAGTGGTTAGCATATTCGGCTACAATCATGAGGTCCTGGGTTCGAGTTCCGGGTAAAGCCGATTCAAAACACCGATGTTAAGATTTTCTCAATATTTGCACAAAGTTAGGAAGTTGGCAGTATGAACCACCCCCGGGGCTCGGAGAGCACCTTAAACCTTTGGTCCTGTGCCTGATCTCTCCCTGGTAGTGAAGGAATTGAAAGTGCACTAGAGTACTATACCTGCCAACTAGCAGTGGAGCAGCATGGTAGGTTTATGCCCTAACAACCGTGTCAGAGTGGAACGTCAATGGGCTGCTACTTACCTTTTACCTTTTTCAAATACTAATAATTGTCTGTGACGTCATCCACCTTCAATTTACCATGTCTAATTGTGTCAATATATAAAACAATACTTGTCTAAAATGACGTTAAATACTTCGTCTGATGTATGAATAATTTTACGTTTTATATAAGACATGACATACAATCCTTCAAATTGCAATAGCATTGCGATGAAATTTCAGAAAGAGGTTGTAAGCGGTACATATTTTCAAGAAACTTTATCAATGGATACTTTTACTTCTTACATGTCAAGGTTTAGCTATTATATCGCCTAATGTTAAGCAAAGATCATCATCATCTTGACCAGCATAATACAGGAAAAAACGTTCCTAAGTGGGACGTCTCTGCATATACCTCCTTAAAATCGCATCCATAGGGAGGTAATTAAAAAAGGAACTATAAGCCCCTCGAATTACCCATTACGAGACGTATTCATGTACAACAAACAGCCACACTCAATTTTTTTTTCTTTAAGTAGCTACAGCCGAAAATTTCTAATCACTCCAGACTTAAATCACAAGAAAATTTCTTAAATCTAATCCAGATATAAAACTCGCAATCAAGCCCGCAAGGCCATCAATTTTTAAAGACATAATCATATTATATTTAAATAATCCACTTGTACTGAATGCCAATGTACTGAAAAATTTAATTACATCTTTTTCTCAATTGTTTTATTATTCGAAAATAGATGATCATTTAAAATAATTGGTAGAACTGATAAATTTCTACTAATAGCTATTATGAGTGCCTCAACGAGGTCATGCAATGATTGTTATCAAACAGACAGCTTTGTAGGAAACTGCCTTCGTTTTAAATGATTATTACATGATAGACATGACAGAATTTATAATATGTTCGTTATGAAATATCAATGCGGCCATCCAAATTACGTGTGTTATACGATTCAACACATTCGATCAAAGAAAATATCTCTTACGAAATATCGAAAGAAGGTTAAGGTCCCGACAAATAAGGATAAAGATGCCACCAAGTACCATCTGGTTACGAAGATAATTATACAAGATAAGGACCGATATTCGATGATTGTTAAATAATGTTTTGCACATCGCAGATTCGCTCGTTAAATATGGGCTTACATAACGTATTAAAGTTATGCCCATATAAAGAATACAACAGACATTCAGTTCATTACTCATCACGTCAGTTATTTTTCTTGATTTAAATCTGTAATTGAAGTTTTATACAAAATTACAAATTTAGCCATCGTTCGGGTGGAATTTCCTCCACGGTATACTATTTTTAGAGAATGTCAACTTAATCTAATATTAAATGTATCCAGTTAAATGAGGTAGGGAAAACGAACGGTGGTAAAAGATATCTTTTTTTTTATTGCATAAAGTTGCATTGGTCTAAGGGTCAGCTTGTTCGTCTATAGATTGAGGTTCTATGTTTGAGTCGGACGTATTTAAAAACGATATTGAGTTTTCTATTAAGATTTTCTCAATATTTGCCCGAACTTGGGAAGTTGGCGGTCCTACGCCTCCGATCGTATCTTATTGCCGTCACATCGAACTATGAGAGGTAAGGAATAGATAATGCATTTGTGTGCTATGCCTGCCAACCCGCAGTTGAGCAGCACCTTAATAACCCTCCCTTCTATGAGTGAGGAGGCCTGTGCCAAGTAGTGGGAGGTTAAGGGGCTGCTACTTAACGAAATATTATCTGATTGTATTTGGCGACATAGTGTAAGATTTCAACGCATTAACCTAACAGGTAATTTACATTGCATCCTGTTAGAACACAATTTTTTGCATTTGCTGATAGGGTGGTACCTGACCTATACCTATTAGAAAATACAGTTTCCTAAATTTATCCTGTTCGTTATCTAACACAAGACCTCTGCTGGCAAAGCAATTATTCTCACCATTACGCCATCGAGGCCGTCACAATTATATCGAATTATATTATTATAATTAGATTACTTAAACGATAAAAATGTGTAAACTCAATTGCATTTGCTACTAAGTTTCCTGCTTTTTTTCCTAATAGAATCAGGATCACTGATGGATATATAACAAAGCGTCTGATTAATGACGAGAGCTTACTATGCCTAAGCGAAAAAAAATATTTTTATCTTGAATTGAGACAAATAAATAGCGACAATAGTTCAACGTAAGAAGTTCTTTATACAAGTAGGCTTTTAAAGCATTTGTGAATCGTCGAACATAGTTTTTTTTTCCATATTGTAATGTAGTATTGATGATTAAAGAACGACCTAAAATGTACAGTTACGAAGGTTGCTTTCTTGCCTTTTTCTGAGGAGGACCTACAAAAATCTGAATAAGTCCTATTTTTCTTATTTTTAATTTGTTTTCTTTAGATTAAAGCAATTCATTTAATCCCACGCTTTTATATCGTTTAAGTAATATTTTAAACTACAATACGATTTCAAAATTAGCTTTCTTTTAATAAAGGATGTGAGTTTATTAAGCGATATCTCTAGATCCCTCTGGCTACGCTATGAAAGCGATTAGGGCTAACAACTAAAGACACTCCGAACAGAAAAAATCTCTAGATTGTCTTCTGGAGGTCTGTTATAGAAAGAGTATTTACATACCTCTCCCCATTTCAATAGACGTGCAAAGTCAACTGGATTCCATGAGGTTACGTGGGCAGTTGTTGAACCAATTCCATCGCCGACGTGGGAGAAACCAAATATTTGGTCAGTGGGGTCATCCATTAGCGCTTCATATATGACTATATGGGCGCGACACATGTCCCAACAGTTAAATTTGACCGCGTTAAATTTACCTGTGTACAATAAAAGTACATACATATAGACAGTTATCCTTGAAATAGTTTGTACTAAAAGTTAAGGTTAATAGCAATGTATGAACTTCATTAAAACCTAAAAATATGTAAAGGAAATGGTTAAAAGAGACGCAATATGTACTAAGAAACAGGCGATAAGAAGGCACTTACGTATTAACTTCACCGCAGCTACCTATTTTTAGGTTAGATAAGATGAGGGGTTTTTTTAGTCTAGTCCTGTGGGTCTTAACATTTTCAGGTCCGTTACCCTTAAACCACTAGGGTCAATGATTTAATCCTGTCGCCCCAACGACGAACTCAAACATAACGTGTTAATATTTAAAACGTAGATTTTATTTACATAAAAGCAATTGCACATGAAAAATTGATATCTTTTTACTCAATAAAAATAACTTTGAAGTGCTTTCACAATCGTTACTTAAAAGTTTAATTAAGGCAAAATTCAGCTCATTTTTACCCCCACGATGGTAATTACCCCCAGGTTAGGAACCCAGGGTCTAATCTATCCTAACTTAACCTTGTTGTAACACGAAGTTTGTTGTATAATTCTAAAATAGGGGTTCTATTAACCTCCAAATCTGTAGCTGCGATGGCGTCAATATGTAAGTATCGACAATAATATTAAATAGAAAATATTTTTTCTAAATTTCATTGAGTTGAACTAAGTAAATTATAGATAAAAGTACTCGTATAACTGCTTGATCTGGGTCATGCAATGATTGTTATCAAAAGGACAGCTCTGTAGGAAACTGCTTTCATTTTAAATTATTATTACATGATAGACATGACTGAATTTATTATACGTTGGCTTAAATGCCAAGGTGTTTCCGTGTCTGGGCAGTGGCAGATTCCTAGTGGAAATACAACAAAAAAAATGTTAAACATAACAAACGTAGTAAATTCCATTTAAATAACCATAACATTGCTATAGAAATAAGCTTGCGAACCAAATTTTCAATCGTTAAAAAAGTCAGTAAACTTCATATTAATAATTTAAATGTTTTTAAATTAATGTAGAACAAGGTTATTATCACCCCATTTAACAACCTATATTATAATCAAATAGCTACTAAAACATGGTATTAATAAAAAATTCATACACTGTCTTACTAAACAATGATTTTATACTTGACTCTTTATACGTAGGGAGATAAAAATCCTTTGATTTAAAGGCTAACTTTTTTAACTATTTCAAATCATTACATAGATAATATTTCGTCGATTTATTAAAATAGTATGTTACACAATATATGCAATATCTTTAAATTTGCTTTTAAGCAAAGTAAATAATCTGAAAGTAATCTTATCCTTAACGTAACAGACATAATCGAAGCCAAAGTGTATATTTAACAAAACGTTAGCATAATTAGCATCAAATCGCAATAGTTTGCACTCATAACATTATAAATATGCGGAAACCTCTTTCGAGGGTCCAACACTTATACGGCTCAATATTACGTATACACAGTTAAATGTCATAGGTTATTTAACAAGTCAAAGTCAATAGCACAGCACAACAAACATTCGCACGCGTCTTTATTCAAATAAAGCTGATCGCATTGCCTTATGTAACTTAAATAATATTAGTTATTAGCTATTTCAGACAAAGATGGTAAAAGCAGTAACATATTAGAACGAATTGTAAACAAAATTCAACCATGATTACCTTTTCTTTATTCCTGGTATGCTAACCATTAACTATAATGTCACCTGATGATATATGATATTACAGTTTAAGAAAGAAGCACGATAACTTGCCAATAGGCAATTTATCTCTTATGCTTTCTAAACAGCAACGTATTGGAAATCAAACATCTTGCCTGGGGGCAGGTTTTTGCTAGTAGTATGGTAACTAGTCACGACCAAAGTCGTCCAACAATTCGAACTCAGACGAATTAGAAAACGCAAATCCCTAAATTAAAAATAAATTAAATTTAAAAATAAATTTTCCCTTTCGGAAATCGAGGCCAAGTTCTCTGCTAGCGAAGCTAGTAATCACACTATTGCACTATCGAGGCCGTCAAAATTAAAGTTAATTTAAAGTATAATGCATACAAAAGCGAGTATGATGAAAATAAAAATTAAGTTGATTCCTAAATATCATCATTAGTAACGTCAGCACACAAGAGCTAAGCCGATTCAAATAAATAAGCTTAAAAGCTTTTATGTGAGCTTTAAATTAATAGCGCTGTAAAACGTGTTAATTAACATCGATTGTGCATTTTTACAGTCGTAAAATGTTGTACAACTTGAGTTTGAAAATTTTACTGACCATTGAATTTTCTTGATTTATATAAAGGAAGGGTGTGAGCTAATAGTAGGAATTGAATAACAATGTTACCTGTGATCGTTGTGGTACCTTAAATCTATGCTCATGAGGTTTGATTATCAATCTATAATTTATAATATATATATGGACAGAATATCTTACTATGTACCGATTTGCGGTGCAGTTCAGTATCTGTGAGAACTTGTTTCTCTACTAGAGATCCTGGGTTCGATTCCCGACAGGGCAAATTTAAGAAATTGAATTTTCTGATTTTTTTGACTTTGAACTGGTGGGAGAATTCGGCCGCGCCAGTAAAGATGTATCGTCAAGCAAAGAGATTTGTGTTCCGGTGTGATGCTGTGTAGAAACCATATCGCGTCTCTCTTAACTTGAAACCGACTTTCTCACCAATAGGTTAACATAACTTCATAATGACTAATAAATACACAAGGTTTACTATCGAAAAAAATTGTAATTGCTACTAGTGTTATAGTAAATTTAATTACCCATGTTGTAAACGATGACCCGTCGACCCTTGCTGTCACGGACAGGCGAAACCGTTATGTACCTTAAAATTAGGAAATCACACTCAAACTCAAATCAAATAGACAATTATGTCATCCAAGAAAACTTCGTTTATATAACAAAGTCGGAATGTTAAGAGTTCAAGGCTTCGGGAGCTTTCACATAACTAATGATAAGTACCTTGGATCAAATTTGATTGTAATGAATACAATTTTGAATTACTTACAGCATTGCGCTTAACTGATGTGATGATACAGTTTAAAATGAACCGCGTTAAACTAGTCCGAGGCAGTCTTACCTCTTGTGGTTCCAACACAGCATCATACTGGAACTTAAATCTCTTGCATGATGTTACGTCTTTGCTGGTAATTAAACACGGCCGAAGCCTTCAATCCAGACCCAGGCAAGTTAGAAACTGCAATGGCTATACCGGAGATCGAACTCGATCCCTCTGCTATCAAAGAGAGTACTCGCACCATTGCACCAGCAAGGTCATCAAACCTCTCTAGCTGGGACCTAAATTCGATTCTCGGAAGAGAAAATTTGGGAAATTCTAATTTGTCTGAGTTTGTGCTGGTGAGCGGCTTCGGCCATGGCGATTTATCACCCTACTAGCAAAGACCTGCTGTCAAACAAAAGATTTGTATTCCAGTATGATACTGTGTAGAAACCATAAGAGGTAAACCGGACTCTTACCAGATTAGCACGCTTACATCTTAGACTTTATCATCACTTACCATCAGGTGTATTCACAGACAAGCGCAAACCTGTTAGCAATAAAAACCGTATAAATTGGCTAATATTCTTGCATAATACAGATGCCAGGTTACTTAACTATGTTAGTGGGTTTGTTTTCTGCGAATTGAGGCCAATATCTTCATTGGAAATAAGCGATCGCTTCAACAATAGAAATTACCAGTCTTTAATCATTCAGTAATACTGGTAATAAAAGTCATATAGACTTTATTTTTTTTAATTTACATAATATGTAAAATGAAAAAAGAATTTATATAAGGTAATATAATGTAATCATATATTAAACACATACCCGATAAGATATTTTGTTGCTAAACTAATTGTATTTAGCGTCATTACCATAATTTGCTAATTTCTACCTATATAGAAAAATTTCAATGCGTTTAAATATCTTAGGAAAGAAATCTATATAAATATATTAATAAATAGGAAATAATTTTCCAATTATGTCGTTAATATTAATATCAAAATCATCAATACCCGTCACTAATAATCTCCTTTAGTACAGGATCTTCGCTGTCCAGTTTCGTAAAGACTTCTGGGTAGTATTTCCTCAGGCTCAAGTACTTTAACAGTGTCTGCTGTGCCATTGGGATGCTGTACTTCTTATGCCGAAGGAAACGAAGCAGGAATGATTCATCTGTAACAAATAAAATAATATTTAATTTCACGTGCTCCTTTTTGAATACATTATTTCTTTAATGTGTGTTCACTTTTAAGAATATTTGGGGTACTGCGTTAATACAATCGACATTCATTTAAAGGCAAAGAGAGTCTCTTCAATTTATATACACTAATTACATTTTTATATTGGTAAAACGTTTAAAATTGAAATATTCTGTTTACTGTCCTCTTACTTTTACAGTTTGATAATTATAAAATGTTATAGTGTCAGCTGAAAGGAAGTTAAGCTTTAATTTCGATGCCGCTCTACAATTATTTCAAATATAGTAGTTAATGTCGTCCATTTCCTATATGTTGTTAAAAAAAATAAGTCAATTTCAACTTGTTAAACTCACTTCATATCAAGAAACCTTTAAAAATTTTAAGTGAATTAGATCACATAAAAGGGGATGACTACGAAGATAATAAAACTGCATTAAAATAAAATGCCATCCGCTATAAATGTAACAAAATTTATTTTAAAAAGTACTTTTTTAATGGGGGGGGGGGGAGAGTGCGTATTTATAAAATATATGTAATAACGCAATTCCTGAACTTGTACAAACCTGTTCTGACATTTCTAATGTCAGTATTCTGTTTAATCCAGTCCCTCATAATTCGTAGTGCCTGTTCCTTCATGGCCGGAGTTTCTCTCAACTCTTTAGCGGCCACAGCCGACACATTGTTCATAAACCCGCGTAATTTCTCATCCTTGTCGCAGATATCGCTGTTTGCACCCCATGTCGTGCTCACCGTCAGTAAAACACTTGCTGTAGTCATTTTTCCTTATCCTGAGAACAAGTAGTAATCTATGTATTTTATTTCAACACTTGCTGTTGCCACGTCACTTTAGTTGTGAATAGTTCGAAAAAATGTCATTATATGTATTGGAGAGAACGAGTGATGAAATAAATGATTGATGGTGTGAATGTGCGAGTGAGTTTGGTGATCTAAAGTCATCTTTGTATGATTGCATTTCTAAAACTCAGTTTGGAGCACGTCAAATGAACATATTTGACGACGAGTGTCTGTGAGGTCTCTTAATCATTCAATGAATGATTAAGAGACCGAGTAATTGAGAGAGTTTCGTTGTCTAAGACTGTCGTCGCATTTTTGCTTGTCTAATCATACCGTTTTGGAGCACATCGATTGAATAGTTCTGAAGATGAGTAAGCCAATGATTGTTGGAGCAAGCGAGTGAATAAGAGTTTAGTAGGTACTCTAAAACCGTCTTCGCATTATTGCTTTTCTAATGAGTCCCGTTTGGGGCACATCAGTTAGACGGTTACAAAATCTAGAAGGGACTTTGATAGAAACAGTTTTTTGTGTTTCATATAAATTTCATATATTTATATCTCGTAAAGAAACTTATAATGGATTGACAGACAAAAATACAAACGTACACTATTTGTTGCCGTCTTTGGTCACTGTTTTAGCATACAATTATCAAAATTGGGGTATTAGACAATATTTTTAGTTGGAATACTCAAAGAACAGAAAGTTATGTATTCTTTGCTGGTGATGGTTAGCGGTCGACTGTTATCTCATCTGATGGAATCAAATCAATCAGGTAAGAAGTATTTTGCAACGCTTTGACACAGCATCGTACCGAAATGCCAATTTTTTGTTAGGTGGCAAGTCTTCGTTGATAGGTACAACTACCTAGCCACGATTAAAGCGTCCCACTTCCAGCCCTAAAGCTATTGTTTTCATCGAAGCAGGTATTCAAACCAGTCCGCCAAGTGTGTTAAAAATAACATGTAATAGAGTTAATTTTCCATTACTCGGTGTCAAATAATAAAACTGTTGTAGTTGACAATGTTAACGGACACCATTACCACGTTTTTGGTGTCAGCTAAAAGTAATGTCTAAGTTTGCCAAGTATGAAAAATTGCTCAACAAAATCACGAGTAACCTATATACATATGGAAAACAATATTTCATTCCTTTTATTACGAAATTTGGTTCACATTAAATTATATAGTTCAGCTGACATCGGCCTTATGACAGTAACGCTGTAGTAGTCGTAAATAGAAAAAATATTTTATTAAATCAAATAAAATTACACTTTTCGTTATTCGTTCAAATATTAATATATGTAGTAATAAGATTTATGTTCCATTATTCATCATTATAAATCCTTAATACAAGCGTATTAAAGATGTATATAATTATATTGACGATTTCATGAGAACAGCTGGAAAGGAATGGAGGGAAAGGGCTAAGAACAAAAAATGGGAGTATCGGAGCCCATACACAACTAAGGATCCTTATGAAATAAAATAAAAAACCATTATACTCGTATAAGTATAGAGCAAATTCGCACGTACACGTACAGACACACGCACTACGACTTAGGATAAGTTTATACATGTTTATTTTTAATATTCTGTAAAATCATGACCATAAATTTGCATGGCTATATTATTATTGTTAATACAAACGTATAATTTCATTAAAATCTGTAAGTGTCCACGACTTTGTCTACCCTTTCACAAGTCAAGAACGTTTTGACCGGTCTTGGTGGAAATTAATATATCGTATAAAAACACGTAATTGCAAAAATGATATATGACTAGCGGCCCGTCCCGGCTTCGCACGGGTAGACATAAATATGTACAGATATGTGTGCGTGACGGCCGCCGCCGACATGTATTTTTATTTTAATTTCATGATATCTTTTGAATGGGATATCCGATTTCAATAATTCAAAAAGTAATCATCAGGCATTGAGATAGTCTTGAATATTAAATTATTTATATTTGGATAAAAATTTATAAATGGTATGGATAACACGGTCTGATTTTGATCGGTATTTCTATCAATTTGTTAAATGTAAAAAAGTAGTTATAATGACGTAACTACAATAGTTAGACATATGGTCTTGCGAAGTTTTTTGGAGATATTGATATATTCTATAATATTGTGGAACATTTTTTTGTCCTATCATTAATACTCTTTACAGCGTATGCGATGAAAGACATTTCATGGCTAATTTTTTTACACCTTCGGTTGGTTTTAATAGGAATTTCTAAAGATTTCTATAGTAATCTAGTACTAAATATAGCTTATGTTACTCAGTGATAATGTAGCTTTCTAATAAAAAAAGAATTATTAAAATCGGTCCAGTACTTTTTGAGTTTATTCGTTACATACAAAAATACAAATCTTTCCTCTTTATAATATTAGTGTAGATTACTAGTTGCAATTATTATATATTTGTTTTTAATGATGGTTAAAGACATACCGATGTCTTATTATTGAGTTATAATATGCACCGGCATGTTATAAGTCAATAATAATATACTATACTTTAATATTTCGCAAGTCAAACTGTACGATATCATATAAAATTTGATTGCGAACTACCCCTTATGGTTTGGTAGAAAATGTATAGAAGATTATAAATTTTAATTATGTCTATGGTATAATACTATTATACTATTTAATGATATACCATACCTATGTTTTTAACCGACTTCAAAAAAAGGAGGAGGTTATCAATTCGTCTGCTTTTTTTTTTTGATGTTTGTTACCTCATATCTCCCGACTCCGAATATAACAATACGAAGAACACTATAAAATAATACGCAATTACTTCTTACTTTTTAGAACATATTAATATATTTGTAAGTTTGTTTTGAAGGTGGTTCTTTTTTTGTAAATTTGTTTATTTATTATACATAAAAGGATACGAAAACTGGCTTGAAACAAGATTCATAAAATCGAATAATACAAGTTTAAGTGACCTCGATAGCATAATAATGTATCTCATGTCGCAAGCATGGGTTTCAGGTTTGATTCTCTACAAATTGATTTTTATACTTTGTATAGAGCTGGATTGGTTGGCTTCTCATTTCTTTATCACAAATAAATCTTTTAGCAAAATAATGAATTAATGCATTTCCAATCATCACGTGATATCATTGAATTTGAAAGCAATATGAAACACTACCATATATTCCGTAATTATAATACTAAAATCTACACCCAATATAATACGTTTATATATATATATATATATATATATATATATATATATATATATGTATATCTTCTTTAATAGTCTAACTATTAAATAAAATCTGTTTTAAGTGTTAACGTGGGCGGCTTGACATGGCCAAGATTTTAATTTTGTAAATTGTTTCCTTATATTTACGAGGACACAGGAAATTCATCTCCGCGAGGACGTATAATTTTGGTTAGACAGGAAATAGGGGAAACAACTGGTAACAACACATTTAAAATTTCAGGGCGTATTTCCAAAAATATATATCACAATTTTGGGTTGAAGCCATGCTTCTGATGTACCTATAAATAATAAATAAAAAGCAAACTTCTCAGCAGATCGTATAAGAATACAATTGACAAAGATAGTTCGGTACTCTAATGAAGAATTTTGAAAGCTACTTAAGTTTAGAAATATCAAATCAAATCAAAACATTATTTATTCAAGTAGGCTCAAAAAGCACTTTTGAATCGTGAGTAGTCTATCCATTGGTAAGAAATCTACCACCGGTTCGGAAAGTTGATTCCGCTGAGAAGAAACCGGCAAGAAACTTAACGGTTACTTCTTTAAACATAGTTTTTTTACAATGTGTTTAACTTTCATGTGCAACTGGAATCAAGTCAATACATCTTTGTCATTTAAATAATCGTCAAAATTATAATATGCCTTTTGTAATAGAACATTTTTAACATATTTCTTAAAGCTATGTGGAGGCAAACCCAGAAGTGATTCGGGTATCTTATTAAAAATGCGTATGCTCAACCCGACAAATGATTTCTGAACCTTCTTCACTCTAAAATATGGCATTACAAGTTTCTTTTTATTTCTTGTATTAAAATTGTGTTTCGCTCCTTTTTCTGTATGATTGATATTTCTTTTTTTTTATTTTTCTCTTAAGGAAACCCGAGATCCCAATTTCAATATCCGCCACCTTACCCATAACAGCATGCCGTAAGACATAATGCTATGAAAATAAGCGAAATACACCAATAATGAATAATGAATGAAAATAACCGAATAACATTTAAGATCATGTGTTTAGCATTTCAAATTCTCGATATATCATCTCAATTTGAAGTGCCTCGTCAACAAATCCAACCCAGGAGTTTTAGCAGATCGATAGGTACATTTTAGTTTTCATTATATATAGGAGACGCTTAAACGTAATCTTCAAAATATAGTTGACCCACGCAACTTCGTCTGTATGTCTAAATGTAGGACTTAAATATGGTGCTATCTATTTGATGCTTATATAACTTTACTGACAGCAGTACACGTACTTAAAACTTCTTCGTTTAAAAACAATTACAATAATTTTTTTTATCAAATTAAAATGAGATTCATCCTAATTAATTAAAATCAAAATCGGACGACTAGGATCAGAGTTTATCACAATCAAACACTGACATTGGTTTTTCTATATATAAATATATGTCTATTTGTTGTGAAGCATAAAAAGTTTTTTAGGGAAGTATAAGTGACTAATCGTTTCTCAAAAAATATTTTGTTATCATTAAAATCTAAGAAAGTCATTTACATATTTTTCGGGTTGTTTTGAGATTTTTTTTAAAGCAAACATTTCACATATTTCTTATATCGACATACACATTCAATCAGGAAACGATAAAAATTTGACGACAAAACTAAAAGTGGCAAAACAAAGACAAAGTATTTTACCAAACAAGATTTTGTTAATTATTTATAACAACATGTTGATTTATAACGATCATAAAAAATGTGAATAAAACTTTATTCAATTATTTTTATTTAATTAGGTATACGAGAATTTTAAATAAACTAAATATACATTACTGATTATATAACAGCAAGATTTCAAATGATTACGAATCCAGTTTTTTACTATTTGGTTGGTAGTTTTTATTACACGCTGTACGCTTTATAATTACCTATTTTTTTATTGAAAAATCAGCTTACATTTTTACTGTCGGAATATGATCTTACATGGCCTTAAGTGATGGCACAGTCACGGTATAGAAAGCTTAAAAATGAAGAAAAACGTAAACATTGTCCACGTGAATAAAGTTTGATAACAACTAGCTTCTAATAAAATTAGGGGCGAATTCAATAGTTATGAGTTCAATATATATATTTCTTCTGTACATGTGTGACTGAACTCTTCCTTTTTTTCTTAATGCTAACAGGTTCACGCTTCCCTGTGATGACTCCTAGTGGTAAGCAATGATGCAGTCTAAGATGGAAGCGCGCTAATTTTCGAAAGAGGCCATTTACCTCTTACCTCTAATAGTTTATAAACAGCATCGTATCGGAACACAAGTTTCTTGTTATGCGGTACATCTTTGGTGGAAGGATGGTAAATACCCACGGTCTAAGCTTCTTATCAGTCCAGACCCAGACAAATTGCAAAATGGAATTTCCCAAACTCGCCCTACCGGGGATTGAACTTGGGACCTCTGGTAGTAAAACGAGTGTTCGCATCACTTTGATGTAATTTTAATTGGATGAAAGAATAATTTCCTATATTTACACGGGTTCGGAAACTATTTGGATAATATAGAAACGGCTATATATCAATACGATGATAGGTACTATTTACAATAATAGCGCTAACCTGGTTAAATTTGTATGGGATGTTTATTTAGGAAATTATTTCTTAATAATTTCTATATAGTATTGTATCTATAGCCAGTTTAGAGGTAGTCAAATTAGAAGATACGATTTTAAGTACTTTCTACTGGCAATCATACCCAAAACAACTGCTATAGTCCCGAT
Source organism: Elymnias hypermnestra (assembly GCA_015832385.1). Classification (NCBI taxonomy): domain Eukaryota; kingdom Metazoa; phylum Arthropoda; class Insecta; order Lepidoptera; family Nymphalidae; genus Elymnias; species Elymnias hypermnestra. Next base: position 2,354,417 of record JACTOM010000069.1, on the reverse strand, counting down.
TATTGCCACAATATTACATGACTACTTCGCTGGTGTATCGAGTTCGTGATTCATTACCAGGTTAGCATACTTCTATCTTAAACGGTATAACCACTTAACCTCAGGGGATGAAGCAGTCAAGCGATAACCTGGCAGCAATAAATAAACCAGCATTCAAATAAAAATAGAATAGTCAACGTCGGTTCATCCAATAATAGTTTATTAGGCAATTAGGGACAAAAGGATGACATTGCCACCTGCGTGCACTTCTCCAGTAGTGCGTATACAATCTTTCATCAGGCCAGGATCGAGAGTTCGATAAAAATGTCAAAAATATAAATAAATATGATGTAAATTAAATATTAAATCAGGACAGCAATGATTAGTGCGCATGCTTCCACTACATAAGTAGGCAACAGGTTGTTTACTCATTTATTTATGACAACCTTCAAAAACAAACTAAAAATAAGATTATATATATATATATATATATATATATATATATATATATATATATGCAATCTAAAAACCTATCTAAATCTAAAAAGAGATTGAAGAACAAATAATTAAATTTTGATGAAGCAAAACAAATTTACAAAATCTTGACATATAAAAAAATCGCGCATGCGTCGAAAATTAGAGGCATGCCCACTAATACATATTTATTCAATTGGAAAGCAATATGACAAGTCAATCAAAGTAGGGCTGAAAGTTCAAATTTCGATCTAGGTATGATGAAAAATAGTTATGGAATAACTTAAGTTAACTTCCTTCTATTAAGGTCAGTTCAAATAACCTTGACAAGCAATCCTACACCAACAATCTAGGTTTCGGTCGAAACCTTGATCGAGATAGTCGCTCCAATAATCTAAATGGACATTTTATATCATCGGCGGATGTTTAATATGTAAGACTGATGTAATAAACGCGTCCGTGGAATTATGTAACTACGTAACTAATGGCTTGTAAAAATATGTCCAAACATTTCATCATAAACGTAATAGAAAATGTTGCAGTTCAATCTTAACATTTTTCATATTTATGCGAAAGACACCTTTAAACAATATATTTATTGTTAATGTTATCATAATGGTCTGTTGGTGTGTCAATAAAATAAACAAAAAAATCTGTACAAATAAATTGTAGTATCTGTTCGCTAAATTAGTATAAAAGTATATCCGTATATCAAAAATGTGTTTTTTAATTTGCGAAGTAATATTTGAAAAGAGTGAACCGATTTTTCCTGGAATTTCACTGAGATTTTAAGGAGTACCTTAGGCTAGTGCTGTTAAAAAAATCGTGTAACTTTTGCCAGTTTGAACATGAGTTTTCTATACAAGAAAATATAATCTATCTGCAGATCCTGTGTTTATATAAAATTTTGAAAATGAACTTTGTCTTTAAAGTATAAAATTTCAATAGTTTAGATGATATCTTGATAAAATATATATTTAAGTGACATGATAAAGTTAGATTTGTATCTAGAAGAACGGTTAAAAGGCTATACATATAATAAACTCATACTATACGATATTTTATATGTGCGTAATGTCGTATTTGTGCATAATTAAAAGAATAATTATAAAATAAAGATTATAACAAAAAAAATATTTTTGATTGATATTCATCAAACGTTAATTACATATTCATAACTTTTTAATGAACTCAAATCTCTACAAAAATATTGAATCTACCAAAATTTTAATAATATAAAGAGAGTTAACTTGTGTTGCATATTAAATGCAATAAGTTCAATATAAAAATGCAAAAAAATATAACTTACGTGGTGTTCTGTTCTGAGCCAAATTGTGGACCATAATGTTCATATTTTACCAACAACATTTATATACATTAATTTAAAGTAGCAAATCATTACATAACAACAAATACTAGCAAAAACAATATTTTATAATCCCGGTTTAAAAATCTTTAGTAACATAAAATTTTCTGTATTTTGCGTAATTTTTTACTCATACTACTAATGCAAAGTGATAACGTGGAATTACTTTAATTATTCATTTAAGACGTACGTTAATATGTTTATTTATATAAGTATAACGTCTATTAATAACCTCCTAAGTAAATAACGAATTAAAAAAAGAAATCCTACCGCGAATGTAATAACTCCACGAATGTTGTAAAACGCAAATGAAGGATTACAAATATTCGAAGGAAATTATTAATTTCCGGTCCGATTCTCTTACCTTGTAGTATATTAAAAATATTTAGATTTTACTTAAGGTAATATAAAATATGTCAATAATTTGGGAATAATAGATGACTAGATAATTTCATCAGTTGAAATTGTTTCACTCTGAGCAAGATATGACGCCCATTAAAACAGTGTGGTACAAACTATTATTTTACTTTCTTCTTTTATATTTCTATCTAAAGTCTGTATAATATAGTCAAATTAAAAATATAGTAAAAGTAAATAGGAGTCCATTAACGTTCCATAGCAGGGTACAGGCCTTCTCACTTATAGGAAATCTAAATGGGTTTTTAGAGCAAAGAAAACAGAAACTCAATATAAATTTGTTGATTCGCCCGACTTAGGTCACTATCCCGCCTAGGAAGAGGTGGTCTGATGTCACACAAACAAAGCGTCTTCGCCGGCAAAGACGAGGTCTGATCTATCTGACGCATCCCGGCCGCGGCCCCAGTCGCGGACCCATGAGCGTCAAGACTTAAGAACTGTAAGTATACCCTTTTCAGCAGCAGAAACTTTGCTCTAAGCCTAGGTCCAGGCCGAATAGGAGGCGCCCTCACAATGTTTCCCTCACGACGCAGCAGGGCCCTTCTACGCGTCCACCCTCGGCGGAGCTTCTGCGCTCGCCACCCCTTTCGGTTACGCTGTAAACGCCAGCAAGACAGCAATTGCACACTTGGAACAAAAAACCCGACCCGGGTCTCGTACCCAGAACCGGCTACTATTTTTCAAACCTCTAAATGTTTAGGGTGACCCCAAACTTTGATGTTTTACTTTTTTGACAAAATTAAATTTTTGTTTTTATTTTTTTCTGATACAGCACAAACAATCCTAAATTTTCATCTTTCTATCACCAAACCCTATTTTTCAATAGCGATTATAGTAATTATTTGGCAAAATAACGTTTGCTGGGTCAGCCAGTTATATTGAATTGTACTTATATTGTTATTCTCATTTCATCTAGTTTTTTTACTTTAACATGCTTCTCCCAATTTCGCGCTGACAGGAAGTTATTTTTTGCTTAGTTTTATTGGCATGTTACTTTTGAAAATTTGTTTTAGACTCCAGAATTTATTCCATCGCCATTCCATCCAATTTCACTGTAACATTCTTTTAATCTCTTGTTTGTTGTTTTCTTTTTCAAAAGATAAGATTAGACACGTAAAGCTAAAAGAAATTACAAAAACCACTACCCACAAAACTACGCACAAAAGTTAAAGTTCAAATGGACCGGTCACGTACCGAGGTTGAGAGACAAAAGATGGACCTACAGCACCACCATATGGAGAGGATCCCAAGGAAAAAGAAAGAGAGGAAGGCCCATATCACGTTAAGTGGATGAAATGATAAGTCACTGGTCCAAAACGGTGGCAAACAGCTCAAAGAAGTGGACATCGTTGGGGAGGCCTTTACCCAACCTGGGGACCTTGTTAATAATCAAACATAGTTTTACAGATAACCTAGCAAAATAACAGTACCTAAATTAAGAAGCATTGTAGCAGAATCAAAAAAAGACTTTTTTTATTTATTTTATTATATTATTATTATCTGAAGAAAAGAAGTCATGGAGTATATTTATTCTTTTCCTACAAAAATCGTCTGTAATCGTCCCCTCTGTAATCCATGACTTCCTGACATTGTTTATTATTTTATTAATGTATACTTTACTAGTGGTCACTTTTTGATCGAAATTTAAATTATAAGTTTGAGCAATTATTGAGGTCCATTGTCGCGAACAATAATATAAAAAAATATGTTACTAGCTGAACCCGCGACTTCGTCTGCGTTGAATGTTTTCTTCATTGGTTTGAATGGGTAGCATTTTCATTAATTTAGGCAAATTGCTTTACAAATAAACAACATACGTATAAAAACGTCAAGTCCTTTTTCAAGCTCTAGATTATCGCTGTACCAAATTTCAATCAATTTTGAAAAATCCGTTATTAACTGACCTCTACTTGTCAAAAGGTATAATCTTACCTAATTTGAAGTCTCTACGCCTTATGGTTGCAGAGATATCGTGTATATATATATGTAAATATATTTGAGGAAGTAAAATAGCCTATTTCGCTTAGTGAAAATGCAGCTTTCTAACGGTGACAAAATTTTTGAAATCGGTCCAGTAGTTTTTATATCAAAACGTTACAAACATACATACATACATCGCATACAAAACACAAACGTTTCCTCTATATAATATTAGTATAGATAAATATATCAGTTTAGCGTATATGAACATCTCGTACACCAGGTTGGCTAGTAGATAAAGCTTTATATCTTTAAATCGTTTAAAGTAAACATTATAAATTAATAAATTTAATTTATTAAATGTATTTGGACATAAAAGTATAATAAAACTCGTCCTTTGTTATTAGTAGACAAAGACAAAGAACATAGATAGATAAGGTAAAAACGATTTCAATGATTACAATGACGATGAATTTTGTAATTTATTTAGACGTTAGGTTATTACACTAGGCTAAATCACAAAATACGGACTCGAAAGTTGAGAGGAAATTCATAAAATAAGCGCATTTCGAATAAGGAAAATAAAATATGGTAATACCAACTCATAAGCCAAGACAACTTGTCGTTAAATAGATGGGAAATAAAACCGTAGACCATAAAAATTATTACAAAAAAACCAAAATGAAATGAATACACCTTGAACTTTAAGAAAAGTGATATAAACTGTCAAGAAACAGTTCTAGACAATCGCCCTGAGTAATGTGATTGTATGTGTTTTTGCTTTAAGAGCGCATGCCATATACAATAAACTATATTGGGTAACCAGCGGAATATTTTCCAATACCCGTTTTTATTAATGAACCTTAAGTAATTATCATTGTAATTTATTGTATAGAAGATAAAACTTATATAACTTATATGGTACGAAACCCTATATACGTAATTTTTCCTTATATATTGTGTAAATGTCAAACGTGAAGCTAGGAATGTTTATTTCTCCTTCAAAAGTTCTGCGTTCGATTACTTGCTTAATAAATTCAACAACAAGTGGTATTAATTGTTTTAAACTTAAATTTTCGTGGTTTATTAACATATTGACTATTTGAACGGGTACATACCACGATGGCGTTTTTTTAATTTTGCCGATATTTCAACAAAGTTGCGTGGATCGTGGTCACGACGTTACTGCTGTGGGCGGTTGTATCAATCTGTCAAAGGCAGAAATTGTCTACCCTACGTCTGACCCTTTTATTTGTCACGGCACCCACATCCATTTTTCGGCATACTACACTCACATCGTCATGTTTTAATTTTGAAAAATTGCGTCGTTTGTTCATTTGGCATAACTTCACCACTGGATTCCACGTATCAGCCAGCTTAAAACCATCTTCGCGATTGAAACAAGTGGTATTTTTAACCGACTTCAAAAGAAGGAGGAGGTTATCGAGTCTTCTGTATCAAATCAAAATATTCTTTATTCAAGTATGCTCAAAAGGCACTTTTGAATCGTCAGTACTCTGTCCGTTGGTAACAAATCTACAACCGGTTCGGAAAGTTGAATCCGCTGAGAAGAAACCAGCAAGAAACTCAGCGGTTACTCTTTTAAAGATAGTTTTGTATGTTACAATGTCTAATATTGCTTCTGTGAGCAACTGGAATCAAGTAAAAACATTATCTTAAATAATCTTCAACATTATGATATGCCTTTTGCAAAAGTATATTTTTGATTTATTTCTTATAATTATGCGTAGGCAAATCTAAAACTGATTGATGTATCTTATTAAAATGCGTATGCTCAACCTGGCAAGTGATATCTGAACCTTCTTCACTGTAAAATATGGAGTTAAAAGTTTGTTTGTATTTCTTGTATTTACATTGTGTATTTTACCTTTTTTTGCTGTGTAAGTGAATTCGAATTCTTTACTCATGTCCACTTATGATAATTAACAACCCGATTTAAAAAGATCATGTAAAAGGAAGTTTTTAAAACAATATTACATTAATTACTTGCGGTAATCCATTGCGGTAATTTTCTGCACGATTTCAACGCTGAACGAACACGCTGGTCTAATGCAATACATAAACATTGTTGGCATTTAATTAATTGCAATACATATCAATCCGTTTTAAATCTTGACAACTATTTTTAATGTTACGAGATATTATATCATACTACGATCTTATCTGACATTACAAGCTTTTAGTTTAGAGTACCATAAATAAAACGACTGCCATAATTATACCGGCTTAAAAATATCACTTAAATTACAATCTAATATATAAAAAGCTCGTGTCTACTTGTTAAAGAACTCCTTAAGAACGGCTTGATCGATCTTTATGATTTGTTTAGTATAAATTAGGTAGGTTTGCCAAATAGGTCGTAAAGTATTTGTCATCCTCCTATCCCCAGTGAATAGCTGGTGTAGCTACATATCCATCATCTACGTCCGAAATTCAATTACGCCACTGGATAACTAAAGGATCAAAAAATGTATTACGCTAGATAACTGTAACACATCTAAACTAATATGAAACTTTTTCACACAAAAACTACAAAACCGATTTCAAAAATTTCACCATAAGAAACCTGCTTTTTCACTAAGCGAAATAGTTTATATTACTTTCACAAAAAAATAGGGATGCCTATTAAAATGTATTAAGTAACCCAAGGTGTGAAAAAATTGTCACAAAAAATCTGTCATCGAGACGTTCAAAACTATTTATTATTTATTTATTTTATTTATTTGAATAGGACACCAACGGGTTACAGTAATAATATGCAAAATATAAAGAATTAATAAATAACAAAAAGTAATTACTGCAAACCCACTTACTGGTTGCCACAGCATGCAAAAAATATGTGCTAACTAAGAATAACAATGAAGAAAGAAACGTAATTGAACAAAAAAAATAAAATAATAATAATATTTAAAATTATTTAAAAATTATCTAATACGAGGCAACAAGGTCTACATCAGGACAGGCAAGACAGTGACTTTCAATTTTCCTTTTAAAGGATGCAAGACTATCACAACTTTTATCTATATCAATTGTTTTACATATTTTATTATAGCACAGTTATGGCTACAGTATTCCAAAAAAAAAGCTCGTGTAACATACAGCTTACATACATAAAGCTTCTGATAATTCCAATGAATTATCAGAAGCTTTATGTAAACACCTTCTTCGACATCAAGACCCAAGCCCCGATCTAACCGATAAAATTAAGCAAAGTGGCACTGAACTCAGAAGATTAACGCGGGGAATTAAGGACAACTGGTGGCTGGAAAAAGCTAAATACTTACAGCGGCTCTCCGATTCACAGCAACTTGGCGAGTTCTATATGGAAGTAAGAAAACTAATACGACCAATTCGAAGAAGTAGCGCACCATTGAAACCATCTAATGGTACCCAACTGCTTACCGCTAAGGAAGACATACTGAAACGCTGGGCGGAACACTTTAGTGGATTGTTAAATGTTGACAAAGCGGCAGACCTCCAATACATAAACTCACTGTCTTCACTTCCACAAAATCCTGAGTTAGATGATCCGCCAACATTACAAGAAGTGATAAATGCCATCAGAAGTCAGAAAAACAAGAAAGCGGTTGGCTTAGATAATATACCAAGTGAGTTAATTAAGTATGGAGGACAGGAGCTACACGCAACGTTGTGGAAACTTGGTCGGATGTGGGAGGAAGAGCAAGTACCACGTGAATTTTAGATCTCCCGTATTTGCTCATTGTATAAAAATAAAGGCGACAAATCAGATTGTAATTCCTATAGAGGCGTGTCACTTCTATCCGTTCCCGGAAAAATCTTTACCAGGATTCTTCTCAACCGTCTTCTTCCGATTGCGGAAAAGGTACTGCCAGAGACTCAATTTTGATTTCGCCCAGGAAGAGGAACCTGTGAAGCCATCTTTACCGTTCGACAACTTCAGGAAAAGAGTCGCGAACAAGGACAACCAATGTTCATGTCATTTGTTGATCTTGAAAAGGCCTTTGACAGTGTTCCTCGTGAGGCCCTATGGATAATACTTATTAAAACTGGCTGTACGAACAAATTCGTGCGACTATTACGGCTTCTTCACGACGATATGAGCTGTTGTGTTGCAGTTGACGACGAGCAAACAGAGTATTTCCCGGTCACTTGTGGAGTTAAACAAGGTTGTGTCCTCGCGCCTACTTTGTTCGCAATATATTTTGCGGTAGTCATCAGAGACTGTAGTGCAACTGCTTGCGAAGGAGTTCGTATACGCTTCCGAACTGACGGAGAACTATTCAACTTGGGCAGACTTAGGGCTAAAACTAAAGTATCGTATGACATGGTGACCGAAATTATGTATGCGGACGACCTTTGTTTTATAACAGACTCGCCTGCCTCCCTACAAATGCTGATGTCTGGTCTTGATGAGTCTTGTAAAAGGTTTGGTCTCAAGATCAATGTAAAAAAGACCGAAGTCATGACGATTACATCACAAACCCAACATCTCCAGATCTCACTCGGTCATGAAGTCGTGAAGCAAGTTGAAAAGTTTAGGTACTTGGGAAGCAGTATTACATCAAAGTGCGACCTTGAAGCCGAAATAAATTTGAGAATTGGTGCTGCCTCTGTGGCATTTGGCAAGCTACGGCCTAAGGTATTCCGGTCGCATGACTTAAAGGTGGCAACAAAGGTTTCTGTTTATAGAGCGATTGTACTGCCGAACTTATTATATTCCTCCGAGACCTGGTGTTTGTACCGGAGGCATATTCGTACACTCGACCGATTTCACATGCAATGCCTTCGGGAAATAATTGGCATCCACAGGACTGACCGCATCAGAAACACAGAAGTACTTCGGCGCGCGAATACCTGTGGTATAGAATCACACTTAATGCGAAGCCAGTTACGTTGGTGTGGTCATATTTCCCGAATGCCCGAAGAAAGGGTTGCTAAGCGCGTCTTTTACTGTGAACTTCAAGATGGCAAGCGAAAGCAAGGCGGACAGTTACTGAGGTATAAAGACGTGCTAAAACGGCACATGAAACAGTGTAACATCCAGCCCTCAGAATGGGAGTCGCTTGCGGTAGATCGGGCTGAATGGAGACTCCTCGTTAAGCAGAACACCAACGCTTTCGAAGAGGTGCGAGTAAAACTACAAGACCAAAAAAGAGATCAACTTAAAGCCAGACCACCTTCGGCTATAACATATAATTATTGCGGTGGTGTCCTGACCTGTCCTGAGTGTGCTCGCACATTTCTGAGAAAAATTGGCTATATTAGTCACATGCGAGCGCACGGAAGGGCAACGGGACCAACGTGAAGATATCATAAAAGCAGTCGCTGTAGCCGAAATCGGCTAGGACCTTATTATTATTATTCCAAAAAGGCCTTTAGAGTACAATACAACAACGCCCTTCGCATCCTACTACGAATGGCAAGGTTTTGCAGTGCTTCATCTATGTTTGCTTCATATTGTTTACTGCCTCATTGGTCTAGTGGTTAGCATGTTCGACTACAGACATGAGGTCCTAGGGTCGATATTGAGTTTTCTATTAAGATTTTCTCAATATTTGCCCGAAGTTGGGAAGTTGGCGGTGTGATCCACCCCCGTGCCTCGGAGAGCACGTTAAGCCGTCGGTCCTGCGCCTGATCTCTCTCCGGTCGTGTCGGATTCCCGTCACATCGGACTATGAGAGTGAAGAAATAGAGAATGCACTTGTGTATTATGCCTGCCAATCCGCAGTGGAGCAGCGTGGTGGGTTTATGCTCTAAAAACTCTCGCTCCTCGGAGTGAGGAGGCCTGTGCCCAGCAGTGGGAAGTTAATGGGCTGCTACTTACTATTTACTTATCTATGTTTGCCGGCGAGGGCGTTTCCGACTTCTATGCGATCGTACGCTAGCTTTTGGGAGACTGCTCGCAATTGCGAGAACTGTCTCATTAGTATCGTCGTATAATGTGTTCTTTCGTACCTGGTTGAGTATGCACCAGACGAGGAATATAAAATAGCGACTTTCTTTTTGGAAACTAACAATTTTTAATTTTGCATTGATTTATTGATTTTTATTTTGACATTCATGACTTTATTCATTAACTTGTATTTTATTTTTGTCTTATAATTAAAAACTAAATTTAATTTGATTTTATTTAATTGTTAAATCTCTCTTGTGTTTATGTGTTAATCTGTACATTTTATTTCATTTATTTTGGTTATGTAATTTCTATGGGTCTTAACCAGAAATAAATCAATTTTTTTTATTTTATTTTCATTTATTTATTACATAGCAAAAGTATTCTATTTACTGGTGCTGAGCAACCAAGGTTAGTTTTGAATACATAAGGTTTAAATGGTAAAAAGTTTTTAACAGGACTACAAAGCCTACGTATCCTAAATTAAATTTCATATAATAAGTCAGATGCATCTAAAGTCATGTTAAGTAATTTGTGTAAAAAAAATCCAATAGCTTTCTACGGTTGAAGAAAGATAGAACCTTATAATATTAAGATTATATAAGTCTGGAATCATAGTTAGGATTCACATCAGATAACTTTGCCATCGACTTGAAACTTATCAGACTCTCTTCGCAATGTAGACGGTTATTAGGTGCATTTAATTAGTTATCCACATATATCGTGAAGAACGTGAACAAACCGTACCTGTATTAATATGTGAAGCGGAGAACTTGTGCTAAAACGGAGAAGAAATACATAAATCTAAAATTTATATGTACTTATTAATGAGTGAAGAGAAAATTAAAAACAAAAAATGCACAGGAATAAGTCAAAATAAAAATATACTTAGAGCAAGCAAGTAGACTGTAAGTATATTATTTTATTTCTTCTTGAGTGTAATATATATTTTTGTGCATTAATTCTTTTAAGATTAATAACAGACTTCAGAGTATTTTCTTAAAAGGAAAAAAGGTACCATTTTACAATAAAAATTAAGACAGACCGGGGAGTGATATAGATATTGTTATCATAAACTGTTTTAGTTTTAACAAATCCTTGAATAATACATTAAGTACCCCTTATGTAAAATGAAGTTAGTAGAAGTAAGTACGAATGTCTTTTTTTTTTCAAAAATAAACGTAGTGTAAGTTACTCCTTATAACATCAACTATCTGGCAGTAAAACCTGTCCAAATCGGTCCAATATAAGTACTATATACTTTCATACGTTTTTATATATTCAAAAGTTGTTAAATTGAAATTTTAGTTATTAAAACGTACTTCGCTTTAGTCTGCCAACTTCTGCTTTAGTATTTGCAAACTATTAAACGTTTAAAAGAAACCAGTTTAATATTGAAATGCTACGACCCGATTTTGATACATATCATTTTGTGCAACACAATGACATCACCAATTATTGCGTACTGAAAACGCATCTGTTATTGTTTTGTAACTTATATGTAAACGAATTGTTCTGCTTGTTATTATTGTTTGTTGAATGGCTTTCAGGTGTACAAAGTTGAGTACAGATTATCTCGCCAGTATCAAGTTTACTGGAGAAGACACGAAGTCAGTTTATGAGAACATCACAACTTTTATTTTGATCATCAATAAATTAAAATTGTGACGTTCTCAATTGTTATCAGGGAAAAAGGTATGGGAATGTCATTTGATATCGAAACGTATCGAAATATAAAACGTCATACATTTTTAGGCGTTAGCAATCTTCGAAAGTTAAGTTGTCTAAGGGGACAGATGAACTCTTCAATATAATTTGAGCAAGCATCAAAGATTTATAGTTATTACATACATACATACATAGCTTCACGCCTAATTCCCATAGGGGTAGGCAGAGACAACATGCTTCCACTTGCCACGATCCTTGCATATCTCCTTCGCTTCTTTCGTTTTCATTAGACCTTTCATACAGGTTCGTCGGTTTAAAGTACTCTTGACTTAGCCCTTATTTAAAATATCCTAGATTTGGACCAGGAACGTGCGCCTTGGTCTTCCCCTTCCAACTTTCGCATTCACTCTTGACTCATAAATCCTTTTTGTCAGTCTCCTTTTATTCATTCTCTCTACATGCCCAAACCATCTAAGCATACCTTTCTCAATTTTAGTCACTTCATCTTCTTTTAAACCACAACGTTCTCTTGTCACACTATTTCTTACTCTGTCACTCAGTTTTAATCCACACATACTTCTCATACAAATTCTTTCACCTCTTCCACTATCAAAATATTGCCATTCATCATAGATTCATCTCTTTGAAAAAGTAAAACTTTCGTTTTGTTTACATTCACTTTCATTCCTTTTCCTTTCAAAGCTTTATTGATAATATTTATTATCTTCTGTAGTTCATTAGCGGACGACGCAAATATTACTTGATCATCAGCGTTAAATAAACATTTGAGTAATTCATCCATTCTTAACCTATACATACTTTCTTTTAAATCTGTCAAACAGTTATCCATGAATAGGTTGAACAGCCACGGTGACGCAACACATCCCTGTCGAACACCTCTTTCGACAGGAAACCACTACGTGTACGCCCCGTTTATTCTGACACAACCACTAGAACCCTCATATAGAGACTTCATTGCTTGAATCAGATTACTACTCACCCCATACGTTGATAACGTTGACCACAGATCATTTCTCACCACTCGCCACTCGTTATTACAATCGTACTTAAACCTTATTTACTTCGTTTTACAGTTGGTGATTTTTAAAAAACTACCAGAAATGTAATTACTATCAGTATTTGATGAACTTGTTATTTCAAAACTAACTTAACCGCGAAACTTAATAAAACTACATAAAAAAATGTTATAAAAGTCGGTCAAGCCTTTTTGGAGAAGTTCGATAACAAACATTCTGACACGTGATGTTTAAATAATAGACTAGCTGTTCCGCACCTTTTTAAAAATAAAAAAACCTTAAGTCAATCGTTATAATATCAACTATCTGCTAAAGAAAGCCCCATCAAAATCCGTACAGTCTTTTCAGAGGTTAGCAAAAAACAAATAGGCGTCTGTCTAGATAAAACAGTTAAACACCAATTTTATTTAATCATATAGATTTACTTCAAATTTCGACCAAAAAGGTCACCCGCATAATTCCTGAACCCCTTTTTAATGAACGTCTATGTCGCAAAAGGAAAGTACGCGTTACATGAATAGTTTTAGGGACATATAAAGCCATATGTTTTACGTTGTAATTAGAAAGCATATCGAACCAATAATGATTTTGTTTTATCTTGATGATATTAATAAACTGAAATTCCGTTTAAAAAAATAAATGGACACTAATATTACATAAGAAAATAATGGGAAAATTTTGTGGTTAAATGTGTAGTTGGCAAATTATTTCTAAAATATTATTGAAGATTGTATCAAAACACGACATTCAAAAGCATTGCGGGTCCTGGAATCTAAGACGAACCCACGAGTAACTGACTTAGGTACCTTCTCTTCAATTTGAACTATTAGTTTACACTCTCCATATATATTTATTGATTAAACATTCAATGGTAGTGTTCAAATACATTCTTTCAAACTTATATTGGATGACACCTGACGTTAAAACATTTTGTTTCAAATATTAATTCATTAATTAATCAATCTATTGAAAGCTCACGTAAAAGCTTTAAAAAATTGTTTAATTAACGTAATGAACTTAAGAAATTTATATTAGTTATTGTTGGATTTGACTTTAATTTCTTTTTATATTCATCAACAATACAATATTACTTTTATATATTGTAGTTTATTCAAGTTAAAGCTATCCATTCTTCATTCACTACAGCCTATAATAGCCCTTATCTCACAAGAAAAATCTGTGAAACATTTTTGTAAATTACTGTGGCACCTTTCTTGCTTTATAAAGTTCGTAACAATGAAATGTTGATAATGATACGCTTATTTGTTATACGGAAGTATACAATTTCGGATCTCACGCATCCATGTCGTCAGTAATTGGATTGTTTGAACGTGTTCTTATATTTGTAATGTTACCTTAATCAGTATTGTATTACAATGAAACGAAAATTAGGTTATGTAAGCCTTGTAATACAATGGATGCTTTTCTGGGTACGTACGGATGATTTCACCAGTTGGCTTGTGAAATCTTAATCGAGACTCATCTTCACTATATATCAAGTCATTTGCAAATACTGGACCGTCGAGCTTAATTTGGCTAGCTGTCCATGACTTCTTTTACCTCGAATTGTTCATGTCTCTGAGGTACTTACATGTCTGTAAATCAGTAATTTTCAAGGGATTTTTACCATTTCTAGCCGAAATTTTCCATTGCAACAGGATATTAATTCATTTATACTATTCTGCATTTGGAATGATTTTATCGGTTCTTACAAGGGTTTAGAGTTTCTCTAGCCTGGTAAGCAGTTTACTGTAATCTCACCTGCTGTAACAATACAGGTAATTCACCTCTTAACAGGCAGGTTATACAGGCTTACTTTAAATAGGTATCTAGCAACGGTCGAAGCCTCCCACTAGAAAACCAAGGGCTATTTTTATGCTAGTTACTGGAAGGGGAAATATAAATAGAAGTACAGTATGAGATAGAGTATTTAGATAGTTTACGCGGAAAATAAAAATAAAATTACATAGATATATAAAAAAAGGTGTGTTCACATATCTGTTTGGAGAAGTGTCGACGAAATGACATAATAATTATACATGTCTGATCATATTGATATCAAGTTTTAGTAACAAACTCTGGTTATTAAAATGAGCACCGGTATTGTGAAAACATTTATCATGAAGGTCACATCGATGGTGTTTTGAAACTTATTCGGAGTTATTTAGATTGATGATTAATCGAAGCTGCAAGCTTGTTTCTTGGGTCATTATTATGGTGGGTTTGACCTTAAACTTTTAGATGGGACATTTTATCTAAGCACCGGCTTATTAAATATTTTAATAATAAAATCCCTTAACCAATACCTCTATTACCATTCATGTAAAAACATATTTAATTACTTTATAGACAAATTATTTAACCGCAATTATCTAATATTAAATTACAATATGTCTCAAGATGATATGGCGAATTTATTGAGAATAATATAATTAAACATTTTGCTTTAATAACTCTACACCTTCGTTCGATATGATAACCTGCAAGACAAGTTTAGGAGATTTTGTTTACCTATGCCCAAGTGAGAGTCTGTACGCGATAAATATGTGACTCTGTTAGTATGTTTAGTATTACTTAACACTTAATATGGCTTTAAATTGTTCCATATTGAAGATTGTTAAAATATTTGCTTAGCCGCGAATGTAAAACTACCTTAATGGCTTATTGTATGAGATAACTGAAAAATTTGTTAAGAAAATCATTCAACTCAAATACATACACACGCACACATTTACACACACCCACACACACAAAAATACAAAACCCACGTATCTTTAGATTTATCCAGATATCTTGTTATTTGTAATCACTAGTAAAATAGGAGACAACTACTGAAACAGTTTATACTAGTTCAGTAGTTATCGATCATTATTTATAAGAACAACAATGTATTTCTAGTAAGTTAAAATCTGACACATGATTAAAGTTCCAGCATAACAGCAGTAAGATTATATATATATATATATATATATCGGAATGCGGTATTCTGTGGAACGCTGGCGCCATCTTTCTATCGGCGTGGGACAGAGTCATGCATCGTGAGCCGGCGGCGGACTCGCTAGTTCTCGGGTGACGGCCCGCCAGAGCGGTTGACTATTGAAACTGTCGCGTTCCTAGCAATTATTATTAATGAGTTAGTGCAAATTGATATCGGGAACATTAAGTGAGTGGACATTATAATCTGAGTTAATTAATAAAGTGTTTGATTGCACCAACATTACCCATCAAAACTCACAGTATGGAAATTAAATTAGGGATGCCATTAATGACGTTGTCGGCGGAGAACCATACGCCCCTATGCTAAATGCTCCCTTCTCTCTTATTCTCCCACGTGAGTGCGTGTGTCTTAAATAGACCAGTAATAAACAATCATTAATAAAACATAACAGTCTTAGATGAATAAAAGGCTGAATGTACGGAATTTTTAATGATGACCAATAAAGAAAAATTTTGCTGGCTGATAATCGGTAGCCGAACAGTCTAAGAGAAAACATCTTCACTAATTCCCAATACATTTTTGTATAAATGAACATCTGAAAATCTTTCCTAACTTCGACGAGTCAAAGAGTTAACACTATAAAGTTAGATCAAATTGTAGTTCGCTATATTTCTCATTCATGATAACTTATATAATTTGTACAATACTGTACAGACAATTCTTCTAAAGTAATATCTTAGAACCCAAGTGAATTACAGTCGGATTTCTACTACTAGGTGAACTTATGATATGAATATTGGCAACAGGTTATAATAATTTGTAGATGTTCTCTAAACTTAGAAATCCTTCACAAAATGCCTCCGTTATGTATATAACTAAATGAGAAACCGAAAAGTATTAGTATATAAAAGATCAGCTTTAGCTTCTTAAAAATCTTATAATGATAATCTAATATTTTAGCACCTATTTGATTCAGGCTTACATATAGTTTTAGGCGTAACAAACGTGTATGAATCTGAAGAAAATTTCAAATAATCAATAAGGGTATAAATACTTAAAGCTATATTCATAGAAAAAAATACTTGCTTTGAGTAATCTGTCACAAATAATATTAAGTGCTCAATAATAAACTTCTAAATGCGCTTCTAAAAGATTATATAGTTGATGATGTAAGCACAACTTTGTGATGAAACCTTCAAATAAGCATATGTAAGATCATTTAAGAATGTTTTGTACACTTACTTATAGGTTAGCCAAACTAAGATAAGTACTTTTCCAATTTAATTAGTTAATATTTGACAAAAGCAAAACCTTGTAACTACTATCTCATCTATCTATAATCTTATACTCAACATTATACTTCAAAAGTCTTCAATGAAGAGCCTACACAAAAGTAAAAGCTTCATTTAGAAAAGCGAAAAGAACAGTGATAAAAAGGTATGAGGGATTTCATTTGCGTATCGTTCCCCATTTTCCAATGGAATTTATTAGTAAAACTGTTCTTTGAATACCTTCCACCCACTTCAAAACCCAACCAGTGGTTTATAACATAGAAAAACATTTGTTACATTTGTTATTACAGAACAAATGAACATGTCTTTTGAGCGATACAAAAATTTCGAATGATAATTCAAATATAGTTTAGAAAATTTCTTGACTCAATTCCACTAATAAAATCATCGTAAACTTGTAGATTCGGTTTTCCCATCGGAGGTGAAACGTGTTATTCTATCGATTAAACGAAGGTCACATATTAATATAAATAACACTGTGTATCACGATAGCCTATGCTTATATCATACAGACCGGTATTTATATAATATGATACGTGTACGAGTACTACTAGAACATGCAACTAACTCTAAATTATTATTATACAATAACATGTTCATCTGAATGTCTAAAAAATCCATTTATTGAGAGCAACATTTTCAAACGGCTATAATTTACTGTTATTAAGCTTTGTTGTGTTGCATTGAAGAAAAGGCTGACTGTTTGTAAAGCAATGTTTGATAAACACATTAATACTTGTCTCTACAAAATTCAATACAAGTGGTCTTATGTCTAAAAATATAAGAAAAGAACGCGAGATGAAACCACGTCAACGATATATTATATTAGAATACATCATCTAATTTGACTTTAACTTTTTGATATCCAAAATTTTCGGGCAAAGGAATGGGAAACAGGTCGTCTCTATTTTTCTAAGGAACGGCAAATGCATCTAATTAATCCTAGTTATTTATTACTGGATACACTAAAGGGCACTCTTTGTCGACGGAGATAAGGGTCCCGAGTTTTAACGTCACTTGAACGTGGTTTCCATCCAAGGTCTTAGAGACGCAAGGAGTTGGATGAGACTCTTTCTTTATGGGAGTAATTCAGTGAAAACAACAAACAAGTAACTGTGTCTATAAACGAAGAATATGGTAACAACTCCATGTCAATACTGTCTCGAGTGAATACTAGGTCAAAATTCTATTTTTACTATAAGATTCACTCTTAGCCGAAGATCAGGTCTCATAGAAGACACCCTTAGAGTTGCGGTCTCCATGACTTTATCAAACCAACAAGCATATTTCTCTGACAAAACTACCTCGTTCACAGTTCTTTCGTTTTTCTGATCTGAAAACGGTCAACAGTACACACACACATCAATATCAAGCTATAAACATTGATTACACTTAGATAAACATATATTTATTTGATTATACATTTTATATTTTATGATTAATTATAATTTCATGGTTCAAGTATTACTCGCGTCTAAAAAACAACATCATGTATTATAAAATTTGCATAAATATGTGATTCGGAAATTATTTTACGTTATTAATCATATATGTTATATTGCAAAGTTATCGGTGATTGTTTTAGCTTCTGAAGATGTATTTTTGATGAGTTGTTTTTACAAAAATCTTTATTCAGAATCACATCTGTGGATAATTTGTATTATATTAAGCAATACAAAAGTGCTACTAAAACATTACCAAAATTAAAGTGGTTTTATTTTTCGTCAAATTCTATGCCAGTTCTTATCCTTATACAAAAAAATTAACTTTTTATATACTTGCTTAATCTACATACTGCTAAATCCAAGTCGAGATTTTAATTTAGACAAGGACTCTTTCGGTAAAAAGTTTACAACAGCACCAACGATTTCAATAGTTGAATCCGACCACGAAGCAAGCGATCCAAATGCATCTTCATGAGTCGCTAAGTTAGCAAAACCTTGCATAATGTCATTATTACAGTTAGCCAATTTTCCGATGGAGCCAGCTGCCTCCTTGTACGCTTTAGGGTGTATGCGATCTATTTCACTTCTATTAAAAGCACATAAAATTTGTCCTAATGCTGTTAAGTCGTAAAAAGTATAATCTTCAGGTTGTTTAAATCCAAAATCCTCTCGTACCCTTTCAACTATAGCTTCAAGCTGATCCTCAGTTAGACCGTAGTTAATACCAAAATTTGAAATAATGTCTATACCATCAAGTGTTAAATTGGCATAGTCTTCTGGTTGTACTGCCACAGTAACATAACGAAGTAAGCGAAGTACTTCTTCAGGAATATTTGAAACGCCTTTATAAAATGTTTTTATGGTATTCCAAATGAATTCTGCTTCTATTGGCGTTAACTTGTCTTTACCCAAATGTGGTACACAGTTGACGATTTCCTTTGGCTGCATAGTCTGCACTTCATTCAAACTCACTTTCTTATTCTCAGGTAATTGAAGTAATTCATCGCAAGTTAGACTGGCAATTATTTGGCACATTGCTATAAATATTAAAATGTAACACATTGTGGTCTCTGATTTATTTAGTAGCTTCATAAATGTTAGTAATAAATGACCCGAATATAATTTAGTAAAATCTAGAATTCTTATTTTCTTGTTCCCCTAACGGAGTATTTTCAGGAAATGGCGCTAGACTCAAAATCGAGGTTATCTTTGTTTCAATCAATACTCTCATTTTTCATTTATATTCTCATCGAACGCTACAACCTTGATAACGGTAACATATAAACTTTATAAATATCTGATAACTCTTCACTTTGTGCTAAACATGAACGTTGAAGTAGATTAATTATTGTAGTATTTATTATTATCTACTAGAAGATATACAAAGGATATGTGATATGTAAAATATGATTACTTCTGTGATATTTTATAAAAATATAATTTTTATAAAATATCACATTTAATTCTTGCAATAGCTATCTAAGTAACTAAACATATTTAAATGTCCAAAGGTAAAAAATTTAAATTAGCTGAGTGTCTCTTGCTTATGCAACGACAATTTCATATACTTAAATCATCTCTGGCAACATGATCAAGGTACTCACGCATAATTCATTATCGTCAGCATGATTAGATATCTGATAGTTGTTTTGACGACCTCGCTGGCGCAGTGGTGCGAGTATTCGCTTTGCTAGCGGAGGTCCCGGGTTCGATCCCCGGTAGGACGAATTTAGGAAATTGTATTTTTTATTTGTCTGAGTCTGGACTGGTGGGAAGCTTCGGCCGTGGCTAGTTACCATCCTGCCAGCAAAAACGTACCGTCAAACAAAGAGATGTGTGTTCCGGTACGTTGCTCTGTAGAAACTGTAGGGGTATATCGCTTCTTAACAGATTAGCGCGCTTCCATCTTAGACTGTATCATCACTTACCATCAGGTGAGATCATAGTCAAGCGCAAATCTGTCAGCGATAAAAAAATAAAAAAAGTTCTACTTGCTGATCATTGGCACCGTGATCAAGTTTCAGTTGCTTATCCTCTCACTGGCAATAGGTTCAGTTGTCAGACGCTTGCACTGGCAACTTGCGTTAATGAAATGTTTTGGTTTTTTTATGCAATAATTTTCTGCGACCTGCCCTACCAATAAAATCAGCAGTTAACCTCTTTTACCGAAATTAATACCGTAAAAAATATAATGTATAAAATTAATTATAACAAATATAAATACGTGATCGTTCTCGAAGCGTAGTCGGTAAACCTCATTTCTGTATTTGCACAATATTTGCAACGTCAATATTACAAACGATTAAATAACGAATGTCACGTGTTACAAAATACAACGAAACAACAAGTTTTATACGGAGCAAGTCATTTAGAGGTCATGGGCTACACAAGCTATGGATATATTAGTAACTTAACTTAAAGGTTTAGGTTATATTTCCTTCAAGTTAATAACAACATATTCTATGGTCATTAAACAAAAATTACAAGATCGATAGGGTCAGGGTTCTATCCAACAGAGCCTTGACCCAAAGATGGAAGGAGGGTCTCGGTTCCGCAGTAGCGGACGGAGCCATAATAGGAGCGATCTAACCTCATCTGGACAAATGGCTGAGCAGAGAGCACGGATCGCTCTCCTACAGGTTGGTACACGTCATGGTAGCTTCAGCAGATACTTGTACCAAACTATTGGCTGCGAGTTGTCGGCCAGGTGTTAGGAGGTTGGTGCCTCCTTAGACACAGCGCAACACGGCCTGGGGACCTCAGCGACTTATTATGACATCGCACAGAACTCTCACTGGCAAGTATCTTAAGCGCAATACTCATCATTGAGCAGACTTGGAAAACGATTGCCTCCTTCTATGAGACTGTTATCTCACTTAAGGAGACATGACAAAAAAAGAGAGTGAATGTCGCCGAAACACTCCAACTTCGACAACTACTACAAGACCTCTCCCTGTAGAATATTTGTGAGCCGGCTGCAACCAAGCTGGAAAATCCCTTCATTATTGTGTTGGTTGAGCATGGTAACACAGCAGTAGATGCGAGTTTAAAAATTCGATTCATTGAATTCACGAGGTACCTCTAAATATGCCGGTGTGTAGCCTATAAGAAATATATCCAAGTATCTATTGACTCATCACTATGAGGCGTAGAGACTTGAAATTTGGTAGGAATATCCCTGTTGCCGAGTAGAGGTCAGCTAAGAACAGATTTTGCAAAATTCCACCCGCAAGGGGTTTGAGGGGGTGTTAATTAAAAAAACTCAAATTCTCACATTAAAACAAATTCAAACTTCACATTTAAAAACTATATCTTTGGTGTGTAAAACTTGGTTAGAATTCTTTGTTTAAATAATGGAATCTATCTAAAGTAAGTTTTAGGACATTCCGCCTTCAAAGGGCAGTGCAGGCATGTTTCTTCTTTGTAAAACTATTTGCCTAAATTAATGAAAATGCTACCAAACAACATTACACGCAGACGAAGTCGTGGACTCAGCTAATATATAAAAGAGATATCCAGGTATCTATTGACTCACCACGTTATTTCTAGAACCATAAGGCGTAGAGACTTGAAATTTGGTAGGAATATTCCTTTTGCCGAGTACAGGCCAGCTAAGAACGAATTTTACGAAATTCCACCTGCAAGAGGGGTTGCGGGGGTGTTAACTCATCACGACATTGCAGTAATACACAGCAAATAGCACATTAAAGTATTTATACGTATGTTTCTTATTTGTAAAAATATTTGCCTAAATTAACGAAAATGCTACCCAAAAAACATTCCACGTAAACTTCAGCTAGTATGTATATGAATAACACGTGTCAACCTCCAATTCACGGTTGAGGGAAACGTAACCGAGCATAGCTACAATAATAATGCTATGCTCATATCCTTTTCATACTATAGTCCACTTATACATATAAAAACACTAAAGTTATATAAGTAATTATTTTAAACCCGCGACTAATTACGTATTTATGTTGATAATCCAAAAAATTTCCGTTTTTTTTTACCCACGAAACCATTATGAATTCCGCAGAGCGCGTTGTTTATTATATTGAAAAGAATTCATTATGGCGGATATATCACTGGAGGTATTTGGCTGTTTATTTGACATTGGATTATTTTAAGAGAAGATCCTCACACTCAACAAATATTACGTGAACAACGAGTTTAATTTTGTCTGTAATCATTTATGCAGATTTTTTATATCTTATAAATACAATGTGTCATGATATTTCACAATGTGAAGATTACTATTATTCTGAGATAAACATAATTTTTAAGACTTATGTTTCTAGTTACAAATGAGTTGTATAATTCATGGTTGAAAAGGATTTGTAAGTAAGCGTACAATATTGCACGTCATGATAATATATATATATATTAACAAGGACTTTCTGAATGCCATGTTACTTGTATAACACCGCTAGTAGATATGTAAATTTAAAATATCTAATTAAATAAATTTGTAATTGCTTGAAAGTAATCTCGCTTAATGGTAAGTGATGATACTAGCTAAGATGAAAGCGCGCTTATTTGACAAAAGACAATTTACCTCATGGTTTCTACACAGCATCGTACTCGAACCACTGTGCAGCGAAGCATTTATTTAATTTTACTTCATAAAAACACTGGTTTGAATAATCTGCTCGCAGTTTGAAATAAATAAGCTTATATAAAATTTAATAACATGATATGTGTTTTTATACATATACCTCATTTTTTAACATGCTCAAGAGTAACAAATTAAAATCATAACTTCAATTATATATACAGCGCTTGTTTTAGAAGCTGAACCTTAATATGTATTTAGAGACTTGCCTATTTAATAATTTTAGTATATAAAGTTTACTTTTAGTATATAAAATATCTGAAAGTTTGTATTTGGGTGACGAGGAAGTCGAAATGCATTTCTGTTGCTGTCTCTAAATGAAGAATGTTTAGATATAACTGAATAATGAAAGAATGTATTATCTTTAAATATACAGTATTCTCGATTGTAATCTCTTTTAATTTTCATGGATATTTTAGAAGATACCTTTTTTCTAAATCTTAAAAAAGACCCGGGAACAACTGCTAAGGAATGAGATAACAAATAATCTTTTTTGTTCTTCTTCTTTCATACCTTATTATTTGACAATTGTACAATCCCTTCTTATTGGTTAGTATCAAGATTACAAGCAGTTTTTAACAGAATAAACCTTAAACGGTTACATACTGTTACAAACGAAGGGCGCAGCTGACGCAAAAACATTTACTGAGGTAAACAATGTATTTACCCTTGTTATAGTTATTAACTTATGAAACGATTGGAATGTGAAATCAACTGTACTATTGATCGAGCTGTAAATAATTTGCGTAGATATATAGAGACCTTCATATGAGAGCTAATAAAATAGATTTACTTAAATCGGATGGATAAAAGACCCGTTTATTTATACGTATAAAAAAATACTCAAATTGTGTCCTTAATCTTAATGTATACTAAAACTGGTGATTTTACTGTATCGAGAGTGCAAATAAACTGAATATTGCTTCTCTCTGTTCTCTCCGATCGCACCTTCATGACTGAACATCGTGGTCCTGGTAATATCCCATCCTTGCTAGGTTATAGAAAGTAGTTTGTTTGGTCTAGCTCAGTTGATCAACCCATCGTGTCAGGGAACGGCTTCGAGATCTTTTTCCGTCTGTGTTGCCCGTGATTATGAGCTTATGCAAGCATTCCTCTTACCGCATGATGTGTCCGAAATTCAAGTCAAGCTTAAATTCGTTGATAACATACAGATGAGAGTCTGGCCTTGATTCCGAGCTGCGATATAATAAATATATTTGTGCGCTTAACTGGCCAGGGAATTCTTAACATGCGCCTCCAGCACCACATCTTGAACGCAACTGTTCTTTCCCTTTCTCTTTCTCTTCTCTTTGGTCCAAGTTTCAACTCCATACATAAAGATAGAGAAGATTAAGGCACGGACAAGGCGACTCTTTGTAGTTAGTGAAACACCTCTTGGCTATGCATTGCGTCTTTTTATCTCCGGCACACAGCTGCCATCACTGCAAATCTGCAATCCGAGGTAGACATAATCCTCTGCGATATCGACGGATGGTATAATAATGGTGCTAAGTAGTTTCCCCGCCTGGTCAACTTTACTTACATACATTGCTTATAGGAATATTGCTTATGGTCAGAAAAATACAATATATTTTTAATAAAGCTACATATTAGAATTGCCGAAAAAGGATAGTGCGTGATGGATCTAACTTTAATTCCCCGGGAGTCATATGAAGTTCTAGAGAACAAACAATCCCAGAATCACCAACTATACAGGCACGACGACATCCACAACAAGTACATTGGATAAGAAGCGCCGACACGTCAATTTCCCTACATGTCTCAATTGCTGTATAACAAAATAAATAAAGCAGAACATATTATAAAGTTAAACAGCAACACACTGAAATAAAAACTGTCTTTATAATCTAGACTATAATGCAACAGAAAATATATGAATCTAATTACGCACACTCACACACACACAAACACACACACTACACATATACATACATACACACACAACCACTTATATTAATTTTATATTATTCATTACTCTTAATTTAAGTATTCATTTTTAATTTTCTCTTAATTATTATGTAGATTAGGCGAATAATATATTTTAAAATTGGGAAGACACTGACCCCTAAGTCACGGCCTTACCTGGTTTAGGGGTTTATGCCCAAATAAATAAAGTTAACATAGTATTATTGTAACTATGAAATAATTGAAAGACAAAGAATTAATGAATTCGAGATGCGGTGCTGAAGACGAATGCCAAGAATACCTTGGACTGCCAAAAAGCACCAATGCATCAGAATAAAGACTCGTTTGCCCACCCTAAGCCAACAACGCATATTCTCCTATTTCGGCAGCGAAAGTTCAGAAAAACTTATTGTTGTTGGAAACACCGACGACAAACGATCGCGCAGCCGCTCGCCATCAAGATGGACCGATTAAATCCACACTTACTATAGTAAGAGACCCGAGAGGTGCTAGACCGAAACAGTTGAAAGCAAATCAACTGCTCCAGACACAATCCTGGACAGGAGGGACCGACACAAGACAGAGGCATGATAAGTAAAATAAATAAGAAATGAGGCACATGTTCATTACTAAGACGTTACTGTAACGATTACTATAATCTTATTATTCGCATGTGTACACTTTGTCTAGTATATAAATTTGTATTTATTATACACCTCATCAATACTTAATAGCATATTCGTATCGCTAGCAGGAGTTTCGAGCTCAATTTTTATAGTCAAGATTGTGTATATATTATAGAACCTGAACCCGCGACTTTTTCTGCGTGAAATGTATTTCGGGTAGCATTTTTTAATTAAAACCCCCGTAGCCTCCTTATGGGTGGAATTTCGTAAAAATTTATTCTTAGCCTTAAGTCTAAGCCTTAAGGTTCTAGAGATATCATAATGAGTCAATAGATACCTGGATATCTCTTATATATATACAGATTATATATTATTATCGTTTTATTTGTCTTCTGAAATTAAAAAAAATATCTTAAAATTATTTATTTTTCTAATCCATCTTCGTATATTAGCATAGAATCTTTCTCGTTAATCTAATAGTAAACTAATCCAATTAGATTAACATTGTTATTAACTATAAATTGGTTCTTAACTTTTTATACATACAAGAAATATGCAAAGGATGTTCTTACACAGAAACCTTATTGTACAAAGGTGGGATTTTTAATTTAATATCATATAAATATGTTCTATGAATGTTGTCTGTACGTCCTACATAAAATCAACCTTTTGATATGTTTATGCATATAATTTTTAAGTACACTTGTACGTGACTGAGATTCAAAACGTCTGGACCGATTTTGTTGCAGTTTTTTGTGTCTTCACGTAAATTCGAGAATGGTTTGGAATCTATAAATAACGAATTTACCCACGAACTATGTGTGTGAAACTGTTAGAAACAGCGAGTATTGTAATGAAAATGAGCCTTATAAAAGAGTGAGTACTATTAGTGTAACTTACAGTAACTCGTTTACGCGGAACTTTAAGTTAAATTGATGCAGGTGCGATGGCTTTATGAGAGGTCAGGCTTGAATATTTTTTATGATCCGGTTTGATTAAGCAACGAACGCTTTGTCTATTTAAAACCGGTTTAAATGACGTTTCATTATGAACGTTACTAATTTGCTAGCTACTTTGTGGCTACCTACCTTGTTAATTATGTACCAAAGCAAACTAATTTTTTGTTTTTTTGTAACTCGGAAATGTAAATCAACTACGGAAAAGTTTAATACGCAACATGGATTGGATGGAGCCGCTTGAAAATTATTTAAAAATACTGTTCAATACTTGTAGATTATTTTTAAATTTTGTTAAGTCGGATATTCTACGTAAAATGATATTACGAATTTTAACATGCATTTGTAAGATATATTCGTTGTAAAGTAAAATCCGTATTAAGGATTAGATTACGAATGTAAGTGTGTGTCTAATATTCTGTAAGGAAGTGAAATATAACTTTTGTTAACGAAAATAAATCTATAGTCCGACTTAGTAGACTTTCCACTGCCTCGAGATCGATATGTACGCAGATGAAACCTCGGGGTATTGCTAGTCTAAAGTAATATTATAAAGAGGAAACATTGGTGTTTTTGTATTTATGTAAGTATGTAGGTATGTTACATTTTCAAACAAATACTACTGGACCGACTTTAAAAATTTTGTAACCAATGAAAAGCTGCATTTCTACTAAGCGACATAGCCTATATTACTTTCTCAACAAAAATAAGGATCCCTAAGAAAAATGCATTAATGTAACCTAATGTGGGAAACCAGAAATCTATTGCGTGCAATGCGAAACTATTGAAGATAGAACCAAAAAATGTTCTACAGTAGTATAGAACGTATTAATAATCTACAAAAAAGTCCGTGATACCATGTATCCAATTACTGTAGATATGACACTATAACTACTTTTTTACATGTTAAAAGTTAATACCTTTATTAACTTAAACAAACCATATTATTCCCAAATCTGAATTAATCCTCATCCCATTAAATGTATTTATTTGAAGACCATTTTAATACCTGTAAAATATTTTTGATATTATTAAAATCGGATATTCCATTCAATTTAAAAACGTCACTCTAAAGAAAATAATGTATCCCGAGTCGAATTCCACAGTGTCAAACGTTGTGTGTAAATCAAAATCTGTACATTGATTAGAATATGCATGTGTGTATCTAATAATCTGAAAGGAAGTAACTAAAAACTAAGTGAAATAAAACTTTTATGTTAACGAAAAAAAAATATATATAGTTCGACTTAGTACACTTTCCACTGCCACGAGATCGGTATCCACGCGGGTGAAACAGCGGGCTATTGCTAGTAATCTATATATATATATATATATATATATATATATATAAGATGTTATGTGAGTTGTCCATTTAATGTAGCATCGTGAGAAATGTCGGGCAATATCAGCGAATTTATAAAAATATATTTACTTCTTTAATTTTATAATGCAAGCAAATAATATGTTTCCACTTCTGTAACGCATGCAATGATTGCAATTTGTACGACAGATTGCATTATGGAGTTGAAGTTGATAATATCTGAAAAAAAAACAAAGGAAGTTCTACCAAAGCATGCAGCACGTTCTGACATTTTAATGTCACATGTATTAAAAATATGAGCATGTACCAACTTGTTGTCGAAGTTTATTTATAAACATAATGCACATTTAATTTCCTGTTGTTACCATATTAGTAGAAAGATAAGCTCAAATTCAAATTCAAAAAGCTTTATACAAGAAAGCTTTTACAGCACTTTTGAATCGTCAAGTACTTTTTTTTCCATATAGATATTGCCCACAGTAAACTCAGTCGGATGTCACTTTTTTGTTATCATCATTACAGTACATTTATGCTTAAAGTAAAATGTAAGTACCAGCCCATTAGCGTCCCACTACTGGCCACGGGCCTTCTCACTCCTACGAGAGAGGATTTTTAGAGCACAGACACACCACGCTGCTCCACTGCGGATTGGCAGGCATAGTACACAAGTGCAATCTCTATTCCTTCACTCTCATATTCCGATGTGACGGGAATCCGATACGACCGGAGAGGCATGAGGCGTAGGACCGACGCCATCCGATCTGAAGCCATAATGATCTTTTCCTTCAAAGATGGCACCTAAGTTTCTGTTCATAAAAAGAAACTGACGTGCTTGATTTTCCTCTCGAATACATCACTTTGTTCTAGGCAGAGGAAAAATTCGCCAGGAAATGTGCATATCCCAGGAGTAATATCCTTTTCATATCATCAGTATGACTGTGTATTAGGCCAGACTTACAGAGATATAAAATCACGATGCTATTATATAAAACTCTGAAGGGCTATAAGGCGACGTATTAAATACTGTTCACATTTGGTTCAAAACTAGATGTCTATGCGTTCTTTTATTCTATTCTGCCAATTCTATTATAAAGGATAATTGAGGACATGACAGCAAGAATTGATTGAGAGACGCATCGCATCCTGCCTTGAAGTAGCGTCCTATTTTCTCGCTATTTCTATACTTGCTTTGATAAATTAATTTTTTATTATTATTACAACAGACAAACGAGCTAGCGGGTCACCAGATGGTAAGTGATCACTACCGCCTACATCACTTTCATCACTGATGGAACTTGGTTCCACTTTTGCAAGAATAGGGAAAAAAGATCTATCAATTGTAGTGTATGTGAAAGAAGGACATGACTTTGAAACAAGGATGGTCGGTTACTTCAACAATAACAAACAGGTATTTTTATAGTTTTCTTTGTGACATTACTCCGTAATGTCAAGATTAAAACCATCATATCTGACCCGACTAAAGCATCTGGAAGAATAGAAGTTAACAAAAAATACATACATACATACATATCATCACGCCTCATTCCCATAGGGGTAGGCAGAGACAACATCCTTCCACTTGCCACGATCCTTGCATATCTCCTTCGCTTCTTTCAATCTCATTAAACCTTTCATACAAGTTCGTCGGTTTAGAGTACTCTTGACCTGGCCGTTATTTAAAATGTCCTGGATTTGGTCCAGGAACGTTCGCCTCGGTCTTCCCCTTCCAACTTTCGCATTCACTCTTGACTCATAAATCCTTTTTGTCAGTCTCCTTTCATTCATTCTCTCTACATGTCCAAACCATCTAAGCATACCTTTTTCAATTTTAGTCACTACGTCTTCTTTTATACCACAACAAAAAATATGATAATAAAAGATTTTTTCTTAGTAGCCCAAATTTTAAACTTGTGAAAAAGATTTTAAAGGGTTTATGACAGACTTTTAAGGTTATCTTCACTAGCAAGTTAACAATTCGAGTTAAGAAATGTATTTTTTTCTAATTTTTCAAAATCTAGTCTAGCGAGGCCTCAGGTAAGTTATTACCATAACAGCTAAAGGTACCGAGTTACCCTATTAAATTAGAGAAGTATTTCGTTATTAAATTATATGGAAACCCTAGTCTAATATGTTCGCCGAGAATCGTCAGTAGTCTGTCCATTGGTAACAAATCTACCAAGAAACTCGGCGGTTACTCTTTTAGATATCGTTTTGTCGGTTACAATGTTTTATATTTCGCTTCTGTGTGCAACTGGAATCAACTTCAAACATTTACGTTGCATAAATTGAAATATATATTTTGTAAAAGTATGTTTTTGAAATATTTGTTTAAATGATGTAGAGGCAATTCTAAAACCGACAAATGATTTTTGAACTGTTTTCACTCTTAAATATGGAATTACAAGTTTGTTTTTACTTTTTTAATTAAAATTGTGTATTTCACTATTTTTGCTGTGTTGTATAATCATGAAAGTAACAACGAAGGCTTTACGAATTTTACAGTCCCAAACATGATGAAGCTTTATTTATATATAATGAGGAAGCTGTACCGTTTCTTCATCGTTATAAACATATGTAATTAGTTATCGAAAATTTGCGTCAAGGTGTCACAAATGTCAAAATTGTCTACGCTCTGTTTGTAGGTCACCCGTAGATACCATCGTAGGCCATCCACGAATTTGGTCTACTTACGTAATAAAGACAGTTCACGTAACAGTCTGCCGTTGGGAAATCAAATTTCGATGAAATTTAATATATATGTCAATAAATGAAGTATATATCTTATGAAGTTCGGTCTGTCTCCGAAAATAAAACTCATCTGATATTATAATAGACAGACATAAATTTACGCGCATGTTACATTTCCAAATAATTTTTGTAATCCCCAAATTCTTATGGGAACAGCAAAGCTCTATCATACAGAGAGCATTGGTGAATACTTATATGAATCATGAATGCTTTTATTTACTGTCTTAATCAGTACTAATACATACATATCTCACTAAACCATAGCAAACAGCAGCTTTCAGCTAATTACTTGTAATATTTGTTTACATATACACATAAATAAAGTTATACGTTTAATAAAAACAGCATGCTTACTAAAAATTAGGTAATAATACTAAAATTTGAAAAAATATCCATATATTTCATTATATGTGATTAGTGATAAGATCGTTTCTCGAAATCTAATATCTAAATCGTTTTGAAAATAAAAAATGCGTGCGTACAAAGTACACATGTAAGAAGTGAAACACCGTTTGGGAAACTAATTTTTGAGTCTTACTTATATTTATACAAATCTAAAACTTTAGATTTCCCACACTTAGAGGGAGGTAAACAGGAAGATATGTTAAGAATTTAACAATTTTTTGTCAATATTAGAAATTATTAAATAAAATATGTTTAAAAAAGAGACCTTATGTTATAGGTACTTTTATTTTATATTTTATGAAAATTAGTATATTAAATTTAAAAGAGTATGCACTCTTTTAAATTTAAAGTTTTTTTTCTTTCAAGTTAAATTAAACTGCCACGTGTCATTTGTAAATATTAAAACTACCTAACCTTCAAACGAATTAGCATAAAAAAGCTGCACATCTTCGTGACGCTAATCACGCGTTATATCGGTAAAAATTTTACCCTCTTGCGCCTAAAGAAGTTTCACCACAAACAGCGTCTAAATTATGTTATTTTAAAGTACACGAGAAAAAGCACTATATCTGATGAAATTATTAAACAAACATTTATACACTTTCATTGTGTTCACAACGGATTTTATTAATCATATAATAATCAATGCGCAAGCGACGTAAATATTAGCTATAATAATAAATCGCAGAGTAAATTACAGAATTTTTTATAAGGCCTCCATTTATTTATCATAAAAATATTGAATAATAAACGTCTTATGTGTTGTTGTATGCTGAATTTAAAATTACTTACAAAAACGTTGTGAAATCCAGTTGTGCCAAAGGCAGTTCACTCCACCACGTACAACCAAGTAATGGACCAGTCCCGCCAGCGCACGCGTCTTCTATTCGTGGATAACCAGAGTATGCAATATACCACGCGAATGAAGCAAGACCTTAATCAAAGTAAATCATATGTTGTCAAAAAATATGACCAGCCTGTATTTTTCTCTTCCTTCAATTAGAAGTACTACTTTCATGCGAATGAAGTAAATCAACAGGAGTCTGTGTCTTTATTGTAGTTATTTCGGACAAAGATTTATTTATTTAATTAATACTAGATGACCCAGCAAACGTTGCTTTGTCAAATAATTATCGCTATTAAAAAATAGGGGTTGATTAGTAGAGGGATGAAAATTTAGGTTTGTATGTGTTTTATATACTGTATCGTAAAAAAATAAAAACAAAATATTTTGTCAAATAAATAAAGTAATAAAGTTAGGGGTGGATCACCCTTTATAATTAGGGCAATGAAAAATAGATGTTGTCCACTCTAGCTGCTAAGATTCACGAAAATTTGTCGAGTAGATCCTATAACGCCGTGACACGAGAATTTTATACATTCAGCGCCAATCTCCAAAATTTAAATCAAAATATATATAACTGAACATATATGTGACATTAAGAAAAGTAATTGTAAATATATTTCATTAATTTATTCGTAGTTCGTTGGACAGTTAGAATGAGGGATCTCCCTCTGTGTTCTCTCCTGGGTTCTTCTCAACTTTAGTTGAGGACGCCCGCAGTCTTGAGGCAGTGCCTCCTTACCCGGGCATCTTCCTCAGACATCAATTTGATGCCTGGTATTTTGTTTTGCTGCAATCATACGGGCTGGTTGCCGCTGGCTACGCTAGCGGGTCCATCCAGGTCAATTAATTCAATGGTCAAGTCCGGGTATTGCCACTGATATTGCGTCATCTTCGCCCTCATCATCACCTACATCAGGAGGCGGTGACAGCAGAAGCTCACGAGGCAAGGGACGCCCAGTGTTTCCTCTTGGGTGCTAGCTGTCCCTCTGTGTGGTATGTAATGTGCGTATATCTAAACTAATGTTATAAAGAGGAAAAATTTGTGTTTTTTTATGTACGTAAGTATTTTGTTACGTTTTCACACAAAAAGTACGGGGCGGATTTCAAAAAAATTTTCACCATTAGAAAGTTGCATTTTCACTGAGCAACATAGGCTATATTACTTTTCAAAAAAAAATATAGATCCCCAAGAAAAATGCGTTAATGTAACCCAAAGTGTAAAACTAAAAAATCTGTTATCGCATGCGCTGCGAAAACTATTGAAGATAGAACAAAAAAATGTTTTTAACTTCCATTAACTCCCAAGCTTTTCTATCCTCTAAATAATCCTTCGAATTATAGCATGGTTTTTCAATTATGTACCCTTTTTAGAAAGTGAAATCTCAAGAATTTCTTCAGGCAGTTTGTTATCGTAGTTTCGAATATGAGGATTATAATCACATCGCAAAAGCAATATTTTAGCCGGAGTATCATGAAAAGTGGGTGTAAATGTTTGAAGGTCTCGTACATTTGGATTTTTTAAAACAACTGTTTCTCCTTTCGGGTATGGAAAAATGTGGAATATTATTGGATAACCTATTAAAATGCATTTACATATTTCATTTAAAATATATACAATTCAGTTTAGACAGCACCACCTCTGTAGCATTAGTTGTTGGTAACAATAAATAAACATAACCGTGTTACGTGGTTAATTAAGCACTTAACACTATACTTTACAAGTAGAAAGTGTCGCATTATTCAAACCTAAAAATAAACGTTTTCCCTGTTTTATGGTTAAAGTAATTTTTACCAATTTGGTTACTACATTAGTTGAAGTTTTAGTTGAAGTTGAAATTTTACTAGCAATTCTAAATCTGGCATTGAAAAAGGATTGTCTAAAACATCCTAAATAACTAGACGGTGTGACCGGACTTGAAAGTTTGTTTAAAAGCTGTATATATTAATTTAAAAAAAGTTCTTGGTATTCCTTTATAACTAAAAAAAAATTGCATTTCAATCGGGTATTAAAACAGATGTGTTTTATAAGTTTTCTTTATTAATTCAATAGCACCTACGTATGCAAAAAGGAACAACATATTCAACGATATCTATGTAATATAAAAGGACAGTATGTATTAACAAATGCTTTCATATTAAGTTAAAAGCCACCATTAATAC
The DNA here is from genome assembly GCA_015832385.1 of Elymnias hypermnestra. NCBI lineage: Eukaryota > Metazoa > Arthropoda > Insecta > Lepidoptera > Nymphalidae > Elymnias > Elymnias hypermnestra. The sequence continues at coordinate 2,320,381 of JACTOM010000069.1, read as the reverse complement.
CCATTACATATAGTAATATAACATTTTTATAATATAATATTTATTTGACAAAATGCGATATACATAATGGAATATGCGAGGAAACTTTGAAGCGGGCAAAGCCACAGACAAACCATTAGTTATAGGTGTGTGTGTATATATATGTATATATATATATATATATATATATATATATATATACAAATACTTTATGTAAAAAAGAAAGCTGGTACTTTGAGGTCGGGGATTTTGTCAGATGGATAAAAATTAATTTAAACTGCATAATGTATTATTCCACAACAATTACCACTAATTGTACGCTGTTTGATTACCAATAAAGAATAAAATAAAATAAACGGAAATATACAGGAGTTAAGAACTAGAGTTGTTTTTTTTTATCATATATGTATTCATATTAATCCTTACTAAGTTATAAATGCGAAAGTAACTCTGTCTGTCTGCCTCGCTTTCACACCAAAACTACTTTATTGATACACTATAGTCTAGAGCCCGAGAAAGGACGATAGCTACTTTTTAAGGACGAATTTCCCCAAATTCCCACTTGCCACTTGCCACTTACCACTTGCTCCTAGATCTCCAAAAATATTGAGCAGATTGACTTGAAATTCAACTTATATTATCCACGTAAAATAGTCTTTTACTAAGAACTAGTTTATTTATTTGTTTGGACCACCAACAAAATTACTTAAACTATTAAATACATAAAGGTAGCGCAAAACATGTAATTTCACTTATCCAATTAGGTAGCCACATCATGCAGTAACAATAGTTCGTACAAATATTTATTTAAACATAACGTAGTAAGTAAAGAAAAATGCAAAAATGCAAAGGAAAATACGTAATTTAACATTAAATTAGTGGGAATTATTGGTTGGAGTTTCTAAACGTTTTTATTATTTTATTTTTGAAGGTATATATTTTAACATTAAGTCCCTGTATAGTCTACATAGCAGGGGTATTATGGAATGGTTACCAAGGTTTGTTCTACAAAATTTGTGGGCAAAGACATGAATTGGGTACCGCGGAATACGATTGGGTACTCTTAATATACCTGGCTTAGTAGATCTGGGTCATCTACAATTCCACTTACAATTCCCGTGTTCCCCATATTCCCTCGTGATCGGGTTATAAGCGAAATAAACTGAGACATTTCCTTTACCATTCACCCTTTGATTTGACATTCGTCATACATGTTCCTTTCGCAACGTAAACTTTCACTAATAACGGGTTTTCCGTTATTCCAACAGAATTAAGTACTACGCGGGTAACACCACGGGCATTAATTACTTTATATATATTACTCAAACTGAATATAAAATATATCATATTTGCCTAATACAAATTGCAGCGTTGCAAAATTTATATTATTTTTGCCACACAACTACTGTTCGCGGAAAAAAGATATTTAATTAAAGTTATTTATTGTAATAGTAGTATAGTAGATATATTAACCCAGTTTATACGATTACACGGATCGAGGGCATGACGATGACGTCACCGCGATCCTTGAATGATATTCTATATATAACTGGTTTGTAGATTTTGTGGTTAATGGAATTGACAGCCGATGATAGTTTGATTTCGGTACATATGAGGTTACGTTACATCACAAACTTAAAATCAAAATTATGACGATAATATCAGCGTCCTTTCTTGTAATAAGCCCTTCATTATTTTCTAATGTCGACACTTTTATTTACTTTTAAAATGTAAAAAAATAGTTATTGTGGCATAACTATAGTATTTGGACATATGGTTTATGGTATAAGCGGACTTTTTTGTAGATATTAATACCTTCAATAATATTGTAAAACATTTTTTTGTTTTGTGGTCAATAGTTTCCGCAGCGACGTGATGACAGATATTTTGTGACAAGTTTTATCACACTTTGGATTACATTAATGCATTTTTATTAGGGGTCCCTATTTGTTTTTTTGAGAAATTAATATAGCCTATGCCACTCTGCGTAAATGCAGAATTCTGATAGTACAATAGTACAATTTTTGAAAACGATCCAATAGTTTTCGTGAGAAAACATTACTAACATATATACCAAAACATGGCAACGTGACCCAATGGTGGAAGGAGGATCTCGTGGCCATAATAGGGGCAATCCGCCCTCATCTGGACAAGTGGCTGGGCAAAGTGCACGGATCGCTCTCCTAAAAATTGGTACAGGTGCTTACCAGCCATGGTTGCTTCGGCAAATACCGAACTGTTGGCTGTGAGCCGTCGGCCAGATGTTACGAGTATGGTGCCTCGTTAGACACACTGTGGCAGAATGTCTCCCCTGGGGTACTCAGTGACTCATTATGACGTCGCTAATCGGCACAGACCTCTCACTGGCTAGTATTATAGGTGCAATACTCATCAGTGAGCAGGCCGGTTGCCTCCTTTTGCGAGACTGTCATCTTGCTTAAGGAGGCACGAGAAAGGGAGAGGATGAATGCCGCTGAGCTACTCCGGCCCGACGAATGGGCGTAGAAAACAGGAGGAGGAGGTTCATACAACTCCTCCCCCTGTAGAAAATCTGTAAGCCGGCTAAAACCGATGGGCCAAGGAGATTCCTCTCTGCCTCAACGAACCTCTGGCTCCCCACTCATGGGTGACAACGGTCCCGCTGGGTTTTAGTGGGTGTTGCGAGTTCTTCCCTCTCTCGGAGTACCACACTCCCGACCCCATAGTCGGGGTGCGTAAATATATCCCAGCATATCTCAACGAAAAAAGATATACCAAAAACATAAATGTTTCCACTTTATAATATTAGTTTAGATTCTAAAGTGCTGTAAAATCCTGATCGAATAAAGAATTTTTCTATTTGAATTTTAAAGTCAAACACCACAGATTACAAGTTCATCTACTGACATTCAGAAAGTTGTTGCAGTAATTATTTTTTTGCGTCCTGGAGCAGTCGTTTTCGACCTTCGACTCAACTCTGTCTGTGTCGAATATCCTTAAATATTTGTCCTGTACATCTCTCGTGTGTGCTGGGCTTTCATATTTGTACGCTAGAAAATAAATATTCCCTGTCGTGATAAAAATGAACTATATATCTTGATATTTAATTGTACTATCCATAGCTATAACAACTAATTCAAGGATCATGGCCACGTCATCTTACGTCGAGGAAATGTTGTTGTGCGGACAAGAGACTCCGGAAGTACAGTAAGATTGAACATTTATTATCTATTTCCTTAGTTTACATTCATACAGTGTCAAAGCAGTTTATGCCTCGTATACGTGTTACTTCTTTAAAGCTTACATATATAGATTTTACAAATATATAATGATAACAATCCTATATAGAGAGGCATGGGTACTTCTGAGCACATTTTTTCCCCTACAAAAACCTTCGATTGAGAAATATGAGTGACCAACCTATAAAGAACTTTGCGATGGTAAATTGTAATACAAACGGATCAAGTCAAAATCGTCCAGTCCTCAAATTAACGATGTAATGATAACTTTCCAACGTGACTTGAAATTTTTTGACATATTAGAAAAGATATCATAACTTTTTTATTATGGAACCTAGAAATACAAAATTTCAATTAGTTACATATCTGAACTGGACTCATTGGGCTAGTGGTTAGCATGTTTGACTACAGACGTGAGGTCCTGGGTTCGAGTCCCGGGTCGGGCCAATTCGATATCGATATTGAGTTTTCTATTAAGATCTCAATGATTCACCCCCGTGCTTCGGAGAGCATGTTAAGCCGTCGGTTCTGCGCCTGATATCTCTCAGCGCATGTCGGATTGCCGTCACGTCGGACTATATGAGAGTGAAGGAATATATAGTACACTGCCTGCCAATCCGCAATGGAGCAGCATGGTGGGTCTATGTTCTAAAAACCCTCTCTCATATGAGTGAGGAGCCATGTGCCCAGCAGTGGGATGTTAATATGCTGCTACTTACCTTTTTTTACATATCTGAAATAGCCACCTTTTATCCTTTTATTTTTTTTGTATAAAGAAAACTACTAGTAGTAGAAAATTGTCACAAAAAAGACCGCATAATAGTCAGACTATTGTGCGGTTGTTTTGTGATTCTGAATAATATATATATCAGTTTTGTTACGTCGATGAAATCCTTGTGATAAAGCATAGCCAGGCTAAACTATTTAAAACTATTCAAATGTTTATCAACTTTCCTTAATATTATATAATTTCTATATTGCGTCAAAATGGGCCACACACAACTGAGTAAAAGTATTTTAACGTCCTTCAGCTCAAGGATGTCTATGAATCTGGGAGTAAGGGCCAAACGTTCACTACTCTCATTTTTAATCGCAAATTATTTTTACTTCAACGAAATGTCGAAATTCGACCGCAATTAGTTAATGCCTTGTGGATTATAGCAATAATGACGTTAAATATTCTTGTAAAATAAAATGTCGATGTCTATTTATCTACACTATATACATACGTAGATATTGTTACATGAAGACAGTTTCCCTATATACATACTTGAAATATCGATTATTTTATACTCCAGTTTTTTTAAGGGATCAGCAAGAAAATACTACTATTTAATAGTAAGGTAGTAACTGCGTTTCGTGTATAAATAAGTAAATCGGAAGCTTAGGATATTGGGGCAGTAATCATAGAACGAATGAATTGCTTTATTGGTCTTGTAGTTAGTTTGTTCAGCTTCCGATCATGAGGTCCTGGGATTGAATTTATTCGGTTTATTTATTATTAATTTATTAGGCTTTTTGTTAATGAGTTCTCAATATTTCCTAGAAGTTGTGTATTTTGTTATATGCTAAAAGCCACTGCCTTGTAAAACAAGTTAAGCCATCTCTCACCGGTTTTCTTAGATTGGTCTATAAGAGTGAAGGAATAGGGAGAATACGTGTGTTTTGCATACACTGCAGTATTGTAATATCGCCTACGAATTTAACTAACTTCGGCATTAATAATAGCCACTGTGGCAGAAATTAAAAGTCAATTAAAGACACAAATTTTATATACATAGAAAGTAGATTCTATGCATCTCAAATATCCAGAAAAAAAGGGGAATGTTATGAGTTTTTGTCTTCCTTTACCTCATTCATTTGTACATTAATAAGGAAATACTCGCCATAAACATGGCGTGAGATGTCGGATGGCCTTCAAAATCTTTTTGGAAGGTAGGTGCCGCTGGACCAGTTATAGGAACACCCTTTCACGTGCCCCCGATTATAGTCACTTGTGAATAACCATGCATTATGACGATACGTCGCTAAGTGTATCACATTTCGTAACATTATCTTTTATAATTAATGGAGGGACATTTCCATGGTATATAGGATAACATTAAATGGAAACTTTATATCATAAAACATGTATTGTTGTTAAGAGTCACGTGTTCCAATGGGCACGTACCACTGAATTCTCTTTGTAAAACTGATGTAGTTTAAAATTCTTGAATGTGCTTTTCTGTGAAGGAAAAAACTGTAAGGAAACCTCCTTATTCTAGAGGCAATTGTCTAAAATACGTAGAGCCTGCTATCTTGACGAGGTTAGCCTAATAGAATCATAATGGCTACTTACCGTTCTACCTCTGTGTAGAAAAGTCGTGGAATTAAAGGTTTTTATTTAAAAGTTCCAAGTTCCGCTAGAAACGTCCAGTAAACAGTTTGTTGTATCACGTAATAAACGAATTTTTGCTGTAATGTAAATGAAATTACAAATTCTACTTTATGTTCGATTTAAACCATATGAAGCTTAAGGCAAAATATTATGGTCTCAGTTATTTTCTTTAATATTGCTCAATCATTCCACCAACCAGATTTCTTCATTTTATTGACACTTATATTGATAAAAACATGTACATTATCAGCAATTGGTATGAAGTAAGGTAGCTTAAAGCAGCTTACGTAAAACGAATTCTAACTTAACTGTTGCCAAATTTCAACAAAATCAGTACAGTTATTTTCTTAACTAAGGTTAATGCATCGATGAGTGCGCAATAACATGACTTATCATTTTTTTACACAACATTTTTTTTATATTTACATATCCATGTTTCGTAAATCTATAAAGCTGGTCATCTGTATTAATATACTGTTGAAAAATAGGCTAATAACATTCAATTAGAAAGAAATCATTCAACAAAAGTTCCACGTCAAATAGGCAATTGTTAAAAGTACTAAGTTATCTCAGAATATAGTCAATATTTTATTAAATATCTATAGTATTCACAAAACTCTAGGTAAATCTGAGGTCAAGTGCGGGTGCGATCACGGTGGAGGCGATCCGTCCTCGCCTCACACAATGGTTAGAGAGGCGGCACGGATCGCTTACCTTTAAGCTGGTGCAAGTACTGACCGGACACGGATGTTTCGGAAAGTACTTGCATCAGATAGCACGATGAGAAGAGTCCTCTATCTGCCATCAGTGTGGTGCGCCTGCCGATACGGCGACCCACACTATGGCAGAATGTCCGGCTTGGGGACCACAGCGACATCCACTGACGTCCCTCATCGGAGCGGATCTCTCACTGCCAAGTGTAGTGGGCGCCATGCTTGACAGTGAGATAGGATGGAATGCAGTTGCCTCCTTCTGCGAAGCCGTCATTTCTCTGAAGGAGGCAATGGAGCGAGTACGAGAAGCTGCAGCGGATGCTGCTCCCCTAAGGAGGAGGAGGCTGGGTGGCAGGAGGCGTCTTTNTTAGTGGGTATTGCGAGGTCTCCTCCCTCGCCGAGTCCCACACTCCTGACCCGTAGGTCGGGGTTCGTGCCTCAATGCATTTCCCAGCGAAAAAAAAAAAAAAGGTAAAGTCTCAAAAAAGCTTATTATTTGAATTAAGTTTTACTCTTACGTCTTTCTTCTGTGAATTTGTTGCTTATAAAAATTGGATTTAATTCAAACCTCGGCAACTAAGCCATTTAGTAGCCTATACGTACTTGCTAAGTACTAGACCACTACGTTAGGTACATTCGATTCTTTCATGAAATTGCTTTTCGACTTAGCGCATAAAATAACATTTCCGAGTTTGATATATCAAATTTGTAAACTGTTTAAACCCTAGAAATAAAATTACAAACGGAAAAAATAGAAAAATATCCATTTTCTAACAAATAATAAATCTAAATCACAGATAATATTATTCCAACCTCGACATTTGGAGGCACTCTCTGCAAGTGCAGTGTCTTTACGAAGGGCAAAATCAACCGTAGAGAGGCAATAAGCCAATGAATAATACTTTATTTAAAGCTCCACCTTACGGATCCTCGCATAACTATGTTTCAAAAGTGATTTGCTTAAGTGTTTTGCTGTTAGTGCTACTGGGTGTTTTAAAGTCAATGGGATAGGTGGCGGGCGCTGAAACCAAGAACAAGTATAGCGATAATTACACCAACGTACAGTGACATTATTCTTAGAGCATCTAGCACTGGTAATGCCAAACTCACCCGTAAGTATATACAAATATCGGTTGAGAAATGTATGCTTAGTAATGAGACCGTAAAATTGACTCTTGAGTCTTTTATTGAGCATCATTTACTTGAAGCGAAGTACGATGGATGAGAGAAATGTATAAATATTACATAAGTAAGGCACTTTCACTTTTATTTTGAATTAAGATAACTAAGGTATGCTAATTGTTACGATGAACGAGAGTATTATAATTATTATATAGATAAGTATATGGATACCGGTGCGTGGTTTCAAGACGTGGTCGCGTCAGCTTCCTGCGGCAAGATGTTTCCATATGGTGGAACCTATGGGGCAAACGAGCGAGCGATCCCCTTTGGGAATTGAAGGCGTTAATTCTCGCAGCTTCTTACCAGTGCCAACGAGGTCAGGAGGGTCAAGGTTTTTGCTGACAGAGCCTTGATCCAAGCATGGAAAGAGGACCTCGGGTCCCCAGTAGCGGGTCAGGCCACAATAGCGGCACTCCGCCCTCACTTGGAGCAATGGCTGGGCAGAAGACACGGAGTGCTTTCCTACCGTTTGGTGCAGGTACTAACCGGTCATGGTTGCATTGGAAAATACCTGCACCACATCGTTGGCTGTGACCCGTCGGCCACTTGCCACGAGTATGGCGCTCCTGTGGACACAGCGCACTACACGGTGGCCGAATGTCCTGCTTGGGAAGCTCAGCCTCGTCTACCGACGTTGCAGAACGGTGCGAACCTCTCGCTGACAAGTATTATAGATACAATGCTTGTCAACGAGCGGGCCTTGAATGCTGCTGCCAACTTTTGTGATACTATCATTTCGCTAAAGGAGGCACATCAAAGAGGAATTTGGGACGGAATCGATATGATGAGATATTTACCACCAGTAAGCCATAGTCAAATGTTGTAAGAATGACCTCAATACTGTATTATTATTACTGTACCCATATTCACAGAAATAAGACCATAACCAAAATATTCTATATTCAAGTAAGCTCTTCCACCGGTTCGGAATGTCTATTCTGGTTATAAGGAACCGGCAAATAACTCAGTAGTAACTCTTTTAATATGGTATTTCCAGATTATATTGTGAACATTTAGCTTCCATGAGCAACTGAATTAAAGTTCAAAAAATTTTTTCCCTTAATCAGTATTCAAAATTTTAATATACCTTATGCATAAGAATGTTTTTTAAATATTTCTTAAAATTATATACAGGCAAATGCAAAAACTATTGCAGCATCTCATCGGTAAAACTAATTGCAGTATAGTTAAAAACGCACATGTCTAACCCGACTAGTGATTTCTGAACCTTTAGCACCTTGAAATATGGTGTTGCATTTCTTGAACGAATTAGATTTGAAACAGATTAGCATTTTGTTTTAAACTAATCAGTAAGACCAATATTAAAAACAACTTCAGCGGATCATTAAAATATAATACAAACAGAGCTCTTCCATTATTTGGAAGACTCAACTTTTTTTAAAATGAGGTTAAGTAATATTGATATAAATATATAGACTTAAAATAAAAAATCAAACAAAAATCAGCCTTTAATAGTACATACAATAGTCCACTTAAAAAAATTGTACACTACTAATAACAATAAACGATCAAATTGTTAACCTTCATAATCTTTAAACAAAATTAACGACAAATAAACAAAAGCATTTCCCAGAAACCTTAAAAATATCAAAACTATATATATTTTACGAAATAAAAGAACAATTTTCAATTACCAATTCGGATTTATTAATGTTTGAAATGATATCATACTTGAATATTGGTTATAAGTTATTAATATTAAAGTCTACATTAATGAAAGACCACACTAAGATGTAACATGTCATAAAACATCACTGACTAAGTACATACAAGGATCAGTACAAATCCATGTTAATCGTAATAATATAACACACCAAAAGTGACAATAATCTATTCACAATAAAGTATTGCTATTCGTATATAAAGCATACGTAGAGGATTTTACAGATATAGTAACTAAATGGTTAGACACGGTAGATTCTAAAGATGCTATAACCCGTGAAATACCCTATTAATTAGACACGCTGGTCCTAAAGAAGGTATAATTCGTGAGAAAGACCGGTTGTTAGACAGGCGGTTTCTAGAGATGTTATAACCCATGAGACAGTCTAGTGGTTAGACACGCGGATCCTAAAGCTGCTATAACCCGTGAGATAACTTAGTAGTCACGCGGATTCTAAACATATTATAACCCGTAAAATAGCCGACGTATAATATCATCAGTCATATATTGGAATTAATGTGAAAACTTATATGTAATGATTCAAAAGTTATTTAAAGGTTATCTTGAAAAAAGAATTTTTGAATTTGAATTTATGACATGTTAATTAATCTGTACAAAACCCACGGAATTCTCACAATGGCGTAGCTAATAGTAAGTCAGAATGCATCTATCATGTTATATTCAAAGGTTTAGGCAAGTCTTTAACTGAATAAAATACTAAATTTTTAGTATCTCGTACTATAGCCACACCAATGTTCCCCGATCATAAATTTAAGAGAAAAGAGACTTAACTGTTACGCTTAGTGTCTACTTTGCAATAAATAAAACGATAACTGACTATAAAATCAAAAATAACTCCCTCAAATTGTACAATATTATTATATAAAAAAAACAATTACAAAATATACAATGTCCACAAATTAACCTTGCCGGCCCGTAGTGGGGTATATAACATCCACCATGTGTGAGTTTTGATTTAATAACTTGAGCAATGTGGGGTAGTTTAGAGTTATTTTCTTAATAGCATTGTAAAGAAATCTTTTACGTTTTTTATTTTCGAAAGCGGAAATCGTTCAGTTTTTTGTTAACAAAAAACCCAAATAGTTGATACGCAATATCTACATTTATATTATTAGCACGCTTTGTTTTAGTCTGCTAGTGACGTATTATTTCTCTTACTCAGACAAACGCGGCGTCGTAAGGAAAGAGCGAGACAAACGTACGACACTGTTGTTTGTTCCACAAGGTGGAAACGGTACGTTACGATAACTCAGTTTCAGATTTCGATACAAATGAACTGCGATATTTTTGGTATAGTCTCCGTTCGAATCACGCGTAATTTTTTGATACCTAGGGCCGGAAAGATTAGTGAAGGCATGTTGGCATTTTGGCAATCGCAAACTAATTTTATGCTAACAGATAAATTTTAAAATTGTACAAATAATCATATTTTTTAAAATTCAACTATACTCGGTCTTACCAAAGTTAAATTGAAATAAGTTGAATCAATAAATTAATAAAAATAATATAGGTTATTTACTTATAGAATTGCTATATGGCTAAAACATAAAACACAATTGTTTAAAATGCTCCTTTGATAAGATTACTTTTATCTAAAATATAATTTAAATACAAGTATATAATAGGATATTAAAAAAATAATTGACTTTGTCAAAGTTACTTAGTGATAGAATTTTTTTACAGAAAAAAGTCTAACTTTATATATGCAATAATAAATTTGGACTCACTTTTAATGCAAAATGATATCTATCTATTTATTGATACATTGTTACTAATCATCATTAGTAGATAATAGTATTTAATATAAAAATAATATTTCTTGACTTTCTTAATGTAATTTATCAATAGTCTGTAAATTTATAATTCATGTTTAAAAAATATACAAAGCAGCATTTCGCATTAAGAGTGAAAATTTACATTTAAAACATCTAATACAAAGATGGACAAATACTGCACATTTAATACATTTGCAACAGTACAGCCTTCACTATGTTAAATATTATAAATAGCACCGGATATTACCCTACCATCCTTGAAAAAAAAAAATAACTCAAACAATAAATCTATGATTTTTTTTAAATTTAGACTTCATTCACATCATTTTATTAATGTTTATAAACAAAAAGTTTACAAACATTAGTTGAAAAGGGTTTCCTTATTCATAATTGTGGATTTTTCTTTCCAATTCAATAGATCTTAAGAATTCAATGTATATTAGGTCCTTACAAATGAAATTATCGTTTTGTCGCACTGACTACTTTGATCTGAAATATCTTCTCTTTTGTTAAGAAATCCAAATACAAATTTATAAATTCATTTAGCCGGTACATTTGAGTTTTGAAAACAGTCCCTCATGTGTTTTTTTTTATTTTTTTCTTTGGCGTTGCTTATTACCGCACAATGGAAATCATGAAATTTCGGCATATTTACGAGTACGAGTTCTACCGTGGCACCAGTGCTGCAGAAACAGCTCGAAGGATTGATGTGTACGGTGTACAAGTGACAAAACTGTATTAATTCACTTGAAGCAAATCGGGAAAGTAAAAACACTTGAGCGATGGTTATCTTTTAAATTGAGTGAGTCGAACTTGCAAACATGCATCGACTGTTGTGTAAAGTATGCTCGACCGACACAATAATGAAAGGATTTTAAATCGAATAATTACTTATGATGAAAAGTGGATACTGTACGGTAATCGGAAGGGCTCGTGGCAATGGCTAAACCCTGAATACCCAGCAAAATCCTGCCCTAAACGAAAATTGACTCAGAAAAATTTACTTGTAAGTGTTTGGTGGACTAGAGCCGGTGTCGTTCACTACAACTTTGCAACAACCGATTAGCATTTCTTCCGGAATTTGGACAACTTCTTACAAGGAAAAAAGTTCAACTCCGATGCGGCAGTCCAAAACGCCTTCAAAGATCTCTCGCCCCAATATTTTTTTTAGTGAAGGGTTCAATTAACTATCTATGAGATGGCAAAAGTGCAAAGATAACAACAGTGCATACTTTGACTGATTAAATGTATGTTACAAAAAAATTACTTTACATACAAAACGCCAATTTCATATTAAAGGACCTAATATTTCATTTAACTTATGATATTTCTGTTTATGCTGCATTTAGTATTCCAAATTCAAACATGAAGTTAATAATAGCTTATTTTGTGTTCAAAATTAAAATATTTTTTTAATTTAAAATAATTGTACCAAATTAAAACCCATAAAGGTTCTTATTATTTATACTTTTTATTTTATCAACTCAATTAAAAGCCCTGGGTTTCTTTTAGAGGCAGTTATATTTTACAAGTTAACTAAAAAAAGGTAATCATAGTTTCTGCAAAAACTCCAACCTCATTCAATAATGTTCCGGTGCTACAGAGAGAGTGAACAAATACAAGTTCCTAATGACTAATGTCTTAATGAAATCTGTTGAATAGGAATAGTATGTAGACCCATCAGTTCAATAAGTTGAACAAACTGTAACAAATGTGGGATCAACAAGTAATTATTGATCTACTGATAGTAATGTTTGTTCATTTTCCTCTCCATCTTACGCTTCTTCTTCTCACCAATGTCCTGATCCACAGGAGCCTCCTGGAAGAACCATGGTCCAAGAATGTTGGTCCAAAGAAGCCAGAATGCCCTGATTGGCACCAAAAGCAGCATCAGCCAGAAGAAGTCTGAGATAATTGCCATAATGTGAGTGATGGAAGACAGAATGACCACATCCTTCAAATGCCTGAAACGAAATTAGACCATTCAACATCAACCAACATTTTATGTAAACATTTTTGACAGCCCCTACATATAAACAGTCAACTCTCACTTATTCTTACTCTCACTCTCACTAGAAGGTGTGTTAAAATATGATGCTTAATAAACATATCAGTATAGTACAAGTGTTTGATACTGTAATAAAGAATTTATATTTTAACCAATGTCTTACAAAATTAGGATTTTATACAAGCAGTTTTTGATAAAAGACCTAAAAATCAATGAAAAAATATTTTTAGGAGCCTGGTATTCTGGCTCATCAGCCAGCGTACATATATAAATATTTGTACATAAGATAACACTTACAGTAACTCAAAAAGAAGTTTATTGTCACATATATAACACAAGAAGAAAAGAAAATGCAACAATAAGGCTCCTTATGCAAGAACAAGCAAATCCTTTATTGGCAATGGGTTTTGCACTTATAATAAGATCACCACAATAACAGAACTACTAGATGAAAAATTTAATAAGTTCTAGCTCAGAAGACCTATAATATTATAAGCGACTATATATAGTCGCTCATATTATTATACAGCAGGTCTGGATTTAGCTGATGGTAGAATATTGTAAACATTTATAATAATAATTATAATGACTTTTGTTTGTATATGTCTCTTATGTCTATAGATATCATTTACTATAATAATAGTGTTAATTTGAAGCCTCAATTAAAAAAAATGAATCCTTGTCTGTTTATAAATAGGTGTCATATTGATTCAATTCCTTGCTTGGCAATCGTAATTAAAGAACTGGTGATCTACAACATATATTAAAAGGTGTTTTAACAAGCAACATTTTTTGGCAATTTCACTGGAATAATGTTGCAAATGCTCACTTCGTTAAAAGAATTCAAGTCAGTGAACATGAACAGTTAAGTCCTATCAGCCTATCCCACCTATCAGCAAAAAAGAAAACCAAATAATCACATAAGAGATTCAGATAAATAATCTTCTTTCCTTTACTAATTATATCTTGTTAATAGATTATGCCAATGTCAAAGTTTAATTTTTTTTTTGTTTCAGCAATATATTCTTGAAAAATTGGGCTTAGAGATTTTTTATATCACCATTACTGAAACAGAATTTAAATGAAACATAATAGCAGGGGATTGGATAGAACTAAAAGTATTTATTTATATTTAATTGAAATTGTATAAAAATAATGTGACTGATTCAAGTAAAGTTTCAGTAAAAAGAATTCAAACTTACTCTCCCATTCCACCCTCCATGTTCAAGTCCAAGCCAGGGTCCAGGACCATGCTAACCTCAGAATATCTTGGCCGGCTTATGAAAAGCATGGTTTGGTAGCATACCACATGTATGAATAACACAAAGAGATTCAAAGTCTGTTAATAAAAAGAAAACAATTATAAAAAAAATATGTGCAACTAATATTACAATTTTATTTTTGACTGTGCTTTATTTTCTGTTATAATTAAAATATTTTTTTTTTACATTTCCTCCACTCAAAAACTCCAGTTTTTTAATCTACTACCCTTTAACAAAACCTACACCTTCCATCCAAAATTTTAACTATGCAATAAGTCTCTATAATTGTTTGTAAAATAATTCTGACTGAAGGATTAATATGTAATTTGCGAAGTCTGCCCATATACAAATTCATTATACAGTGATTTTCAAGAAAATAAAATTCTTACCAAAGCCAATGTAGATATGTGTTCATAATAGAACAGCGCAGCAAAAATATTGTATCCTGCTCCTGCTGCAAGGGACATGTTGCGATAGAAGCTTACGGTAGCTGCATTCTCAGTAATGATTTGTTTTGCTCCCTTAGTTGGAGTTTTTCCTTTCTGTAGCAGAAATTACACTACAAATGTTATAACAGTTGCATTATGATTCTATTGAAAATATAAAGTAAAGACTAGCCAATATTAAATCGCAATCTTATTGCAGAATTTATATTATTTTATCTGAAATCACTAGTTAGGCTAACAAAAGACAATGTTGGAGTTGTTGTTAAAAAAATATTGTAATCACCTATGTTGTGCTTGACAGAAAGCAAAGAAAAGCACATATTTGTATAGTTCAAGAAGCATTTCGTTTGTCATAATAAAAAAAGGTTTTTCAAGAAACAATCATCCCATTCACATATCCACCTAATTAATTCTTATTGATAGACATCTTGAAGAGATGGTTGTATCAAAAATCACTATTATGACTCTAAACAACAAAAAACACAAATTTTACAAAGAAAACCTAATTTATCCAACATTAACTTCAGAACAAGAATCCACATGTTGAATCCATAACTATTGGATTTTTTCTAATTAGATATTAAAAGAAGAAATTAAAAACTTTGTAATTTATTATGTCAGTTGGAACTCACCTTGCCTCGTAGCATTGTTGCAAGTGTATTCAAATTGCAGTTATTCACAGTTCTTCAATACGGTGACTGGCACAACAGGGACTAAAAAATAAAACAACTTTGTTACTTTAGAAATTAATAACTTTTTTTTTCAAAAGTTCAATCTGAAAAATGTATTGTCAAAAAGATTCTATATAGATATCCTATGATCTTTAACAAAGAGTTTAGAATGAAATTTGAGAATTTTGAAACTCAATTTTGTTTATGTTCTAAATACTGAAGTAACTTGAAAGAGTGATGTGAATCTTGTAAATTATCTTTCTTCTATTTGTCTATGTATGTTCAAACATATTATTTATTGAATACATAATGTAATTTGTGAATATAAAACAAAATACGTAATATTTTATATTTGTAACTTCACCTTAAAGAATCTACCGCTTCAGTTATCTGTTCTTAAATACACACCATTTTGTCTAATTCATAAAGAGATTTTCATATAACTGAGTCATATTTTCGAATTACATGAGAGAACTGTAGTCAATATTTGAAAGATAAGGAAAATTACAGCACTGATATATATATTATCATAAACTATTATTAATAAATGTGAAGAAAGGATGCATTTTTCAATATTTCATTGGCAAAATGTGTCATTTTCAACTTATGGTAGTTAAAAGTGAACTAATAAAAAGATTACATTTATTATACATGTCCAAACACTGCTAATTTAGTTGAAGCACATGTATGTCCCAAAATTGACATCCTAAAAATACAATAACATGTGCTAAACCTCCTGTATAATGAAAAGAAAAATTAATCTACTTGCAAGGGAGACCTTCAAATCAAATCAAATCAAATATATTTTATTGCAAGATCAAGTGTACAACACACAATCTACCATACAATGGCGTGCAACATCTATAATAGGACAAAATAATATTATTTTAAAATAATTGCTTCATCCTTATGGCAGGTATTTACATTTTAAAAATAATATTCACATTAATAAATAATATTACAGTTTTATATGAAAACGTATCAAAACAGTATGAGTGAGCTTAAAAACTGCGTCTCGTATGAATTATTTTATTTATTTTGACTTTCATTAAAGTAGTCCTTAATACAGTAATAACATTTAGATATTAGCCATTTTTTCAATTTATGTTTATATATATTAATATTATTTATGTCTTTAAGAGGGTTAGGTAATTTATTATAAATTTTAACAGACATGACGTGACAGTTCCTATCATAAAGCTGTGTTCTTGTACTGGGTCTAACTAAATGATTTTGAAATCTAAATCGCTTAAATTGTGTCCCATCATATCGTTTTTCAAACTGGTCTAAATGTGTTTTTACATACAAACACACTTCATAAATGTATAGGGAAGGTACAGTTAACACATTTAATTCTTTAAAAAGAGGTCTACAGGAAGTTATTGGACTTACATCGCAGATACTTCTAATACATCGTTTTTGAGCTATAAACACCTTATTAATATTACTAGAATTTCCCCATATAAATATGCCATATCGGAGTAGAGAAGAAACATATCCATGATAAGCTTGAATAGCCGTTTTTTTGTCTGTTATTTTTGCTAATTTCCATATCGCAAAAGAAAATGAGCTGATTTTCATAGAAAGACGATTTATATGTTCCGTCCATGAAAGTCTATCATCCAGTTCTATACCTAAAAATTTAATACTATTTGTTTCATTGATGGATTCATTTTTATATCTAATATTAAGTTTTTGTTTCGTGCCATTTTTATTTATAAATTGGATATATTTTGTTTTAGTAAAATTAAGTTTTAAGTTGTTTCTGTCTGACCAATTTACGACATCTGTAATCGTATTATTTATTTCATTGTTATAAACGTTTATATTATTACAAGGTATTACTATAGATAAATCGTCGGCAAATAATGTGCATTTGTAGTTTGTTATATTTGGTAAATCGTTGATGTAAATTAAGAATAGAAGTGGACCCAATATACTTCCCTGTGGTACACCTACTTTTTTAAATCTTACTTCGGATTTCACTGTTTCTTCAACATTACGATTATTTATTCTATTTATTAGAACATGCTGTTTCCTATTACTAAGGTAACTTTTGAGCCAGTCGTTGGCTACTCCTCTCAAACCATAGCTGTTACATTTATCAAGAAGTATTCTATGCGAAACATAATCGAATGCTTTACACATATCAAAAAATAAGACAGATACTGGCTTCTTATTATCAATACAAATTAATATATCTTTAATAAGCGTAAATATTGCTAAAGTAGTTGATTTGCCTTTTTGAAACCCGTTCTGCTCTTTTTTCAAAATATTATATTTGTTTAAGAAGTTTGTCATTCGTGTGTGCATGGCTTTTTCAAATATTTTAGATAGTATGGGAATAAGTGCTATGGGCCTATAATTATCAATATTGTCTTTTTTTCCTTTTTTAAATATTGGTTTAACCATGGTGATTTTCATTTTATCCGGAAATATGCCATTTTTTAAAGATAAGTTTACTAGGTAATTTAGTACAGGGGCTAATTGCATTACAGTTGCCTTAATTATCTTTGTCTGGATCATATCGTAACCTACAGAGGTGGTTGCCTTAAGAGATTTAACTATTTTGATAATTTCGTAAATGTCAGTAGGATATAGAAAAATATTAAAATCAATTGGATTTATTGTATTAGTACAGATTGTGGAAATTTTTTCATGAGAATTTAATAAGTCAATAAAATTGTTATTAAAATTGTCTGCCATATCTTGTGGATCATTTATTATTTTATTGTTTATTGTTATATGTTCAATATTTTTCAAGTCCTGTCTGTGGTTATTATTATTAATGTTAATTAAATTCCAAGTAGCCTTACATACATTGTCTGCTTTTGTTATAAATTTAGAATTAGTCAACTTTTGTGCTTGATATATACATTTTTTTAAAATTTTAACGTAATTTAAATAATTAGCTTTAGTATTTTCATTTGATGTTTTATAATATGTATATCGTAGTTGCCTTTTTGTAGAAGCAGATTTTTTAATGCCTTTAGATATCCATCTGATGCCTTTTTGTTGTGATATTTTAATTCGGTATACTGGAAAGCATAGATTATAAAATAACATTATTGTGTCATGAAATGTGTTAAAGGCATCATTTAGGTTATCATTTGTGAAAACATCTGACCATTTGAGACTACTAAGACAGTCAGAGAATTTTTCTATGTTGTTCCTGGAGAAATCGCGACTGTATCGAAAGTAAGTTTTAGGAGGCATAGTCCCTTTTAATTTAAAAGTCAGAATTTGAGCCATGTTGTGATCAGAGAGATACAAATTATAACATTTAGCTGTAGATTCTTGAAAATTTGTTATTATTTGATCTAAACAGCTATTTTTCCGAGTAGCTTCTTTTATGTTTAACATAAAATTACAAGAGCCTACGATTCTATCCAACTCCATTGCAACTTTTGTAGGTTTAAGTAAATCTATATTCAAATCACCAGCTATAGCGATTTTATACTTTGTTTTTCCTTATTGCTTCAAGCAATCTCTGCCAGTCCACCATTATATCATATGTAGAGATATTTTTTGCAATGTTGCAATGGTGCAATTACACACTTTACTAGCAGAGGTATACCAATTTAGAAACTGTATATCCTTATTTGTCTGAGACTGAACAAACAGCAGGCTTCGCCCATAACTAGTTATAATTCTACCAGCAAAGATTAGTCTTCTAGCAAAAAATTTCATGATGCTGTTTAACAACCGTAAGAGTTAAGTACCTCTGGACAGGTTATCACACTTTCATTTATCACAATCACTTATCATCGGGTGAGTTCTCAGTAAAAAAAACATATGGTAATATTCTAGCTTCGATTAGAAATCTGTGTATGTAAGAAATACAAGGCTATGGCATCTATAAGTATTGATGGTGTAGCACATAGTGCAACTGATTTTAATTTATTCCAACTTCACACTCTAAAATATACCTATATATTAAGATAATTTGGTTAGGTTTAACGAGACTAACTTAGTAACGCTATAAGAAAAATTTGCTTCATTAAATGAAGCAAATAAAAAATTGTCTTAATTATTATATAGTCTTAAAATCATTTCTTTTAGAAAATACAGTCATATAATCGGCTAACAGAAACCATTCGGGAAATTATTAAATTACGTTTACTTAATAACCAAATAATGGTAAGAAAATTAGAGTAAAGAAATTATACGTACCAACGCTAAGCTGCACACAAAAGTGTTTTGGACATGCGCGGAACCAACCATGAGCACTTTTCTTGTGTCACGAAGACGAAAAAAAATCAAAACATTGATCGGATATTCTCACATCATTGATCTATGTGGCATTCGTTCAGAAACGTGACAAATTTATATTTAAAGTTAAAAGTTCGTGGGGCGCGCTTGATTTGGAAAATAAACTGAACGAGAGCTTTATGAAAACAAAACATGCGTTGGGGTGACGTAAACAGAAATATAAAAGGAGATTTATGTCACTGAAAAGAGAGAGAGAAAGAGTTGCATTTATTTAAGTTTTTGTTGATATTATTCAGCGTTGTTACAAAATATTTATTGTTAAAAAAGGTAATCATATTATATATAAAATGTAGTAGCATAAAATAATTCATGTATTTCATATGTTGACGTGATAACGTGTTATATATCATCATAACAAAAAAATATAACTCATTGTCACGTTTCACCTGACTCGAACGTACGAACGAGAGGTGCGATCGGCCCAAGCGTTCGGGTTGTGATGTATTTATCTCTCTTCCATTTAATCGGCCGATTTTTTATCAATGTTTTTTTACGTTATCACGTAGAATTTTTGTCCGTAAACCGACTTTACTGACAACCAATATTTTATGTTTAAAATAACTGCTAATATGTAGCCCAACTCTATTCCCCGATTTTGTTATCATTAGTATTTTTAAATTGCCTCCCTATAGGTGCGATTTATAGACGAATTCACGTCAAAACCACAAGCAGTATAAATTCTAGACGGGAACAAACAAATCCAAAGTGCAAGTCACACACGGCATAAGTGTAATTTGAAAAAAGTACAACATGAAAATTATAGCAAACACAGGCTAAATTCCATTTATAAACATGTTCGTCTCTTTTAGTTGTCGCTTTGTTGTTTTATTGAATACTAGCAAAGCCTGATCTCGGGGCAGTGGAAAGTCTACTAAGTCGCACTATAGATTTATTTTTGTTAGAAGTTAGAAAAGTTTTATTTTACTTAGTTTTTAATTACTTCCTTTCAGAATATTAAATACACACTTACATTCATAATTTAATCAATATACATATTTTACGTTACAACGAATATATTATATCAAAATAATAAAGTATAAATCATTATTGCATTTTTAAATTTTGTTTTGACATTACATCTTTTAAATGACGTCCGATTTTAACAATTTGCATTTGCAAAAAAAGCATTTTATAGGTATTGAAACGGTCTTCATTAAAATATCATTTAATAGAATACGCATTAATACAGAGGTATGAATAATATGGTTTGATTATTTTCAGCATTTTTATTAACTTTTATAATGTAAAAAAGTAGTTATAATGGCATAACTACAGTATTTGGACATATAGTATCGCGGGCTTTTGTAGATATTAATACATGATTAATACCTTCTATAATATAATAGAACATTTTTATGTAATATCATCAATAGTTTTCGAAGCGCACGCGCTAATTGATTTTTTAATTTACACCTTGGGTTACATTAATGTTCTTTTCTTAGGGATCCCTAATTTTTTTTGAGAAAGTAACAAAGGTTGGCACTCAGTAAAAATACAGCTTTCTAATGGTGATAAATTTTTGTCCAGCAGTTTTTATGTAAATGTTCATACAACAATGTTTCCTCTACATAAAATTAGCTTATATTCAAATTACATTGGTGCTAAATTTTCTAATCAGTAAAAAAATATATCTGTTCTTTAAAACAAGAAAAAATATGTTAATAGATTATAATTTACACACAATAGGTGTAAATAGTTTCCAAATTTTTAGCCTTGCAACCCTTTAGTTGGTATTGTCGACTTTGCGATTTGAGATTTGGTTCCATTTTATTGATTTTGAATGAATTTGTCTGCAAAAGGTATTACGTCGGGTAGTTATTTAAGAAATATAAGAACTAACCAAAATTATCTCTTAGATAAAGCCAACATAATTTGAAACGCTGTAGGTGGTTTTGTCTATAAACCTTGACCCTCAAAAGTTTCGTCTACACTTTTTACAGGAATTCTTTCGGTAAGTACATATATCGCTTTTTTCTTGAATTGTTGAACTTACAAGGGAATAGATTGTGATTCACTAATAATGTAATTTGCTACTAATCATACGTTTGACAAGATGTTGAATCTTTTTAAGTTTAACTCCTAACCCTATTGTAAAATATATATTCCTACTTCGAACTAGCGCGAAGTACTTTATAATTTTAGATTTTACATGATATTTCTTTAATGCGAATTGCCGATGTTTAAAGATTTGTATTGTGCAATGTGTTTGTGAAAAATAGAATTGAACTGTTAAAAATCGAAGGTAGGTAAAAATAATTTTGCATATGACAAAATGCTAATACATATAATCGCTAATATGTTCGTCAAATATATTGTTTTTAATTTTTTAAATTGCAGCAAATTATTAATACTAATGTATAATCAGTATGGTAATATATTTACTATACTTTTTTAAAGGTCAATGTAATGCATACAATCACAATTGTATTCTTTAAATAGTTTTTTATTTTGGAAACTTTGAAATAATAATTTTTATTTTTACCATATTCAAGAAACAATATAATAACTTTTGGATCCCTTATAGTTTATAACTTATTGTGATTTGCTTAAGCTACTAATATATTTATATTTTATTTGTTTTACCTATTACTAATGCTCTTGCTTGCCTTGCTTTTATAAAAAGGTTAAGACCTAGAGAATTGAAAAGTAATTTAGCTGCCCTAAATCATCAATAAATAGAAAAAATATGACTTATTTTTCTTTCTATTTCATTACTGTAGAAGTTTTTCTTCTATAAAATGATTGATTGGCTTAAAAGGTATTTTTTTATAGTTCTGTGTGGTGTATTGCCTTAAAAAGAAATCATGTTTAGTTTTATGATCAAGCCCATTTGCTTTTATATTTATTTATATAGAACTATTCATCAGTAATTTTGTAATGGTATCTTTTTAGTAATAACATGAATATAATAAATCCAAATTAATTTCTGAGATGGGCAAAAAATATCTAAGTAATATTGTACCCTTTGTAAAAGGAGGGAGAGGGTAGAGATAAGGAAAGTCATGTTTGTATATGAACAGGGGTGGAAAATGGAAGCAAATGGATATATTTTTAATTTATATTAGAAATATAAGGGAATAGGAAATATATATAAAACGCTAATCATAAATATAATCTAATCTATAATTATTTTGGTTAGGACTGTTTATCTGCAATAACTATTAATAACCTTTTGACTGATTTGGTAACTTTTAAAGTTTCTACTTTTAGTGGGTAGTTGAATTCTTTTTATTACTGTGATATACATATAGTACTGTACCCTTCTGTGTTGTATATATTTGATTTTGAACATTCTTTATTCAAGTAGGCTTTTACAGCACCATAGCATCTCTAAATATTGTTTTTCTGTATATTATTTCTAATGTATGTAACAAGGGTATATTTGCACTCTGTTCTTACAAGAGTCTCGAACAATCTCTGTCAGGTGTTTCTTTTTTATCCCATCATAATTATGGTTTAATTTATTTTATTTAAATTACAGCAATTAAAGTCACTTCCATATTTTGTTATTGTTTAAGTAGTCCTTGAGATCTGTGTATGATTTCTCAAATAGTATTAAAAAATTAAATTTATTAAGTGATATCTTTAGAACATCTCATATATACTTATTTATGAAAATATGATATTCATATTTTCATAGTCTTTTGTTAACATTGTTCTTTGTGTACAAAAGATTTGCAGGGTCGAAGTGCATCTGATGCCTCGGTGGGTCCCATCACGATAACATTGTATAACTTAACTATTGCATTTATAAAACAGAATCACCACTATAAATAGTTAACATGTCATGGTTTGAAATAATTAAGTAAAAAGCATTAGTATGAATTGGTATGAAGAAGTCAGTCAATGTTTGTTAGTTGTATAGTGTAGACATGCTACCTTACATATTGCAGCTTTTAATCGGAAAATATGTTTGTACACTTGCTATTAATACAATTGTTTCAAATATAAATTAATTAAATCAATAATCATATTTGGTTCTGTTTAATGACTGAGGTTAGTGCTAGATGTTGTAGAATTGTTTTTCATTCAGCTTGTTCTTATTCTTATTAAATATAATTTAGCTAATTGCGACTTGCTTTATTATGCGAATTGTTTTATTGTCTTAATTATAATTTTGCTTCAAACAATAAAATGGATGTTTCACAGGTTTATAAATAAAAAATTGTTGGTTAAATTTAATCAAGTTTAATTTTTACTACTCACACATTTCAGATTAAGCTAAATGGTACGAGAATTTTATGCTGATGAAATGGAAAGCCAGTATCAGATAGATACAGATTGCATGGTTCTTACAAGGGCTGACCGTGACATGCACAATAGATGTTGCGGGGGAAAGGCTTGGTGCATAAAGGTAAAATATTATTTTTCATGTAGTTACAGATTTCATATAGTTGTTGTTGTGAAAAGAATGTCAATGCTGAATTTGAAGTCAAATTTTCCAATATTTTAGCATTTACTCTGCTATATGCTGAAAATTAAATTGGATACAAAAAACTGAGGCTTTTTAATTAAGCTTTAATATGAAAAAACTATCTTGAATATGTATGTAGAAAATCGTTAACATACACTTTAATTTTAATGATATTACTCTACATTGTTTCATTGCACCATTTCATGATATTGTTGAAATGATTAAACATAAAAATTGATTTTGTGTGTATAGTGTATTATTAACCATTATTTGCCTTTCCATGTTAAAGAATAAAAGTAGATTGGAAATGCATATATAAGTTTATAATAACTAACCTAGATACCATTTGATTTGAGTGGATATAAATATTATTTTACTGTGATGGGTAATAGCTTGTGAATACAAATAGTATAAGAATTACAGAACAATTATGTACTAATTTGATGGTTTCAATGAAGGTATATACATTGTTTTATTTATTACTTATAGGTTAGCACTTGAGTATAATTTTACCTGATGGTAAGTGATGATATAGTCTATGATGGGAACTTAACCTGGTGAGAGGTAATTTACCTCTCATTGTTTCTACACAGCATCATAGTGGAACACAATTGTTCTTGCTTGACAACACATCTTTAAAGGTAGGGTGGTAACTAGTCACACCTGAAGCCTCACACACCCAAAGTAAATAGATTATACTTAGAGTTATTTAAAATATAGGGCTACATATGAAGCAATATTACCAATGTGTTTATATTATATTAAATTACTCTTGTTTTATAGATTGATCTTTATTAGGCCACTTCTAATCATTTTGGGGCACAAAATTACTTTAATTGATTAGTAATGGAAGTCCACTTACACATTTAACTTACATTATAACACTAATAACACAAGCCTAGCATGTCACACCTTTAGGGTTCATTAGGTTATATAGTCTCTATGAGATTGGGAGAAACTGTATCTTACTATACTGTAATATCTACACTAGCATATATATAAACTGTTACCTGAATAAATGTGAATGGCTTTAATTTATAAAAAATGTCGCCTAAATTACTTTACCTACGTAAGACTATAATATCAGCTACCTGCCAGTGAAAGTCCTATCAAAATAGGTTTAGTCTATGTACAGTTGATATTCAAATTGTATTTGCCTGTGTACCGTTTTAATGCAATTATTTATTTATTGAATTTCGGTGAAACAAACGTTTACTTGTATTCAATTGGTTAAATTAACAATATTTAAATTATTTTATTTTAAAGAGTCAAATCTAATACTACAAGGAGACATATTCATTTTTATATGAAACTTTTTATTGTGCTTTGCAGATTTATTAGTTGTTTAAATTAAAGTAAGCATATTTGCTTTTTATAAATCTCCCTTTAAAAGGTGGTGAAATGGTTTCACAATAAAATAATAGTAAAATCTATTATAGGTTAGTTTATACGAGACCCTCCAACCAGTACAATAGTTTTGCAATATTTCATTGATTTTCAGGACATATGTGGAATAATATGCGCACTTTTGACATGGCTTCTCATTTTGTACGCTGAGTTTGTTGTCATGATGGTCATGCTCCTACCAGGCGTGTCGACATATCCATTCTACAGCTATATAAATATATTTATATTCCAAAGTCTAACATTTCTTGCTTTTGCGTCGCACCTGCGGACAATGTTTACAGATCCAGTAAGTTTTTTAGTCCTCTATTCTTCCTACGACGACCCCTAGGTACAAAGACTCAAGTATAAAATCGTAATTTAGTGAAACAGTGTTGCAAATATGATTATTTATTAATATACCATTGTTTATACTGATGATATGTATTCAAGCAACACGTTTTAATAAAAACTACGACTCAGGTCGATAAAAGAGATGATATAATAACTCAAATTACAAAAACGTCAATTGCAAGTTGAGTTTTTCTACTTAAAAGACGTCGAGATACCGGTCACACATATTAATTGAAAAAACTAATGTAACTTTATTTTGTATACTTACCAACTTGGTAGTTCGTTCAACATAGTGTTATCTATTCATGGAGGCTCATTAATCCTAATAAATAAAACTTTTAAGTATAAGGAACATAGTCAGCCTGCCTGTTGAAAGGACAATCGAGCTAGCCTCTTTTGAGTTAGAGCAATTTATTATAGTATTAGTGTATAGGTCACTTTTGCCTAAGAAATTTAGAGTCAATTTGCTTATATATATATATATTGAATGAAGGTAGTGAGTAACTATCGAGGAAATTTAAGAAAAGTTAAAATTTATAGGGTGCTGTACCAAAAGGGAACGCAACCAAAGAGATGATAAAGCAAATGAGCTTTCGCGAGGGTCAAGTGATATTTAAATGCACCAAATGCTGCAGCATAAAACCAGAGAGGGCTCATCACTGCTCGGTCTGCCAGCGCTGCATCAGGAAAATGGACCACCACTGTCCCTGGGTCAACAATTGCGTAGGCGAGAACAATCAAAAGTATTTCGTCCTATTTACGGTGAGTTTTAAAATATACCCATGGTTCCCTATACTTCCCTATACATAGTCAACTCGCATTTTTAGACATTTTTGCCGTTTTAGTAATTTGATCTATTTAAAACATGATGCTTTAATGTAAATAATCGCAGGCAACCCTAATAAAAAAAATAGACATTCAAGTGCTTTACAAATTAAAAGCGTTTTTAGAGATAATCCTAGTTAGATTAAAAGTAGAGAATAATTCTTGTCAGCAAACTAATAAGAATCACATTGCTGACGAGTATATTTAAAGTCACTGTTCTAAAAGCATGGGGTGCTTTGATGACAACATTTTAAACCCAGGAGAAACGATCACATTAAATTTATATAGAATAATCAATTTTAAAACTATTTTGAACTTTGAATATCAGTTATTTGTTATGTTTTGAATTTATACTTACGAGTTTATGATAATAATTTTACTAAAACTCATCATTTCTTGATTAAAAGAACAATTCACTTTTTAAAGGTTAAAAAATAAGGAATGGGGGGGGGGGTGGCATGAAAATTTTAGAAATATTAAGGTTAGGTTAGGAAAATATGCTGTTTGCAGTGAAATACTGCGAATAGCTCATTAAAGTACAAATGTATCTTATTGGTATTGGTAAGTAGCAGCCCATTAAGGTCCCTGAGACATAGAGCATAAGCCTGCCATGCTGCTCATAGTACACAAGTGCACTCTCTATTCCTTCACTCTCCTAATCCAATCTCCTGAAGCACGGGGGTGGAGCACACCGCCAACTTCCCAAGTTCGGGTAAATATTGAGAAAATCTTAATAGAAACCTCAATATTGAGTTGGTCCGACCCAGTACTTGAACCCAGGACTTCATGTCTATACCTAACCACCAGACCAATGAGGCAGTCATATTAAATAAGTAAAGTTCTAAATATACTATCCAAAACGCTGTTCCACGTTTCTTTTACAGTTGTTTCAGCAATTGCAATGAGTTCACAATGATGGCTCTTGATTTAGTATATATGGAAATTTTTGTTTCAGTTCTATATCGCGGCGATATCGATACATTCCTTAACACTGTCGGTGTATCAGTTCGTGACTTGTATCCGGCACGAGTGGCGCGACTGCAGTACATACTCGCCGCCAGCTACCGTGGTGCTCCTGCTGTTTCTAATAGCAGAAGCGCTACTCTTCGCTATATTCACTGTTGTGATGCTGATAACGCAACTGCACGCGATATGGAACGATGAAACTGTGAGTTGTTTTTCCCACATCACACACTCTCCCCACATACATCCCACATACAGCCCACATACAGTGTAAAGTTAAAATTCAAAATATACAGTCTAAAATATAAGATCAAAGAGGATATCTCTGTTAAGAAGAGTCATCTGCCAGGATAACATCTTCAAACATAAAGTATCAACATCATGTTACTAAATATTGTGAGAGAACCAAGTGCCCTGATGATTAGGGTGGAAACAATCTTACAAAACTGACTTTTTGTATGCAACATTTTTTTTAACTGACAATTATTTGATAATTTTAATATACAGCACCACTAAGTTTTCCTTATAAAAAACCTGGGTACTGATTGTTATGGTAAAGTAGCATTGTACCATCACTTTAAAGCAATTCTTTTTTATGAGCAATTAAGGACTGTAAATTACTTTCTAAGTCATACAATTTTACAGGGTATCGAACAGTTGAAGAAGGAGCAGGCGAGATGGGTCCGAAAATCGCGCTGGAAGAGTATACAATCTGTGTTCGGTAGATTCTCCATCTTTTGGTTTTCTCCCTTCACCTTACCCTCGCCGAAAACGAAGCTGGACAGTTACTTGTATAGTGTGTAAATTTAACATAGACATTAATATTTATCTAAGTATTATGACGTCAGCGTGTCAGTTCTATTCAGTTACAACAATGATATTTGTGCAAAGTATGATTCTAGATCTGTTACCAATGATTGTGAATAAATTTGATCCTTCCACAACGTCATTTGGAGTACATTTTAAAACATCAATAGCACCTGTGATTTCTCACTTGTTTAATTGCACTTTATCACGTATTTATCATTAATATCCTTTAAAAGTAATGTCAAACACATAAAACTTGAAACAACATAATACATTATGCAGCCTGGCTGAAAGCGTAATATAAAATAACACAGGCACCTGAGTCTTCTGTATCAAGAGTGCTCTCTGTCATTTAAAATTGTATCGCTTTTATTTGTTAGACATAACTAAACGAAGTAAAATCTTATGCTTTTTAAAATAACATACATTTTAAAATGACAAAAGTGTCTCTGTTTGCTCCTATAACAAGTGCTCTTAGTTATTTTTATCTGCGTTTTAATGTAATCACTCGAAAGTAATGTCAAACACAAAACTTCAAATAACCTCACACATTATTCACCCTGGCTGAAAACGCAATATAAAATAGCACAGGCTCTTTGTCATTTAAAATTGTATCGCTTTTATTTGTTACAAATAACTAAATGAAGTAAAATCTTATGCTTTTTAACATAACATACATTTTAAACTGACAAAAGTGTCTCTGTTTGTTCCTATTACGAGTGCTCTAAGTTATTTTCCTTTGCGTTTTATTAATGTAATCCCTTGAAAGTAACGTCAAACACATAAAACTTCAAATAACATAACACATAATGCCCCCTGGCTGAAAGCGCAATATAATATAACACAGGCACCTAAGACTTCTGTATCAAGAGTGCTCTTTGTCATTTAAAATTGTATCGCTGTTATTTGTTAGAAATAACTAAACAAAGTAAAATCTTATGCTGTTTGACATAACATATAATTTAAAATGACATATGCGTCTCTGTTTGCTCCTATAACGAGTGCTCTTCGTTATTTTTATCTGCGTTTTAATGTAATTCCTTGAAAGTAATGTCAAATACATAAAACTTCAAATAACCTAACACATTATACACCCGGGCTGAAAACGCAATATAAAATAGCACAGGCTCTTTGTCATTTAAAATTGTATCGCTTTTATTTGTTACAAATAACTAAATGAAGTAAAATCTTATGCTTTTTAACATAACATACATTTTAAACTGACAAAAGTGTCTCTGTTTGTTCCTATTACGAGTGCTCTAAGTTATTTTCCTTTGCGTTTTATTAATGTAATCCCTTGAAAGTAACGTCAAACACATAAAACTTCAAATAACATAACACATAATGCCCCCTGGCTGAAAGCGCAATATAATATAACACAGGCACCTAAGACTTCTGTATCAAGAGTGCTCTTTGTCATTTAAAATTGTATCGCTGTTATTTGTTAGAAATAACTAAACAAAGTAAAATCTTATGCTGTTTGACATAACATATAATTTAAAATGACATATGCGTCTCTGTTTGCTCCTATAACGAGTGGTCTTCGTTATTTTTATCTGCGTTTTAATGTAATTCCTTGAAAGTAATGTCAAACACAAAACTTCAAATAACCTCACACATTATGCACCTTGGCTGAAAACGCAATATAAAATAGCACAGGCTCTTTGCCATTTAAAATTGTATCGCTTTTATTTGTTACAAATAACTAAACGAAGTAAAATCTTATGCTTTTTAACATAACATACATTTTAAAATGACAAAAGTGTCTCTGTTTGTTCCTATTACGAGTGCTCTTAGTTATTTTTCTTTGCGTTTCATTAATGTAATCCCTTGAAAGTAATGTCAAACACATAAAACTTCAAATAACATAACACATAATGCTCCCTGGCTGAAAGCGCAATATAATATAACACAGGCACCTAAGACTTCTGTATCAAGAGTGCTCTTTGTCATTTAAAATTATATCGCTTTTATTTGTTAGAAATACCTAAACAAAGTAAAATCTTATGCTTTTTAACATAACATACATTTTAAAATGACAAAAGTGTCTCTGCTTGTTCCTATTACGAGTGCTCTTAGTTATTTTTATTTGCGTTTTGTTTATCTAATCCCTCGTCATTGTTATTTAACAGAAATAACTTCTAATAAAGTAAAATTTTATGGGTTTTTGACATAACTCCTATTTTAAAACGACATATGCATTTCTGTTTGCTCTTTTGTTATGAGTGCTCTTAGTTAATATTAACTGCACTTACCGTAAAACTTTTTATTAAGTAAATATGTATAAATTAAAAGCTTTCATGTATGGATATAAAGTGCACGTTGAAATAACAACGCCACCTGTGACTTGTTTTTTATCGCCGGTACTGATATTAATAAATTTGTTTGCGATCATTTGTGACCGACGTCATGCTCTTGTGCTGTTAATAGAAAGCAATATCACCTCTTTTAATATGTTTGCGCATGACGGTATAAATGCTTACGGAATTGCATTGCGTGAGTGATTTTCTTAGTTATGACTTTTCTCTTGTTTTAGTGCTTGGTTAAGTCTTTAGTAATGTGGTATCTAGTTAGGACCAAAGAAAAGCAGGTGAATAGACAAAATTACAAATATTAGTAGGGAAGAAAATATATACCACATTTATTTATTATTTTATTATTATAATTAATATACGCTTTCAAAGGCTTTATATTAGTTGTATTTGATGGATTATGGTATTACTCACACTCCCTCAGTCGATGACCGCCTATTGGAAATGAGCCAGCGTTACATAGCCGATCGTGACAGCTCAGTTTCGTTCAATACACAAGTAAACCGCGTTTAAAGATGTTTCCAGTTCTAAAACCTCTTGTTGTTTATTATTCTACAACAAATCAATTATCGAGACTACAAAAACAGTAATATAAAAAACTTAAAACTATCAATATTAAATGTCGTAGATGAATGAATACGTGTTTTTATCCAATTTTTTTTTTGGTATGCGTAACTCATCCAAAGCAGTGATATGTGGTGTAATCCGTTGTTATATATACAGGGAGAGAGTGAACTTATAGTGGAATATTAATAAATGCTTTACGCAATGCAATCCCGTCTACGTAGTAATATTATTTATTTTTCTAATAAGTTTAAATTAAATATTATTTATGCAGACTGATGTGGAAATTGTATAGAATAGCGATAAGGTATTGACTTCTATATATAAGTTATTAAATATGCACCGTACTGATATTATTTGATGGCAATCGTATTATTGTTGATTGTTTTTTGTTATATAATAGGATGTGAATTGTAATGAATAATCGGCTTACAAATTTTAGGACATAAAGTATTATAAAAGAATGATATAAACGATTGCTCTTCCTTATAGGCGTTTTGTAGAATATTTGTTTGCTGCGCGTATTTAATATTCTGTAATAGATTGTATTTAACACATTGTTGCTTTGTTGGAATAATGACACAATTCGAAAAATATTATTACAGTAAAAGCGCTTGATAATTAAACAAGACGTTTAAATCAATCAAAGATTTATTCTGTGAAGTCATTTATAATTTTTTTGGATTATTCATCAAAAGCAGCTATGTGTGGTGTACACCACTGTTTATTTTTAATATATGTACTCGATTAGTAAACTTTTGTCATTATAAACACCAAAAAATATAAAAAATACTGTATTTTAAAAACAATGTATATAAACTGGGTGATGTAATCATATTAGCTGTTCTTGCACTTAGGGGATTATTTATTTTGTTTTTGGCTCAGATGAATATAATAAATAAAATGCTTAATATATTTATTTTTTCCTAGTTTAATATAAATCAATATAAAATGTTTTATTTTATTAATTCAAATAAACTGATTTTATGAAACTCAATCGCGTGACGGTGTAAACTAAATAAAAATTTCACATTTTTATTTTTATATATCGTTGACGTAACAATTAGAAATGATTAAATGAAGTTGTGTGAATGATTTTTGTCTTTTAACTTGTGAAATCGTCGAAGGGAAAATTTTATGATGATGATTTTGGTGGTCCTCTTTTTAAACATGTTTAAGGTTTACATTTAAATTCCTATAATTATCTAATTTGTGGTGCTAAGTCACACTACACTTCCCTATGTAAGTGTTTCATTCTTAAGAAATGACTGTTCGAAGTTGATTTCGTTAAGTATATACTTCCAAATTCCTTTTAGCGTTAAATGTAAAGTCGTAAGTGTAATTTTTGGTATGTTTTCAAAGTGCTTATTTAAACCTAAGTATAATTTGTTTATGGAATCTTGAAATGTCTTCAAATCATTTTAAATATGTTTGTGTAATTTATAAGCTAATCGTTTTAGTACATGTATTTGCCTCGTAGAAAATGTTTAAATAGTTATTTATGTAAAAGATGGATATATTTTTTTACGCAGATTTAATTGTTTTGTGCCTAAAAGTTAAGTTTAATGGGCATGGATATTTCGTGTGGTTTACAAGGGCCGGATTTAGAAGTGTCGACTCCCCGGGGCATAAAAGGCGAGTGGAAGACCCCCTGGCCACAAATTATTTTCAGAATAAAGTTACCATTTTTAGTGTACATTTTAATTAAACAATTTATTTCTTTAACAATGACAAAGATCGCGTATATGCTGAGAAGGCGTATATAATTCCCAGAATATACCATAAACATCTCATTCAAACCGGCAATCGTTATTGTATCATAGTTACACACGGACATACAAAGGTCTCATAGATAATTTCCAAGTGTAATCATGTCCATTAACTTTATGATTATATTCTTTCCCTTAAGATTTTAGAGTGCATATCAATGCTTATTTTGTTTAGAAATGTAAGAAATTCTCAATTTAGTATAGTAAATAAAGATAACGGTTGAAACAAATATCAACTGATGCCCTCCCGTAAATCCGGCCCTGGATTTTATAGCAAATTCGTAACCACCAGTTGTTGCTTTGCGAACTTCTTAGATTTCAAATTGGTGTTTATATTGAAAAAAGTACCGTGCATCCGTTAAAAAAAGTATAATGATAAAACGCACTAGATTATATTTTTTAATTACAAATAAAATCTGCCTAATATCAAATATATACATTATGAAACATTTTGTCTTATTATCGTTATTATGGCTGAAAAAGTCACACTGAAGTGATTTAGGAGCAAAAATAAGATTATTTTGTGTTCTATCAAGTTTCGTGTAACATTCATTATCTAGAGATTTTCTATATTTATTGAGTTTAGTTTGGCATATCTAATTTAATGACGTGGCTATACAAGTTGCATAAAGTAAACTGAATATTAACCATTAGGGAAGGTGTCACAAAATGTTGCTTGTTTGTATACTTGTAGTGATATTTCTGTACATTATACCTCATATGGAGTATATTTTGTAATGATTAATTTTTGGGGCTTATCATGGACAGATATTTTCGTGGTTACTAGTCCGCGGTGTTTACAATAACCCGCGTGTTGTACAAAGTTTTTATTTATAGTGAGAAATGCATCTGTGTTATATTTCCACATATTAAAAGGTGTACCACGATTTGTCTGCCGTATATGAATTGCCTTATTATAATTGTATAATATTTTGTGATTTAAAGGAATTGACAAGGTCAGCAAATTATTCCGTTCATTAATCATTCCCATATCGCGAACAATAGGAAATAGTGACAAAGAAAATTTATTTTATAATATTATGTATGTACGCACAGTTTACACAAAATTCTGTGTTACAATTAAACATTTGTGAATAATAATAAGATGTAAACTTTTTTCTAAGTGATACTGATTTAATTGAACATAAATATTATGAAGTTTCTTTAATTATTTTATTGTATTGACTTTCAATAAAAAACCTAATTCACCTTTACCCAGTACATTTAATAAAATGTCTCTTTACCTAAACATCATGACTGTAACTTATATACCGTTTTAAGTGATATTTTATGAGTACCTGTGTTTACGTTCACAGGTAAAATAAATAAATTATAATTATAAGGAACTAGCTAAATATATATCTTGTTAAAATAACTGATTTCAAGCCTGTCTATGCCTTATTATATACATGTTATATTTCAAAGGTTTATGTCAATAAGACCATTTCATTTATTTAAAACAAATATATATTTGCATTAATGGAATACACTCGTCATAAGTGAAAACTTCATGAAGGCCATTTTAATAATACGAAATGCAACATTTTTATTCGTACAATACAAATAAAATAATTACTTTAATAGTGATGTCTTGACTATAACTTTCGCTTCCTCAGTCGACGAAAGCCGACTTTGTTGAACGAGCGTTACATAGCAGAGCGTGGCTGCTCCGTCACATCCAATATCTACATAATGTGTACTGCATCCATACGAAGTTTTCACTTCTAAAACATTACGTTACTTAATACGTGCAATATTTCAGAGATATATAAACTTTATATCAATATACTAATTAATTATATAAATATTCTCCATTTCTTTTTGCAATTTTGACATCTTTTGCTTGGTAGTTATCAGATTGTCATCCGAATTGGGGTTTTCTATATGTACAATCGAACCTGGATAGGCGAGAGTCCCAGTAACTTCAGGGTTTTACTCACTAATCCAGTTTCTTGCTTATACATACATACATACATACATACATACATCACGAATGAGTCCCATAGGGGTAGGCAGAGACAATATTCTTCCACTTGCCACGATCCTTGCATATCTCCTTCGCTTCTTTCATTCTCATTAAACCTTTCATACAAGTTCGTCGGTTTAGAGTACTCTTGACCTGGCCGTTATTTAAAATGTCCTGGATTTGGTCCAGGAACGTTCGCCTTGGTCTTCCCCTTCCAACTTTCGCATTCACTCTTGACTCATAAATCCTTTTTGTCAGTCTCCTTTCATTCATTCTCTCTACATGCCCAAACCATCTAAGCATACCTTTCTCAATTTTAGTCACTACGTCTTCTTTTATACCACAACGTTCTCTTATCACACTATTTCTTACTCTGTCACTCAATTTCAACCCACTCACACTTCACAACGCTCTCATTTCTACCGCATTTATTTTACTTTTAACACTCCAGCATGCACAGCCAGTCTAGCCCTTTGAGACACCATGTGGCTATTCATAAAGGCGTGCAGAGCACCATTTACCATATTCCCTGCATTTACTCTCCTTTCAATATCTTTTTCACATGTTCCATCTTTTGTAAATTTAGATCCCAAGTATACAAATTCTTTCACCTCTTACACTTGTTCCCCATCTATCAAAATATTGCCATTCTTCATAGATTCATCTCGTTCACTTTCATTCCTTTCCCCCTTTCAAAGCTTCATTCATAATATTTAGCATCTCCTGTACATTGAGTAAACATTTGATTAAAAGTAATTCATACATTCTTAATCCATACATACTTTCTTTTAAATCTGTCAAACATTTATCCATGAATAGGTTGAACAGCCATGGTGACGCAACACATTTCTGTCGAACACCTCTTTCGACTGGAAACCACTCCGTGTACACACTCATAAAGAGATTTCAATGCTTGAATCAGACAACCGCTCACCCCATACGTAGATAACACAGCTCATTCCTCACCAATGGATCGTAGGCCTTGTCTAAATCTACGAAAGCGCAATAAACTTTTTGGCGTTTAGCCAAACATTTTTCAGTTATGCACCGTAAAGAAAAGACCAGATCCGTGCATCCCATTCCTCTTCTAAATCCCGCTTGCACGTCCCATATTTTCTCATCAGTTTCATTAATCACCCTTTCAATCAATATCATTGCATACAATTTGCCGACGACACTAAGAAGGCTGATATTCCGGTAATTTTTGCACTCCTGCGGTGACCCTTTTCCTTTATAGAGAGGGACAATTACGGCCTTGCTCCAATCTCTTGGGACTTAGCCTTTCTCCCAGCATATGTTGAAATGGCTTGCTTGTGGAAGTACGAAATGACCGTTATAGGATGATGCAGTAAATATGCAGCGAATTAATATATTTATGTATTATATGACATAAGTCTTATTCACAAAAGGAGCAATGAAGGTTACACAATTTATAAAATCCGTATATATTTTTTGCTTTTCCGTTTTTACATGCCTTTGGTCAACACAAAAAGGAAATACGGCATTTATGGTTTATTGTAAGATCATAGCAATTTCATAAATATCAATAAATAGCAACCGAAAGTGTGCGAATATCTTCGACTGTCGCTTATAGAGGAAACTAAGAACCCGTTTTAGTTATAGAAGTCCATACACATATCCGAGGATGTAGGACTCTTGTCGAGGTTGTAGGGATTGAAAACTTGAACTGTTAACCGGGGAATTACCTTTTTAATTACGCAGCATATAACGGGTGCGAGCTCCCTTCGCTAAGACGTGTCAATACGTCACATCCAGTAAAAGTTATATTATGATTTATGCTTAAAATAAATGAAAAGACCAAGAATAGTTTACAAATGAAATTGCATAATTACAAACAAGTTGAAAAGAATATGATAAAGAATAACAGAAACATCTAATTCAAAGACTTATTTATATGTTCTACCCGTATACGCTATAGTTTACATTTGACGTATTTATACGTCCCTTACAGGCTAAGGAGTCCTCGCTTATCCAGTTTTCTTATATCCATCTGTCTGTCGTTAGTATAAAAATGGTTAGAGGCACATATTTAGATCTATAGGGAAAATTTCACCGATATAATATTAAAAAGCATGTTTATAAAAAGGCAGGCTACAATACTTAGACATGATTATATTGAAACCCATATCTTCATAACTTTAAAAAGGAAATTTGTGATATACTTTATGATAGTCAATCATTGACTTTACACTTTCATTTTGACCTTTATAATGTAAATACGAATTTTATTACTTAACAAATACTAACGTATTTTTGGAGTTCAATCTATTTTGTATAATGGCTTTCAATTATGTCAGTTTATAGTTTATATCATAATGTTATGTAGTCTATATTAATGGTTACATACAAGAAAGGGGAATGTAAACACCAAGGCTTACGTGCAAAAAAATAAAATGTAAATTTTTATTGCATTAATAAGGTGTCTATATTTTAATGTCATATAGTCTAGATTCCAATTACGTATATATAAAAAAACATTAGATTTATTAGTCGATTTGTAAATGTATGTATCTTATTAAGAATAGCGACAGATTTCCATGTAAAGTAATTAATTCGAGAGTATTTTTCGATAATTTTCACTAGAATAATCACAATCTCCAATTATGATTACCAATCGTGATCACACTTAGTTAAAACTTCGTACTTTGGTAATACTGTGATCAAACCTTGTGAGTTGGAACATATTTAGCGAATTTGATAAAACTTTTGCTTATATGGTCGTAAATATGCTCAGACTTTACTTCTATGCTCATACCTTACTTATATACTCATACTTTGCTTGTGTGCTCATACTTTGCTTGTAAGCTTATACTTTACCTATATGGTCATACTCATATGCTCATACTTTGCTTATAAGCTCATACTTTGCGTGTGCTCATATTTTGCGATTAGGTACATGTGTATTCGTTGACACTGTGTATCGATGTCATATTTTTTGCATATATTTTTGTAAGTCTTATAGTACTTTGCCAGACAAGCTGTAAGACGTTATTATGTAGTTGAAGATGTTCTTATACCTTACAATTGATAACTAGCATGTTAATTAATTAATTGCTGTAGATATTACAATCAATCGTTACTAATAATAGATAGTATATTTTTGCATGTTCCGTTTCGGGTAGAACGGCCATGTCGTTAGCTAAGTAGTAAATTTGATCATTAGAATAATGACATTGAATAAATTGATTACCTTATCATGACCTTTATAAAGTTGTAGTCTAATAATTATTCTGAATAGGGACATTTGAGCCGTGTTGCAAATAAGTTACACACTATTGACTATGCTAGCTTTTTAATAGATGAAATTAAAACGTAGGGGCAGGTTATTATTTTGTCTTATAGCACGTCAAGTGCCAGGGTTAGGTTGTAAAACCATGGACTACGTTAGAACATAATACTATTCACAAGTGTAAGAGCATGGATAAAACTTCACTTTACCGTGTTTGCTTTAAACACGAATGTTAGCTATCTTTTCGTGTTATAAAGAATTATACTGTGATCGTACAAGTGTTTTGGCATANTATATATATATATATATATGCGTAAGTTTGCCGCAGTGTAACTACTTGTTATGTATGAAAGATGATTTTCTAGATTAGTATGAAATGTGTTTACCGTATTTAAATAATGGGGCTCGATTATAAATGTGTACCGTGTCAGTAGGTAATTGGTTTTTTTTACATAAACTGCAGGTCTCTGGTTACTAAGTCACCAGCTCATGGTGTGTTATACGTAGAAACAACACATTTTTATTTATAATTTCGAATTCAAACTTTAAATAGTATACTAAACATACTCTTTAAAACAATAGAGGCGACTTTTGTTCTTTTTTGTGATCTTTAACCATTGAATATTTGACCCAGTATTAATGTGCTTTGTATTTGAAAAAGTTATTACATCGTTTTACAATAGAGTGAACATGACAATTTTAATATATTTGTGAGTGTTAAGCTTGTATTATAAGAATTATGTAGAATTAACTGTAATATAAAGATTCATTCCCATCGAATAATGAGGGAATTATATTGAGTGCCGGCAGTAGTATTTTAGTAGTTTATCCTCATGATGATATACCAACTTTATTGTCGTTTCTTCAAGTGGCTGACCAAATTGAACTTGCTAGTGACAGCGCCTTTGTAGGTCACTACCAGCAATAAAGATATTGTCGGTTAACGCCTATTAAAGTCATCTTAAACTGAAGCTATTTGGTGGTATATCTGCCCAAAACTTGTGGTTGATAATATTTTTTATTAGTTTCCTGTATATGAGTAATTTAATGAAAATCCCAGGATGCGTAGTACTAGATTTTCTCAATAGCTTCTACACTGTTACATTAAAACACATATTCTATAATATCAGTTATTTTAAAGGTAAAATTTATCGAAAGAAAGTGACGATAAATTCGCCCTTTCATTAATTTTGCGTTCTACCCTCGACCGGCACTGATCAAATCCGACTTCATCATAAGTATTATTATCTCAATCATTATTAATATAGCGTTATTCCAGTAGATATCGTAATGTCTTATATTGTAAGTATTGTTCTGTGATGGAATCGAACATCACCAATTTATATAATATCATTACTTAGATATACCTAAGATATAGTGCGGTTCACGCACGCTGCCTTCATATCCCAATTTTTATTTTGCTTTATTTAAAACTAATGTACTCAAAACAAAAATTTATATACAATATATATAATGGTCGATCTTATATAGTAACTGGGATTTCTCCTCAGGCATTTATTGATTTCCGAACTTTATAATATACATAATAAATGTGTACAAATATATCCTCCATTTTTAGAATTTAAAAATGAAGTATTAATATAAAGAATTTTCAGAATATTTAACGCAATAGAAGGCAATTAAATCCTTAAAAAAGTGTCAAGTTATCTTTCTTTTTGTATTCTATCTGTAGGTAATTGACGTAAAACAGTCACCTTATGCCACATAAAGTTTTATAATTTTAAACTCCTGATTAGAGAAATTAAGACATTCGTATTTTCTAAAGTATTTCAATTATGAAGACAAGCATAGTTTAGACTTATACTTTAGAAGCTTGTTGAGGTTAATTTTCTTTTACAAATCAATTTGCGAACTCAGCAGGAAGTGGTGATACAGCCTTATTACCAATGTGAGATAATTAATATTAAACTAATTAAGAGGTAATATGCAATTCATTATCGTATTACGGACACAGCCATTTGTTGTACGTGAATACGTTACGTAACGGGTAATACTTTTTTTTTTAATATATAAAATAGCAATGTGCTACAGTCTTTACTTAGTTTAATAAATTCTGTGACTCTTTAGTTATCCAGTGGCGTAGTTGAAATTCGAATGTAGATTATAGATATGTATTTTTTTTTCTTTTGGATTTATGGTTTTTATAGATATGTAGCTAAAACACCAATCTATCCCCTGATTTTGTTTGTCATTAGGTTTTTTTAACTGGCTGTGGTTGCGATATTAAAGACCTATTCACGCCAAAAGGACATGTAGTTATGACTGCTTTACATGTTTGCGAATCGGATAAATACTTTCTGCAAATTATACCCTGACGAGAATCGAAATCGGAACTTTAGCTAGCAATACTTATGGTAATAATGCACCATTTAGTGATAAAAATGTAGATTTTTAAGAATGCGTCGTGTATTACGCTGTGTTAAAAGTGATATCTCGTGTCAGTAGTAATCAACCAAAAGTAGATGTATAAAATGGTTTTGTGGCAACGAATTTTGAATAATTATTTATATATACAATATGTTTGTGTAACTATATATTCTATTAACTGTTTCCGATGTTATAGATGTTAACAATTTCCGAAAGACACTTCGTAATAATTGAGTCAGTCTAGTGGTTTAAAACCTTATTATTGCCTTTCTAACGAAAATTGGTTTCAAACACATCGGTTGAATGGTTTATAAATAAAAGATGTACCTATTTAAATGGGCAACTATAAAAAAATAAAGAATGTCGTATGTTTTACTTCTACTGTCAGGAA
The DNA here is from genome assembly GCA_015832385.1 of Elymnias hypermnestra. Classification (NCBI taxonomy): domain Eukaryota; kingdom Metazoa; phylum Arthropoda; class Insecta; order Lepidoptera; family Nymphalidae; genus Elymnias; species Elymnias hypermnestra. The sequence continues at coordinate 2,279,387 of JACTOM010000069.1, read as the reverse complement.
AATTGCATTGCAAAATTAATTGCCTTGTTTTTAAATATACTTATTGTAAAATATGTTACTATATGGGCTGGCTTTTTGGGCTATTATTTATTGACATTTGGGAAGCAAATGATATATTTCTATAATAACTTAGGATGCAACTTAAAACAAGCACTTACACCAGTAAAATTTCCACTAATATGCATAATATATATAGTAAGCTAAGTTAGAAAAATTAAACACGATATTTTATGGCTAGTAACGATTAAGAAGTTAAGAAATTCTGTAAATACAATTTCTTGGAGTATCTGTATATTGGTCGATATATATTTGTTTACCACCTTCTTTTTCTACTATTGAAATCTCGTATTTTATACTTTAAAATTATCATTTTCATCTCGTTTAATTTTTGTTGTGTAATACAATAGAGGTAGTGGCATTGGCTCCTAAAATACCGATAAGTCTAGTTCTTTAAAAGCAATATTTAGACAATGAGGGCAATCTACTTTGTAATATATTTATTCTTGATCTCAGAGAAATATTTAATTTAAATAATCTACGACATTTATTGGATTTTTTCGGGCAGCGTGACGTTGAATCGCTGTTATATTGGTCACAAAACTGATTTGTTATCATTCAACCTAAATAATTAGCATAAGTAGATATTAGTCTGAGCAACAAATTATCTACATGTATGTAATAGTATTTATTAATAATAAAAAGTAACTATTAAGCAAATGTATATTTTATCTATTGTAATATTTATAACATAATTTTGTTTCGTGAATGCTTAATTACTTAAGCGAAATAAATAAATAAAAAAATTTGACCGGATGTTTATTTTTGAAATCCCTTTTTTATTCCTTATCAGTAATACATAAGGTGTTTTCTCTTGATAAGTGACGGTGAGATAAAAGGTAATATACCTTTTCATGGTTTCTATCTTGCTTGCTATACTATACAACTTTGTACAGACGCTATTATTTATGTATATATAATAAGAGGAAAAGCAAAAAGTCTTTATAAACATTTCGATAATATATTATTTTTCTAATAATTTTGTTTAGAACCATTTGGAACGTCTTAATAAATTTGTATTTATTTCGTAACGTAATTACAAATTTACTATAGAAGATCCCATTCAAACGATTGAACACTCATTAATTAAGTTTATCAACAGTTGTTACTGTAAAATGTGAGGACAGAGGAGTATGTGATTCCCCACACTTATCAATATCTATAGATATATATAACAGATATCCAGGTATCTATTGACTCATATATCTCTGGAACCATAAGGCCTAGAGCCTTGAAATTTGGTAGGAATATTCCTTTTGCCGAGTAGAGGTCAATTAAGAATCGGTTTTACGAAATTCTACCCGCAAGGGCGGTTGCGGGGGTGTTAAATGCTACCCAAAAACATCCCACACAGACGAAGTCGCGGGTTTAGCTATATATATAAGAGATATCCAGGTATCTATTGACTCATCACGATAGCTCTGTTACAATAAGGCGTAGAGACTAGAAATTTGGTAGGAATATTTTTTTGCCGATTAGAGGTCAGCTAAGAACGTATTTTGCAAAATTCCATCCGCAAGGGGGATTGATTAGATGAGGAGGCGTTAATTAAAAAAAATCGAATTTTGACATCAAAAAAACATTTACAAACGATATCTTTTACGGTTTGTAAAACTTAGTCCGAACTTTTATTTTGTGACATTATGGAACCAATCAAAAGTAAATTTTAGTAAATTCCAACCTCAAAGGGCAATGCGGGTATGTTTCTTATTTGTAAAACGATATGCCTCAATTAATGAAAATACTACCAAAAAAACATTCAACGCAGAAGTCGCGGGTTCAGCTAGTAATTTATATAGGAAAGGAGCACACAATGCAAATTATTTTTAAATTAAAAAAAAAAAAAATACATCAAATGAATAAAAAGCACATTACACACACGCATATACATTTGTCAATCCCTGACAATTATGTCAACGTCAGAAGGTTACATTAAAAAGTTTGTAGTGTCAAAAGTAGTACAAACTTTTTAGATTACATTTTTCTTTAAATTTCTGATGTTCTATGCAACATTGTTAATTTATTTTTCGTAAGAACCTTCTCATGATTATAACAAAACAACAAAAGTTTTATCGAAATTTATCCAGCCGTGCACGCGTGTGCAAAAGGGAAATAGCTACTCTATTTTTTTATATAAATAGATTTTTGCAACAACTTTTTTGTGTATAGTTTTTGATGAACAGCTAGCCGATGGAGTTTTAATATATTTTTTTGATTACAGTCTTCGGCAATAGAATCTTAATAATGCTCAAATTTATCATTTTAATTAGTTGTGTTCCAATTTGGACTGCTGTGCGACCACTAGTAAAAATAAATAATATATCAGTCATAATCATACTAATATTAAGATAATAGCAAACAAATTAAAGTCTTTGGCAAACTAATTTTTGAGTCTTCTTTATATATTTAAAACTTTAAATTTCCCAGACTTAGAGGGAGGCAAAAAGGAAGATACGTTAGGAATTTAATTGTCATTAAAATATTAAGCATCGAAAATTAATATAAATAGTTTCTAGAAATTTCAAATGACCAATTTTAAATAAAAATGCCACGTGTTTTTGTCAATATTAGAAATTATTAATTAAATTTTTGTTTTATATTTTATGTAAAAAAAATTAGTGTCTATTATTAAACTGCGAGTGGCAAATGCCACATGTTACTTGTAAATTTTAAAACTACCTAACCTTTAAACGAGTTAGCTTAAAAACGCTGCAAATCTTCGTGACACTAATCACGGGTTTATCAACAATTATTATACGGTCTGTGATACACGTATTTACAAAACTAAAAATATTATAAAAACAGTTAACGTAATCAGCATCCTAAAACACTCATTGTTGTGAAGTCATAACTAAGAAGAATATTCAACATAAATTAAAACAACACTTTGTATCAAAACAGATACAAATTATAAACGACCATTTCTTGGATAGGAAAAAATCACCTGTATGTGAAAAAATATACGTAATTTTTTTAACAATTGTCGGCGACGGGGTGCACGGAAAAACTCTTGATTTATGTTTATGTTTGCACCCCGTAAAATGAATATTTATTGTATTTATTACGATAAGGTAATAAAATAAAATAAATTAATGTAATCTTATCTAAACGAATCAAGGTGTAGTTTAAAATTTCTGAATAAATGTAGTGAAATCTAAACGCGCTATTGTATCGCGAGTACAATGTTAAACTTCGCTGCTATAGAATTCATGTGGTCTTTACATGTTAATAGTGTTGTATGACGTAAAGGGAAAGTAGTGGAACATCGTGGGTCAGCCTGCGCAGTTAGGTTTAGCCTGCCGTGCCCCGCCAAGGTGACCGACCGACGAATCGACCTGTCACATTCTTACACAACCAACACCATTAACTAAGCTCACTCCATTTGCATCTGCAACTGTTACGGTACGTTATTGTTTTATTTTGCTTTTATAAATCTCATTTTTTTGGGTGTAAGGCTTAATGTTAGGCTTGTTACAGATGTGGCTGTGCGTTTCTTGTCTGTTGGTGTTAGTAACGGCATCTATGTCTAGCCCGTATGATCCTGAAGACGGTGAGATAGCGAGTGTGTTGCCATCTAGTGGGCAGTTTGAAGCATTCTATCCTCGCAAGTCTCAAGGCATTCCAAATGGTTCCTCACGACCAGCGCACGGTCATGGCAGTTTCTATAAGCACCGCAACCCGGCGCTAGTTGACGTGAAAAATGCAGCGGCCTACGGGTTCCGGTTCGACGGTATGAGGAGGTTCAACTTCGATGACGATGAAGAATAAGTTTCTTTTAAATATAATACTTGTTATGTATGTTATATTATTGTTTTATTAATGCCAACACGTTCAGACGTCACAAAACTAATATTATAAAGACGTAACGTTTATGTTTTTGTATGAATGTATGTTTGTATAGTTTTCAAACAAAAACTACTGGACCGATTTCACAATTGTTTTCTTCATTAGAGTGCTGTAATTTTCTCAAATAAAAAATAGGGATCCCTAATAAAAAGGCATTAATGTAAGGTTTGAAAAAAATTGTCACAAACAATCTGCAATCGCAATCGCAATCTGCAAAAGTTCTACAATATTATTGAAGGTTACAATTAATACCTACAAAAAAAATCGAAGATACCATATATCCAACTACTGTGGTTATGCTACTATAACTACTTTTTACATTTTAAAAGTTAATATAAACGTCGATAATATTCAAACCATTTTATTCATACCTCTATATTAATTCTTATCCTATTAAATTATATTTTATTAAATGCTGTTTCAATACCTGTAAAATATTTTTTAAATTATTAAAATCGGACATTCCATTCAAAAGATATAACGAATTTAAAAATGTCAATCTAATGAAAATAATGTATCCCGAGACGAACACCCGTGTGAAATGTTGTGTATGGGAAAGTTCAGGGACAATAAAGTATTACAAATAAATCTCTTCTCTAATATTATATAAGAATGTTTTGCCGTTTGAATTTTTGTTTTTAGTATTAAAAATCTATAATAATCCTGCCAAAATTACTGGACCGATTAAAAAAAAATTCAATACATGCAGAGTATTTTTAAATTTGCTAAAGTCGGACATTTTACGTAAATGATGTTATGAATTACTGTATTAGATATATTTTCGTTGTAAAGTTAAATCTGTATATTGATTAGAATGTATATGAATGTGGGTATCTAAATTTAATTTGAAAGAAAGTAATTAAAAACTAAGTGAAATAAAACTTTGAACTTCTAACAAAAATAAATATATAGTCCAACTTTTTAGACTTTCACTAACATTTTTTTAAAGTTTTTGGACAATTTTTTTTTGTGGCATTAAATAATACATTATATCCTAAATTTTCACCCTTTTATCACCAATCCCTATTTAAAGCGTTAATAGTCGTTATATGACAAAACAACATTTGTTGGGTTAGCTAGTAAAGCCTCTTGTCTAAATTTTACATTTGTCTTATCTTGGAGCCAACATTTTTAAAGGTTCACTTCCACCAAGTGAGAATTGAACACGATATTTTTTTAATTAAACAACTAGCAATGCCCCGCGGTTTCAACCGCATAGATACCGTTCTCGTTGCAGTGGAAAGTACTAAGTCGGACTATAGATTGATTTTCGTTAGCATAAAATTTTTAATTCACTTAGTGTTTAATCACTTTATGAGCCCCTTCGTAAATTTACTCTTGCGAAGACTTGCCGGTTCAGGATAAATGAAAATGCCACCAGATTCTTCACTCCAACGCTCCGCCGTCTACTTGTCACCCGACGAGTATTTAAGTACGAACTGTTGTTTCAGCAGAAATACTTTACCGAAATTGGCTATCTATTGTACGATATTTGCGACTGACAAACGTGCATTATTGTGACAAGCAAACGACGGTGGTTGTTAATTTATTGGATAAAAAGTACATCTTATGATTGGAGTTTTATTTCTCACCAATCACAGGGATTTCATTAATTACACAAACAACTTTATTCTTAGAAATGACAAATATGTATATACGCTATAGCTAACAAACATTCTATATACAAAGTTATAAATATCTATAGAGACTCTAAGTTGAAACAAAATATACTATACAAAAACGAACGATGCTTAAAAATATTATTTACGTTGTATTATTTATAAATTAAAGCGAAAAGTCGCGAACACACTTCCTTTCAGATTATTAGATATACACTTACATCCATAATCTAATCAATAAAAAGATTTTACATTACAATCAATATGAGTCTTAAGTAATCCATTTTAAATTCGTAACATCATTCACGTGGAATATCCGTCGCTAGTAAATGAAAAAATACTCTACAGGTATTGAAAACATTTTCTAAATTGGTTTAGTAATTTTTGGGTGAAAATGTAACAAATACATACATACAAACACACAAATCTTTCCTCTTTATAATATTAGTTTAGATATAACAAAAATTAAATTTATGATGAGCAAGCTAATGCTGAGCTGTCGGAATTACTGCCACTCGTAATTCTTTTGTCTTAGTAAGTAAAACAGTAACAGACGGATATTGATAGTATAAATGCAAATTCAGAATTTTTTAATTCACGCAGGGCTTTACAATACTTTTAAGTCGGTAAATATGTTATTTCCAATGTACGAATAAAGAACGACATAAAATCTAAAGTTAAGAGGACTCCTTCGGTCCTTGTCCTGAGAAGAGCTCACAACAAACTCAGTCGAGTATTTTTTACCATCACCTATAGAATATTATATTTAGATTAGAGAAATTCCTTCACTCGTACATTTTTTATCGTTAAAATCAATGTAGTAGTTCAAAATTATAGTAGCATGGGAATTTATTTAGAGATATTTTTTATTAAATCGTTGACAGGTTAGTCCTTGACTGTGATCACTTGTGATGATAAGTGGTTATACAGTCTAAGATAGAATCGTGTTAATCTCTAGAACGCCTAGGAGTTTTTTTTATAGAAACGTATACAATTACCTTTAAATGAGTTTTTAATGTTATGTAGCCTACTACAAATTATAACAATTTTATTTTTATTTCTTATATTAAATGAGGCGCAATCACCTTTATTCTTGCTTTACTATGCACGTACAACAAGTGTTCAAATATTTATAAGTACACTTTTATTGTACTAGAAATTGGCGTTGAGCCTCAAATTCTATAGATTATATTATATGAATTAAAATGGAGCGGCCGCTAGCGTTTCATATTTAAGATTAATATAAATTAATATAATCTTGTGTGGCTCAGATACAATTTGAATACAAATTTGTCCGGAGCACGCTACTAAGCTATGCAGCCACAATTTTTAATGTAAATTTCGTAACATATTTTTGGGCGGTAGAAATTTTAATCGTTTTCATATGTAAAGTAGATGCATAAGTAGGCTCATATATTGGTTATTAGGTTGTTTGTCTTATTTTGAAGGTTAGGAATGTCATCATAACTGTAAAAGGGCTTTTTGGTGCCTTGACGGCTGGTTTTCATGCTTATCGTATGAACAGATGCTATTTAGTAGGAGAGCTGGTGGCTTTAAGTCTCCGTAAAACTTAATGCAACTTTCTTTCTTACTTATTTCAATTATTAGAATAGTTGCTGATTATCTAGTTGTAGCTCGATTACAAATGGTGTCCGTTTCAAATCTTAAATCGGATCTGTAAAATAAAACATAAAACTATACCCTCACTGTTTCAGATTAAAATATAATATTTCAAATTTACAACCTGTAATTATATTCCTTTAAGTATATTATTATTTCATTTCATTAATATTTCGTATTTTTCGTGCGTAATATACTAATGTACCTAGGACCGAGCCGAAGGTAATGGTGATGAAAACGCTTTCCGGAAGATGAATTGATAATAAATTTTGAACACGCAGCAAAACAAATTGTTAAATATTTTGACATAGAAAAGAAGCATGCATGCGTCGGAAATTTGAAGCCTGCGCACTAAACTTACGCATGGCACTAACAAATTACACAAAATGGGACTGAAAACAGAAATTTTCCATATGAATATGATGAAAGTAATCTATAATTTAAAATGACTGTTTTCGAAGTGAAACTTCTCGATGCCGATAAATATATACTTTATTATTTAAACCTAACTTAAGGAAGAAGTAAGGTATATTGTGTTTAAACTGCTATATTAAGAAGACTCACAGATACACAAAATTAAAATTTGTAAGAATTTTAAATCACAACGAACTCTTAAGTGATAAACAAAGCCTAATTCAAGCCGGTTGGAAATAATTGAAAAAGTATACCGTGGGAAATGTTTGTTCAAAAATTATTCTCAAAACTAACCTTTAAAAGCTTTAGACAAAGGAATTCTTGTATTTATAGTAAGTAAACAATTATAGATGTGCGTCTAAAAGTATCCTAATATATTCGTTTTTAAATTTCGCGGGTATTTCATTAATAATGAAAATATTGACTTTTATACAAATTTAATTATTAACGAATATAATACAATTATGATTAATTTAGGTGCCAACGCTTATGTATGGTAGTGAAAGTTGGGTATGGCAGAAGAATCACAAAAGTAAAATAAATGCGGTAGAGATGAGAGCGTTGAGAAGCATGAGTGGATTAAAACTGAGTGACAGAGTAAGAAATAGTGTGATAAGAGAACGTTGTGGTATAAAAGAAGACGTAGTGACTAAAATTGAGAAAGGTATGCTTAGATGGTTTGGGCATGTAGAGAGAATGAATGAAAGGAGACTGACAAAAAGGATTTATGAGTCAAGAGTGAATGCGAAAGTTGGAAGGGGAAGACCAAGGCGAACGTTCCTGGACCAAATCCAGGACATTTTAAATAACGGCCAGGTCAAGAGTACTCTAAACCGACGAACTTGTATGAAAGGTTTAATGAGAATGAAAGAAGCGAAGGAGATATGCAAGGATCGTGGCAAGTGGAAGGATGTTGTCTCTGCCTACCCCTATGGGAATGAGGCGTGATGTTATGTATGTATGTATTAATTTACAAATAAAATTTATGTTGCTTAGGGCCTAATTAATGGAAAGCTATATATATATTATAAAGCTATATATATATTTATACGTGACACAAAACCTTTGCACCCCTTTTTAAGAAAATTGCGCTAAGGGAGTATGAAATTTCCCACACTTATAGTTATTTTTCATTATTCATAAATTTCTTACAAAATAAATCAATTAAATCAACAAAAAACACATTACACACACACACGCATATAGTATATACTAGCTAATCCCGCGACTTCGTCTGCGTGAAATGTTTTTTGGGTAGCATTTTCATTAATTTAAGCAAATTGTTTTACAAATAAGAAAATAGTAAATAGAATACTCGGCAAAAAGAATATTCCATTCAAATTTTGAGTCTCTACGCCTTATGGTTCCAGAGATATCGTGATGAGTCAACAGATACCTGGATATCTCTTATATATTTTTTTTTTCCAAATACACTACCCTTACAGGAATCCTAATTCGATAGAGTAGATTCCAATTAAATATTAGAAAAATTGCAAATAGATTATAACTTATTATTATTAATAATTACTTTTGCATACAACCCACATTGCTGTACTTGTGAATTCACTCAGGGTGCAGCAAAATATATCAATCCGTTCGATCGGCACCGCTATCAGTAAGGGCCGGCGCCTCCTATACACATACCCGTCTGGAGCCCACAATCTTACCTGGCCTAATAAGTCTGCGTTATACGCTATACCTCTTATGACTTTGAAAATATAAGTAATGAGTGTGAGCTCCCTCCTAACTCAAAATTCGTTGTACCCTACCATGCCCAGAACGAATAGTGTTGAGTACATCAATGGATAATAGGGGTATACTCCATACATTTTCATATACAAGTACCTACAAAAAGTGATCTGGACCCGCTCCAACATGAGACTATACTTAGCTTCATGTGGAGCCCAGATGACAGCGTGTCCTTCTAGGTGGCTCCTGACCAGCGCATTGTATAAGGCGGTTATGGCTTTTATGTTTGTGAAGCCGCGGATTATACGGAGCACGAACCCTAGATTTCTATAAGTTTTTTTACAACATTTAATTATATGATTATGAAACGTTAGCTCAGAGTTGAACATAACGCCCACGTCTTCGACTTCTGTAATCCGTAATACGGGTTTCCCTTCAATCAGGTATTTTATATATAGATATACGTATTTGTCAATCGTTGACAATTATGTCAAACGCCATATGTTTGTATTAAAAAAGTTTATATTGTCAAAACCACTAAGGAGGTTACATTAGAAAAGACAATATGGTGATCAAGTTTTTCTTCATGCGAACCTGCTCCTTATTAAGCACGACACAAAAAGTATTTAGCATACGATGAAAGTTTTTATAAAAAAACCGTCTTATACCGAGAAGTTTTGCATAATTAATTAAATTAAAGAAACATAAATATCAAGTGCAAGAACAGCATGTTTTTTACATGATTTTTTTGTTGCAATTTTTCTAAATTTAGATTTAATATATTTTGTTTCTAGAAAATAGGAAAAACAATGCAGCATTGGCCGGATCTGTGATTAAAGAACTTTAATCATGTGCAAACTTATAATTTAAATTAATTGCGGTCGAATTTCAGCCACTGGCCGACCATACATACAATTAGATCAATCTTAAAGAAATTGTTTAATTATAACAAATCACGTACGGTAACTTAGGATATGACGAAATTCAGTACTGATCAATACACTTTTTAAGCAATTATTTAGTTTTTATATTACACTATCTATTTTTAATTTCATATGCCTCTTTTCAAAAATAAAGATACTCTTTATAACATCAACTATCTGATAGTGAAAGTCTGGTCCAAATATGTCAATCGGTTTCAGAGATTATCCATAACAACGTTATTTGATTTTTGGGCGGTAGCTGTATGAATTATTGGCTAAGGTGGGGTATAATATGTAAATCAAAAGTTTTTGGCAGATATACTGTTATGTAATTTCGAAGTCGGAAAATAAATCTCATTACATCCGCGAGCTTCGCAAAGCTGTAAAGCTGTTAATTTCTCCTTGATTTTTCTATCTCTTTGTTATAATATTAGATTATTATTTCATAACACTATATGTAATAGGGAAGCTATGCCAACCACTAGCAATAAATAGAGTATCCATTTATGAGGTTATCACAATTCGACGAAAAGTACCATGTAAGTATATCATTGTCTGTATTAGTCATAACGTCAACTTAGGTTGTAAAAGAATTTTCACAGAGTAGAATAGTTTGATTTCATGTTCTCAAGGAACTTAGAGAAACTAGCTCTTGACACAGATCATCCGTTATTTATGATAGCTAACATGTATCGTAGACACTCTCGTTAATGGCTATTATATGTAATCTGTAAGGCATACGGAAATGGCCTAATTCTACGTCCCTTAATTTGTTCATGGCACTAGGTACAATAAAATTGTAAGACCACGCAGCACATGTCCCTTTTCAGGTGTTAAGTCATAAGTAAACCCATAGATAGTTCTTATGTACTCAATCTATGGTTAGACCTAGGACCATTATAATGTTAATGGGTTATTACATAGTTTGATAGACCCATAAACTTTTACGAAATAACAAATAAAATGATCAATTCATGAATGAAATAGACTGCAATGCCACGTTAAACTAACATTAAATAGATTACTATTTAAGTCATTGAAACAGAATAACAAATAGTCACAGTCGCTGGATTTAAATTATAGGGATAAAAAATGGTACATGAACAAATTTGGATACCCTCAAATCTTACTTTGCGTCTTTAAAAACGATGTCCTTTTCAATTCGGTCGCACAGTTTCCATATAGGCGGTCTGCGTGAAATTCATTCGAAACTGAACTATCCCGCGTCGGAGCGGAAACGGTTCAAAAAACATAATGAAGACCCTCACTAAAATATCAATCAGAGGTAATTAAGCGGCTACGGCATCGAAGGGAATTTTTTGTTGTTGTATTGTAAATGTTGACGCTGCACCCATTTAGGATTTCACGCGTCGAGAAACATGACGAGTCATGGATTCGTCGGAGCAAGGCGGCTTGTAATAGAGCCGTCTCAATTCGACACGACCGTCCGGCACATCCTTCCCATGCTATTACGAGGGCATCAGACCGAGCGCCGGTCAAACCTTTCCCTTCTATTCGAATTACCCTATGTCCAAACACTTAGCCAACCCCATAAAAAAGTGTGAAATTATCTTAAGTGATCAGTGTCTACGAAACTCCTTTTTAAATTCGGGCGAATATAACGGTACGTTCTAAGTAAAGATAGGAGTGTAGATAAGTTAATAAGATTATTATTATACTACATGCTGGTGCCGGGGACCGGCTTTTTAGGGACGGAATGTTTCTGAAATCGTGTATAAAAAACGACTGGTCCCCAGGGAACGGTCATTCTGCGGTCGGTGTGGGTGCGCGCATCTTCGTTCCGATACAAGTGGAGCCTTTTTTGGATAAAATCATTTAATCCCATTTCAGTTGTAAGACAGGTGTCGGAAAGGTCAACCGCGTCCTAGTTTAATAGTATTAGAACATAGTGCAATATGTTCCGGCATAAAAAAGCATCGGTGAGTTTATGCTATCGTCATGTTTTTCTTTTGCGACTTAATAATGTGTCCTTTTCATTTTGATTTCTTACTGTTTTTTAATCCTATACCTATACTTTTCTTCTTGTTATTTTAACAATTTTATTACATGTAAAGTTTAACATTCTATAGTGTATATATATTTACTTTTTGTTTGTATTCTGTATGGTCGACCATTATTTTAGGTTTTTTATCTCAGTTTCTATATCTAAATAGGGTTTGATATAATAAAAAAATATGTCATATAAACATTGATTTAACCCAACTGTTACGTCTTCAAATAACAATTCAATCCCACATGTATTGTGGGCTTATCGATCTTTAGTGTTTACTTTTCCATTAACGATTATCCATTGTTGTTCGAAATTTCAATTTACATGGCTTTATAGCCGCTGAATGGGATGCCGGGAGAGGCAAGTCATCGCGTTGCTTTAAAACTACTTCTAGTGATGGGACTTGTCGACTAAAATTTACAGTAAATTTTCTAAGCATACACAATAATTTATCTATATATATTTTGAAACCATCTAAATTATGTTTTCAAAGTTATGTTTTCATTAAGAAGGCTATAATGCCATTAATAATGGCAATAATAATGAAAATGGTTTTGGTATATAATTAATGCCATCAAGAAAGCTCAAAACCTTTCGCCCAATCGAGGTAAAATTTAGCAAACAGATTTCTTTCGCAACGTACATGGATACTACGAGCGGACGTCCATGTATTTTCACTGGATCGGGAACTACCCGAGGCACAGCCATGTAAATATTGTTAAATGTTTTCATTTAAGTCTTAAATTTACATATTAAAGGTTTCCTAAATTTTTTTTTGTATAATAATTCACTACTACTATTTGAATAAAATTATTTAAGTAGCTTTGGAACAATCTAGTTCATAGAACGCTTTTGAAATTTTTATAAATATCATAGTGTCATTCAAATTAAATTAAAAGTAATATATTACCAAGGCAAGATATTTTCTTATAACTATTTAGATTTAATGGTAACTATAATTCTAATATATATATAAAAAATTGTATCCCCTAAGAGCTACACTTTCAAAAACCATGGTTGAATAATAGCTCACTTTACGTTTTTCGACATCACTAAAATTTTAGATGAAATCAGCCGTCGACACCTTCAATATTGAACTATTAATATGTTAACAAAACATTTTTTGATGGTAGGCAATTTCTTTCGGTAAAATTTGATTGTTATCACTTTTGATAGTAACAAATTTCTTAGCACCTTCATGATTAGACGGACAAAGAATAACAAAACAACTTGTAACACAACTGCTGGTAAAATTGTAATTATAGTACGATTTGTTTTATTTTACATACCATAGAAACTGAATTTTAATCAAGTTGTTTTCAGTCCACGCTTATATACAAGTTAGAATACATTTTTTTTAATTTAAGAGGTAATTGAATCTAAAGCTGTTACTGTACTGTAATTTATTTAATTATTAGACAAATAGATATAATTATTCTAGAGAATTCATTGAAAATACCCCTTGATTCAAAATCTCTTGATACTACAGAAATGAGGTAAAAGGAACGTATAATTAATTTTGAGATTGAAATTAAATAAAAATATTTTGGTATTAAAACAGGTATATTTTTTGTTTACGTAAACATACAAAATTGCTTTTTATTTATTTATTGATAATCCAACAGCGTTTAAGCAAATTACTACATAACATACTTAATAAAATGAAGTTGAACTCGTAATGGATCTATTGTACATTCCTATTCCCTTTGTTACAGTTAAAAAAAGCTAAACAGGATTTTATATACATTTATTATGGTTATAAAGTATATCTGTCTGCAAAAAAATGATTTTTAGCAAGATTCGTGTCATTGAATCAAGGATTAATTGACTAAATATTCATAATACTGTGGGACATTTCTTACAATGTTATAGGAGATTATTTGGCAAAATTTTCATCGAATTATCATAGAGTTTTAATCATTTTTCAATCATTGTCGTCATGATTAAATTATTATTTTTTATTGCAAATGTATCGTAATTAAAGACCTGATATAAAGTTCACTTCACATTTACTATCATTCCAAGTTAATTTAAGTTCTTAAGACATACTAAGAATCTAAATATCGAAGTGTAAATCTGGACATAAGTGGTTTTTTTTTTATTTTAGACAAAATGATGTCAAAAGTCACTAGTAACTTAGGCTCTTAAATATGTTAATACAAACTTTTGCAATTGTTTTAGTTTTTTTTTAACGAGGTCCTGATTGACACGAGGCATTAGTACGTTGGAATTATTCTGAAACGTTTCACTAATGGTGATGTTTTAAGTTATAGAGGGTCATTAATCAAACAGTTTTAAAGATTCCATTAGGGCTACCCCTGGGGTCATATTGTAACGATGTTTTACTTGCCTATTATTAATGGTATATGGGGGTTTATTTTGACAGGTAAATATTAGAAGAGGACATTCGGAACAAACAAAGATACATTCCTTTTTATATTAGTTAGAGTCTTATTGTAATGCCACTTTGTTAAAGGCCAGTTTCATCGTTTTTTATTCTATCAAACGCTTGACTGTAATCTTCATTGAATTTAAATGGTGATACTGGAGAGGATTATAATACGTTAATTTGGTAAGAGAAATACTATATAAATTTCTGTCTTACCATATTAGTGCGTTTAAATGAAATAGAGGCGGTAAAATGATAACTTCTGTGGTCTTCTCACTAAGAGTATAAGAGTATAAGCATACTCTACAAGTTTTCGATGGTGGTAAGTAGCCATAGTTGAACCAACCCACCAATTTAAACCTGAACGATTTGAAATAGTATTTCCTAAATAATCCTTGCAGGGATATATCCAGGGATAGGGTACTTGACTCAGTGTAATCATATAAGGTATGCAATATGAACACAACAAAACGTATTTGCTATATCTCGTATGGCTCAAAAATCCGAAAATAGGTTTCTTGTGCCGTTTTATTTAGAAAAAAATACTGTGTCAATTGGTATAGGTCCCCTATTTTTAGGAAGAAAAATAGATCGTATAGCAGAAGTGCTTCGAACAGAATTGGTGTGTTTTTTGCTGTAAGTCTACCAAAAATTTGTATTTTTAACTGACAGTAAAATTAGGTTTAGTATTCAGTAAGCTTTATTGAATAAGCCATTCTTGAGGTCAGTAAAATGTCAAACCAGATACTTATGCCATCGATTTTAGAGAAGTTCATTAGTTCTGGTGAAAACTCAATATATAATACCTTTAGAATCGTAGTGACAATTAAAAATTTTGCAAAAAGCTTTTTATCCAATTATGATTGCTTGTTATAAAATAATATAACGATTTTCATTATATTTCCACATATAAAGGCTTTAGCTTTAGTTTAAACAAATAAGTCTCTACAACTCTTATGTTATAATATACAAAACCTGTCGTTTTATGTGAATGTAATATTTTTATTGCGTATAATCCGGTAATAAATACTTATATAGACCAAAATGGAAATTCGAAAAAACGTTCGTGTGACTATTTTTGTAATAGAATTATGTTGTATAGTCAAACTAGTTGTACCCGACCGAGTCGCCTGTGTAATTCATGATCCCTTGGAGAAATGGGTAAATTCGTTATTTATCGGATCGAGTTTTCAATCTAAGCCATTTTCGAAACCACCTGAAGACACACAAAAGCTACATACACACGCATATAAGAATTATATATATAAAGATGTATATGTCAACGTTATAGGTACTTATCTGATTGCAGAAATAATTATAAATTCACACTTATTACATTATATTATTGCTGTGTTTATGCTTTGCGAATAATATTTTTATTTTAACTTTTAGTAATTCAGAGAGGCACTAGAAAACATGTTGTACGTTTTAGTATAAGTTATCTGTGTATTTTTAAGCGATTTGTTAAATATACGTAAAGAGGTTAAAAAGGAAAAATCTATTTTACGTTTTGACGGCCTCGCTGGCGCAGTGGTGCGAGTATTCGCTTTGCTAGTTGAGGTCCCGGGTTCGATCCCGGGTAGGATGAAATAAGGAAATTGTATTTTCTAATTTGTCCGAGTCTGGACTAGTGGGAGGCTTCGGCCGTGGCTAGTTACCACCCTACCGGCAAAAACGTACCGCCAAAGCAAAGAGATTTGTGTTCCGGTACGATGCTTTGTAGAAACCACAAGGGTATATCGCCCCTTACCAGATTAGCGCGCTTTCATCTTAGACTGTATTATCACTTACCATCAGGTGAGATCACAGTCAAGCGCTAAACTGTTAGTAATAAAAAAAACGTTTAAGCCGGTTCCGGGTTAGCCGTTTCGGAAGTTTTTTTTATCGATGACAGGTTAGCGCTTGACTGTGATGACACCGGATGATAAGTGATGATACAATCTATGATGGAAACGCGGTGATCTGGTAAGAGGCAATTCACCGCTTATGGTTTTTTACAGCATCGTACCGGTATACGAACCTCATTGCTTGGTGGTACGTCTTTGCTGGTGGGGTGTTAGCTAGCCACGGTTGAAGCCTTCCATCAGGGTAAAGTAGAAAATGCAATTTCCTAAATTGAGGATAGAACCCGGGGCCTTTATTAACAAAATGACTCGCAACACTACGCCAGTGAAGTCGCTAAAGTTAGAGGAAACAAAAAGAATTTACAATTCTTTTGAAACATAGATTAATCCTGTGTTATCTTCCATAAATTCAGCCATCTGTCTGTGTAAGTCCTGTCAAAATCGGTTCAACTATTTCGTAGAGTAGCTGTGTCAAATGCACACGTATGCAAAAAAGTTTCGATTTTTTACTGTTAAACAGAACTGTACATAGACATTATACATTTCAAAAAAATAGTTGAATTATATTTGTTTATAACGATTATGTTTACGTATAAATTAAGTCAGAATATCTGTGTTTATATTTGAAATTAACAGCTTTACATTAAATGCATTGGAAACTTATATTTTAGCCGAACCGATTTCGACAGTACATTTTCGGATTCAAACAATGATTTTTACGGACATTCAACGAATTTTGTCATTTAATGATTTTATTTTATATATTAATTTTATGCAAATTATTTACAGATGTTCGTTCTCCTATTTATCGGGTTCGTAGCTTCTGCGGAGGCGTTTTTCCTGAATTGGGGGTCTGATGCTGGGTAGGTATTTTTTATATCGCTTTATTAAAATGTATATTACATTATTTCATGTTGAGATGTAATTAGATAATAGTGTTATATATTTTATGACGTAAGAATATCCGAAACAATTCCGTTATATGTTATCATAATTATGTAAAAATGCAATTGCGAATATCATTTGTACCTTCTATTTTGCTTGCAACATTCAAATATGCGAATTATGTGAACATTTGTTTTATAATCACGCTATTGTTCAGATGTAAGTTAATTATGTAGGCGTAGTAATATGCTAATGTTATAAATGCGAAGGAAACTGACGTTTTCACGACTAAACAGCTCCAACAATTTTGATGAAATTTGGAGTATAAATAGACTAAAACATGGATGCTAATTTTGTTACCAAATCCAATGAAGTAAAGAAACTAACCAATCTTTTATATTTATAAACATTAGTCATATATATAAAATATGATCAAATATTAGTGTTATTATCAATTAAGGCAATATAGGCAAGCATCTTTACTTTATCTATGTTAACCAATTATAATTATTGCAAAAGGGAAATGTATTATATCATATTTAACCCTTTGCACTCCCTAAAAGACTGCCTGGTCTAGTGGTTTGCATATTTGGCACAGATATGAGGTCTTGGGTTCGATTCCTGGGTCGAGCTAAATATCAAAAATGTATATTGAGTTTTCTATTAAGATTTTAAGCCCTCTCTCCTATGAGTGAGCCTGTGCCCAGCTGTGGGACGTTAATGGGCTCCTACTTACCCTACCTACTTTTTTGAACTGTACTGATGCTTTAGAAATGGTATATATAATTAGCTTTTTTACAGCAGAACTCATACTTATATTTAAAAAGTGAACTAGTTGAAATAACACCATTGATATGTCCTAAATCGTAACAAATACAGCGAAAAAAAAAATCATCAAAATCAGTTGAATATTTCGTGGTCAAACACTGTGATAGGGATTTTTATATATCCTTGTAATACAAAGTTATATGTATTCTAAGCATTTGTATCTACGCTAAAAAGATATAATCATTGTTACAGCAATCAAGCTTCTCAGAAAACCTGGATGCAGCCAATGGCACCCTACAGATATCAGTACATGTACCCCTATGAATCTAGGAAAGTCTATCAGATTCAACCTCAGCAGTACTCCCAACCTGAAGTAGTTCCCCAGAATATCGCACCTATCCCCATAAGTGTTCCTGCGGGAGCTAGTTTAACACCTGTCTCTCTTCAGCATGTGCAGTTAGTCCCCTGTATGTGCCCAGTAGCTCCTGAGGAAGCGGAAAAACTCCAGGAGCAAGTTGGTTCCGGTCCGTACGTTGCACAATCGTACCCTCAGACATATTCCATACCACAACAAATGACAGCCGCTGATACACCAAAAACAACATCAAAACAATAACTTAATATCCACCAATGATAATATCATGTTAGTGTCAATTCTGGTGGTGTTTTTCTAGGCTAAAATTCGCTAATTTTATACATTCTAAAACGAATGTGAAGCTATTCAAAATTCTTATTTTAATAACATCAGTTTGCCATGAGACTCCATTTAAATGTTACATTTACATCATATAAATGTAGTTTCATATCTATATCGAATATTTCTGCGTCAAAATAAAAAAAAAATTGTGACCATTCTAATTTAGAGAACGTTCCTACAGAATTGACATTATAGTATTAGTTTATGTATTAATTTATTTCCATTCATTATTTATATTTAAATAAGACTGATAGATTAAGAGTGTTTGTGTATTTTTGATAATAAATTACTATAAAATTATGTTATATTTTATTTTTTACAAATCCTACAGTGGTCATCTGAGAAAAAAAAACATTTAATATCATAGAATAAATATTATTCTGATAAAACAATAAGCGCATTCGTATCATGTTAATTCTTTGCATATATTTTTTATCCCTCATTAAAAAAATTATTACATTTTATCCTACCTCTTCTAATGAAAACTTATTGTTCGGAAACACCTAAAGGAAATTGTGTTTTTTTAACAATAGACGCGATACAAAGTTGTTAATTCTTGTTTGAACATAAATAAAGGTATGTTTCCACTGAAATTAGATAGATAGACAAAACTCTTTATTGCATTAAAATGAACCGTCCGATACAATACTTTAAAATCTAAATTATTGATATCTTTTGTGGCCAAAATTTTGACGTTTTGTGTTTCCATTACATTAAAAAAAAGCTATTTCTAACAGTATTGCTCGCTTTAATACTTCAAATTATATACTAATAATATAGTTGTAAGATTTTCGAAAATCCTTTTCCGCAGTTTTTTTTTATATTTTTATCACTTGAGCCTTATAGCATTCTTTAAGTTTGATAACGTTAATTTATTTATATCATATGTGTCATCATTTGCTTATCATCATATTTTACGTTATTTTATTTCACATGCTATTAACAAATTCTTATTAAAAAGTTATTCATTCAAGTAGGCTTTTACAGTACTTCTGAATTGTCAAACATAGTTAATTCCACATATTATTTCCAATGTACAACTGATGATAATATTAGAGAACGATATTTTTTTTTGTCGCTGGGAAATGCATTTACGCACCCCGACTATGGGAGGAGGAGGAAGAATTCGCAATACTCATTAAAACCCAAGGGGACCGTCGTCAACCATGAGCGAGGAGCCAGAAGTTCGTTGAGGCATTCCTCTCTGGCCCCTCGGTTGTAGCCGGCTTACAGATTTTCTACAGAGGGAGGAGATGTATGAACCACTTCCCCCTGTTTCCGACTCCCCTTCGTCAGGGCCGG
Organism: Elymnias hypermnestra; assembly: GCA_015832385.1. Classification (NCBI taxonomy): domain Eukaryota; kingdom Metazoa; phylum Arthropoda; class Insecta; order Lepidoptera; family Nymphalidae; genus Elymnias; species Elymnias hypermnestra. The sequence continues at coordinate 2,259,323 of JACTOM010000069.1, read as the reverse complement.
AGTACCTTAGCGTCATTCACTCTCTACCTTTGCCGTCCCTTCTTAAGCGAGATGAGAGTCTCGCAAAAGTAGGCAACCGCTCTCCAGGCCGGCTCACTGATGAGTATTGAACCTATAATACTAGCCAGTGAGTGGTCTGTGCCGATCAGCGACGTCATAAAGAGTCGAGGATCAGCGACGTCATAAAGAGGAGAGGATTCCTTAAATAAAGGTAAGACAATATGGATGATAAATAAAAGTTAGACATATAAAATGTCTTTAAAATTTCAAACACTTAAAAATAGGAAAGAACCGTCACGGAACTGTCTGGTAAATGTGAAACAACGAAATTATTTTGTGCAGGTTATATGCATAATACGGCAGGCAATATGCTATCACCCACCGTTATAGCAGTTTCACATCAAAAATCGTCTTTTGTTATTTAAACTCTTAATATGGTGAGGTAAACCACTTAATCTTGGGAGCATGGAAGTCAGGGTGCGAATGAATAACAACAACAACCGCACTGTTACAAAGATTTCCACCAAAAAATACTATGAGTTTTTGTTAACAGTTTTTGTAGATAACCGAAGCTTTCAAAGACTTTTTTTGTGGAAAACAAAAATGTAAAAATTGTTTTGTGGAAGCCCAGCTTAACAAGTGATACCGGGAAAGTAAGATAAAGCAGAAGCAAAATCACGCGGTTGTTATTACCGTAATACATGGTGCGGAGCGCGCATTGCTTTTTTTGCACGAACGATCGCGGCGGCCACTCGGAAACCGAGGAAGTTGCATCACGAATGAAAGTCATTCTGTTCTAGATAGCGATCGAATTTATACCACATGTAACAGTTTATACAAATATTTAGGACGCATTACAAAATTTTCATTGTTATAAACAAATACTCTCAAATACCAAAAAGTTTATTGCGTTTTCATAGATTTAGAAAAGGTCTATGATGGAGTGGTGAGGAATGAGTTGTTGTCAACGTTATTTACGTATGGGGTGAGCGGTAATCTGATTCAAGCATTAAATCTCTTTATGAGGGTCCTAGTACTTGTGTCAGAATAAACGGGGCGTACACTGAGTGGTTCCCTGTCGAAAGAGGTGTTCGACAGGGATGTGATGCGTCACCATGGCTGTTCATCCTTTTGCATGCATAACTGTTTGACAGATTTAAAAGAAAGTATGTATGGGTTAAGAATGAATGAATGGGTTAAGAATGACTTGCGTCATCCGCTAATGAGCTACAGGAGATGCTAAATATCATGAATGAAGCTTTGAAAGGGAAAAGAATGAAAGTGAATGTAAACAAAACGAAAGCCATGCTTTTTGAACGGGATGAATCTATGATGAATGGCAATATTTTAATAGATGGGGAACAAGCTGAAGAGGTGAAAGAATTTGTATACTTGGGATCTAAATTTACAAAAGATGGAATATGTGAAAGTGATATTGAAAGAAGAGTGAATGCAGGGAATATGGTAAATGGTGCTCTGCACGCCTTTATGAATAGCCAGATGCTGTCAAAAAGGGCCAGTCTGGCTGTACATGCAGGAGTGTTGGTACCAACACTTATGTATGGTAGTGAAAGTTGGGTATGGCAGAAGAATCACATAAGTAAAATAAATGCGGTAGAGATGGGAGCGTTGAGAAGTATGAGTGGATTAAAACTGAGTGACAGAGTAAGAAATAGTGTGATTAGAGAACGTTGTGGTATAAAAGAAGACGTAGTGACTAAAATCGAGAAAGGTATGGTTAGATGGTTTGGGCATATAGAGAGAATGATTTCGTTCATTCTGAGACTGACAAAAAGGATTTACGAGTCAAGAGTGAATGCGAAAGTTGGAAGGGGAAGACCAAGTCGAACGTTCATGGATCAAATCCAGGACATTTTAAATAAGGACCAGGTCAAGAGTACTCTAAACCGACGAACTTGTATGAAAGGTTTAATGAGAATGAAAGAAGTGAAGGAGATATGCAAGGATCGTGGCAAGTGGAAGGACGTGGTCTCTGCCTTCCCCTGTGGGAATGAGGCGTGACGCTATGTATGTATATACTCTCGAATACTGAACCGGTCAATCGTCATTAATTTATTGTGCTAGCTTTAGAACTACAATAACAAGTAATAGTGGTTCAACCCGTTCCATTTTTTCCAAGACAATATTAAAGAAGAATCTGTACCAAATTTAATTTATATAACATTTAGCAATTGTCATTAATCCGTGAGATTAGCCCTAGTTAAAAAGTTAGTGCTTATATAGTGAAAATAACGACAGTTCACGGCGCATACATATTAGAAAACTTATTGTATGTCCATAAAAATATTGACTCTTACGAAAAAAAGTTAATGCTTCCATATAACTTAAGAAATAAAAATAAAATTGCTGTAAATTCTAGTAGGCTATATAAAATTGACAAGTCATTCAAGGGTAACTGTATACGTTTCTGTAACAAGCTCCCAGAAGTTACTAAGCTAATTAAGAAGTCATTCTATAATTTGAAGGAGTACTTACACAAAAAAGAATGGGAGTGAATGAAATGCTCTATATGTATATTGTAAGTCGTTCTTTAATGTTGTCATCAGTTGCTCATTTAAAAAACATGAAAAGAACGATATTCGACTCAAAAGTGCTGTTTAGACCTACTCGAATAAAGATATTTTGAATTTGACCTATTTTTGCTAAGATAACATCAAGTAACATGCTTTCTTAAATAACGATCGAATTTATGCCTCATGTAACAATTTACACAAATATTTAGGAGGAAGGTATTGCATGGCATTTTGGATTTCAAAACATAACAAATACTCTCGACTACTTAAGCGGAAAATTATAAATAATTAGTTACTCTTTATTGGGCACACGTACAGTGTTTCCTGTAATCTTTACTTGTAGTCTATCTCTGCTCTTGTAGGATATAAATGTTTGTTTTTGAGTTAATTATTTCGCGTTGTAACGTATTTTCAAATCACAACGGAACTAAAGAAGTTTCACTGCAACAGAGTAGTCTTAGCTCTTCAGACACCATGTTCACTTATAGGCGGGTAAAAAATCTGTTGACGAACAATTTTCCCAACAATTAGCACTTCTGAGAAACTTTCCATTGACAGGAAATGTAAACGATATTGAAACCTAAAGTAATCTGTGATCAGAGAGTTTATTATTCTAATATTGAGATCATAGTAAATCTACGAAAAGCTGCAGTTAACATACAAATCTTAAAATAAATTTTATATATAGTGGATAGATTAAAAAAAGTGAGGCGTATATGGAAAAAATGTTTACTAATTATTAGAATACACTTTTTGGGGATTTGTTTCTTGAAAATAATATCGTCTAATTGTAGACCCTCGCGTTCTCGACACTCATTTAATCGAACAGTGAAATTACTTATGACGGCTCGTCAGGTGGACTCGGGGATGGCTGCCATTTCGTCACGGATATTTTCTTTCAAGTGCACCAGTGAAGTCAGTTTATTGGCGTAAACTTTGTATTTAAGGTAACCAACCCCACAGGGAAAAGTCCATAGCGGTTAAATATGGATTGCGTGGAGGCCAATTTATGCCACTTCTCCAGATCAATTCGCCTGAGAAAATTTCACGAACACGTGGCAGAGACATATTAGACGTGTGTGAAGTTGCCCCGTCCTGTTGGAACCATGTTCTTTGTTCATAGCCAGGAAAATTTTAGAGTGCAGGAAGTTAGCTAATATCTCCACATAACGCTCTGACTTCACTGTAAATGCACACCCCATTTCGTCTTCAAAAAATTAAGAGCCGATAATTCCTGGCGCCGACATCGCAGCACATACGGTCACTTAAGGCGAATGTAGAGGTTTCCGATGTTTGCATTTTGGATTCGTTGCATTCCCAATAGCCAGGCTACCGATTGACATAACCCTCGCGCCCCTCGGATACGTTGCGTTCGCGTAGTATGCTAAATAAATATAAAATTTCTTTTGAGACCTCTGATAATTCTTATGCGTCGTATATACAGATTATAAGATATGAAATCTGCGATTTTCTTTACCTATAATGAGACCTTATTGATGTGGTACTTTTTGCTGATTATTTAAAAAAGAGGTTTTTATGACAACCAGACATTAAAAAAAACTATCTGTTGCAGTTATAAGTCAAGAAATGTTGAAAGAATATAAAACAAAGCAAAATCTAATTAGCTGAACTACAAGCAAATAGTTATAAGCTATTTAATACGCAGGCTATAATTCGATAAGAATAAAATGTTTCAACCACCGTCGTATATGCTTCTAAAAGGTACTGAATTACAAGGTAAAATAAACCATCTGCAACATCTCTACTATCCCGTTGATTTAAACGATATGTTCTACGGCAATAAAGTGAAAGTAATGAAAAATCTGAAATACATCTTAAAATATTCCAACAGACGCCATTTACAAGACAGTGAGTTCGAAGGTGTTGTAAAATGCTCGTTAACTTTGATATATTTCTTTGGAATGCGAGTAAAACTGAATATGCTTAAAGGTAGAAACTGGTTCAGATGCGATAAGAAATTGTTTAGGCAAGCTGAAGCAGCTTTTCAAGAAACATTAAGTTTGCTATTACCAGAAAACAACGAGCACGTTATTAAAATTACGTTAGATTTCTTTTCAAAAATAACACTGTGGCCCTTTGAGAATTTCGTCTCACAAATATTAGAGGTGATACTGTATTATAGTAGAGGAAAAATAACCTTATTTAATTTGATGTTGACAGATATACATTGCATAGTTTTTAGTGATGTTAAATCAGCACGACATCGGATGAGAGTTTTCTATGAATTGCTAAAAAGTGAAAACTGGATCATTGACAAGCACAAATTGTTACCATTTATCACGCGTCTGTTGGATTTCTTTACGTGTAGTATAGCAAAAGGTGTCGAGTCTTTTTCCGCGTACAAGTATTTGAAAAGAGGATTCGACGTCTGTTTAAGAAGAATCTTTGAAAGAGCCGAGAATAACTACAAGTTGTTGATAATAACAACTATGCTAAATTGGTTCTCTATGGTCAAGATGAGTAATGATGAAATTTTAGAGTTTTCCTCCCTGATAGAACACGCTGCTCAACTTTATAAAGTTGGGGTGTTTGGTGAAAGTCTCAACGAAAGTACACTGAATGAGATATTGGCGAATTTTGTAGCTTCCAGTAATGGAGTGTATAGTCTTGTGGGTTGCCGGCTTTTGGTGGGGTTATTGGATCGACATAAAAACGCTGCATATTTATCAATACCTACTATATATTACGAATTCTCACAGGTGATTTTATATCTATTAGATAATATTTAAAATATATAAACCATATATTATTTACAGTAATAGTAAACATTATTTTTATATCGGCACTAAGCATATAATTATATATGAGGTAAGTAGCAGCCCATTGCTGGGCACAGGCCTCCTCACTCATATGAGAGAAAGTTTAATTATATATAGATAGACATAAATCAAATGATTTTATTTGGTACAAAGTAGCCTACCTCGTCTACTAAAGTACCGTCTGATAGTATATGTAGTGGAGTTTAAAATTTAAAACAAGTTTAATTCCTGGAATAGAGAAGACACTTTATTTTGATTATTATTTTTATCGCCAACACGTTACTCTCTCTGGTCCTACATTTCTAAGAACATACATAAACACTGGTTACATTTAGGCCCATTATTATGTTCTATAATCTTTTTCCAAGAAACCTAAGTTCCTTTTTAAATTCTACATATGTATACAACAAATCGATGGAAGCAGTTCATCCAAATGCACCTGTAACACTCACCAAAAACAACACAGTTACAACGAAACGAACGAAATAAGGATAAACATATAATATTCTTTAAACAGGTACCGTTAAAAGTAGCCGAATACGATGGCAACGACAAGGTATTCATGCGTCAATACAGAGAACAATTCCATGATTTTCTAATCAAAGTGGCCCAGCAGCATCATTACAGCTTGATCAACTTAAAAACCATGTTCTCTTTAATAGCTTGCACTATTCTCGAGGTTCCCTGCGGTTTGACAGCAGCTGCTGCTTCCTGTTTAGCTATGACAATCCAGGACTTCGCGGTGACCACTGAAAAAATACCAGAAAAGAGTAGATACTGGCTGCATGCCATAGTCTTATCTATTATGTCCTTAATATGCTGGGTACATAAAGCACCAGATTTGTACCGATACGTGAACGAAATTATATCAAGACGTGCCAAAATAGCACCGCAACTAAACCCGCCTTTGTTGAAAACGTACAAAGTGCAAAACCAACGCGTCTATAGGAAGAAGCCAATGCTTTATTTTGAGGACTGGGAGTTGAGATATGGACTTTGGAAACACTTTCAAAGCACCAAAGTATGTAATTGAATTACAATTAGTAATAGAAATAGACTTCTTTATTATTAACGTGATGACAAAAAATGGGATGTAGAAAAGGGGATGAAAAATATTTTACGACTTATTGTCAGAACTGCTTAATATACACAAATAATTTCATTACAATCGGTCAAGCCAATTCAGAGGAGTTTGATACCAAACACAGTGATACGAGATTTTAATATTTTAGAAGTTGTAATTATCATTGCTGTACAAATTTTGTAAAAATTATGTGTTCAAGCCAAAATTATTAAAAAAATCACGGTAATTTTATACTTTATGTTATATATATTTCTAGCAATTATTCTGTTGTCTAAGTCCGTAAGGTTCTAAGACGATGAGAAGTGCCTAATGGTTTGACTACTCGCTTTGCTAACGGAGTTCCCAGGTTATATTCTGGCAGGGAAAATTTTGAGAATTTAATTTGTCTTGATTTTAACTAAAAGGAGGCTTCGGCCGTGGCTAATTACCACCCTAACAAAGTGTCGCCAAGCAAAAAAATTGCAGCAAAAGTTATATATCTTAGACTATATCATCAATTGCCACCAAGTTTGATCACAGTCAAATAATAATCTATAAGCAACTTTTTCGTATTAACCATATGATATTCTAAAAATATTTCATATATAAATCATTATTATGTGCGTGTGAATCACGGAATTCTTCCTAAACACCTAGAGTGAAATGTTGAAATTTTTTATGTCTTCAAGTGGATTTGGACAATTAGATTCTAAGATAACGATTCAAATTCAAAATATCTTTATTCAATTAGGCTTTTACAGCACTTTTGAATCACTATTTAAATGTACGACTGATGATGAAATTAAGGAACGATTTAAAATCTAAAGTTACGTTCCTTTGCATCCTGATATGAGAAGCCCACAACAAACTCAGTCGGGTGTACGTTTTTTATATCATCATCATTACAATATATTAATGGACATAATAAGCTTCTTAAAAAGATATGTTGTATTAAACAGGGACCAAATTATGTTAACTATTACTTTACAAAAAGAAATGAAGATGAAATTTAGATGAGATTTAAAAAGAATAAATTAACAATTATCAAATAAATTACTTTTTTGACCGAGGTTTTATAATAAGGGAGATTTTAAATTTTACTTTTTATCTTTACGTTTTCTTGAGAACTTTTTTCTAATTGATCATTTTTATTTTCAGCAACAAGTCAACCTTAGTAAAAACGCAATCGCTAAGAAAAAACCAATAATGAATATTGATTCTTGAAGTTATTTATGTTATATTCGGATACCAACGACATTATACGAGTAACATTTTCTGGTGGATTTATTTGTTAAAAGTTCTTAAGTTATGAATTAACATAAACTTTTCATTAAATATTAAATGGATGACCAATAGATGTATTATTTTCCGTGCATTAATTTTTTTATATCGGTGAAACTTTCTGTTGTGTATTTATATAATCAAGTTTGTTTATATGTAAAATATGCTCAATGTAAAAATTTTTACAAACAAAACAGTATAAACACTTGCCGATTCAAAAGGGCTTGTCAAGCCTAGATGAAAAAATAGTTTCATGATACATTTCTGAGAAGAAAGACGTAAGCGTTCCTGGATATATCAGGAGCAATTCCGAAGATATATGTAGCCTGTTAAACCAAAATGGATCAGCGAAGTAGGACTAATCTTCAACCCTTTTCTTTGAAAGTAAGCAGTCCAGAGGCTACTTAGTTAGTGGGACGTTAAACCTGCTTTGTACTTAAAACTAATAATTTGTATTACGAGTTTTAGCTACCATTGATCTAGCATTTTTATGCTGTTTAATTACATTGGCTTCAATAGCTTCTCTGCGTTTATATTCCGAATTAAAAATTAGATTTGTTTTTGTAGAAAATTCGCAGTTCATAAACTTGTCTCGTAATATCCAAAGAACTTGACTTGGAATTCTGGTAATAGTACTTCCTTGTTGTGGCACTTTTACCAATTCTGAGAGTTTTTTCAGGGAAGTTCAGTTCATCGTTTTCTTTTTATAAATAACTCACGTGCCTATTAAAATGAATCGTTGCTCTTTTCTATGAAATAAAACAACGTGAAGAAACCAGGTCATCCCGCTAGATATTCTGGTAATATATGTAGCCTGTCAATTCGCATTGGAGCAGCGTGATTGGACAGGATTCTTAAAACCTCTCCTATGAATAAAGAGGACTATGCCCAGCTGTGAGACGGTAATAGCTACTTACTTAATGCGAAAGCGAAAAAGTATCGCTTGGGAAAGTAAAAATCGTCAATCATGAGATCTTAAAGTCATATTGCTCTATAAGAACAGTATGTCCTTGTGAAATTAAATAATACATTTTACCTGTTTTATATTGCTGATGCCCGTTATGCGTCGCAAAGTTGCTTTGTATGATCAGCCAGGGCAATAACATAAGCATTGATTGACCGCTGAATCTGGCTCGAAGGACCAAGTTGTCTTTTGGATGGTCAGAAGATAGTGTTAGTAGTGATTCAGGCGCTAATTTTGGTAGTGTTTTTGACTATGTTAAAGTTTTTATTCACAGGTTATGTTTAGTGTCGTGAATTCACAATAGTAACGCATATGTATTTTTAGTCAATACCTAAAGCATAAAAAACGCTGTATATGTTATTAGAAATATACTTTTAAAAGGAAATGTAAAATATCAACATGTTATTTTCATGCACTGTGTTATCAAGCTACTAATCACGGAATGTGTTTTTTTTTCAGGTAACTTAGCGTTTAATGAAAAATTATATTGTCATTCTAAATTTATAGACGTGTTGAATTATAAAAACGAAAAGCGATTTCTTAATATGACGCGTGCTATTTTACACGACTGAATTTATAGTAATAATTAAATAACTACAAATACTTATTATTTAATCCTTTATTTTTGAGAAATCATTCTATAATTTGAAGTATTATTTGGAAGACATAAGCGTGGGAGTGAATGTGTTGCTATCGATATAGAATATATTAAAATTATATATTGTAATGGTGATAAGGAAAAGAAAACGTACACCAGACAAACTCAGTCAAGTTTGGTCTCTTCTCAGAACAGGGCGTGAAGGAACCCTCGTAAATTTTGATTGTAAGTCGTTCTTAAATATCACCAGTCGTACATTAAAATAATATATGAAAAAATTAAACGATTCGAAAAGTCCTACTTGAATAAATATATTTTGAATTGAATTTAACTTATAAATATTATTATGATATAGTAAGACAGCATAGTAAATAACAATTTATACACAATCAAGTTTGTACCATCGCAGTATTTATTAAAAAAAATCAACTTGGGAAAGCAATATTATAAATATATGTTTTAATATTTAAAGTTTATAATATTTAGATTTTATACAGCTAAGTGACACACAGTAAATATACACACAATGACGTAAAACCAGTTCTAAACTCTCTTTACTCTTTCCAAAGATGACTATTTCTTTAGATACGTTAACGGTTATTTCGTCTATCGTTTTTAAACAGAATATTTTACCATCCTGACATAAGAAAACGGATTAGCTGTACGCCTCAAAAACCAAAAATAAGTTTTATATACCATTGTATTCAGAAAGCAATATTGCGTCGATTGGTCTAGGTCCCACATTTATAGGACGAAAAAACGAACACTTATTGCAGAAGTGCTTCGAACAAAAGTGATGTGTTTTTTCTGTATCTCCACTAAAAATTGGTATTTTTAAAATATTACAGCTTACACTAAAATTAGGTTTATATACTTAAGACAATTAGTCTCTTTCGAAAACTGTACTGAAAAAGAAAGACAACGAAGGACGTGTGCGTGGAGGAAATTTTGGAGCTTTAAGTAACTAATGAAAGGAAAACATATTAGTGTGAAAATTAAGAAAAAATATTTGAAGTAGCAATCCTACCCTGCTTAACATCCGGTTGTCAAACATGGTCTCTAAGAAAGGAAGAGGGAGGAAAGCTTGCCATTTGCTAAAGGAAAATCGAAGGAACCATTTTAGGATTAAGAATGTAGAAGATAATAAATAACAAATAAATACGTAAGAGAACCAAATTAAAAGACCTAGTAAAAATTATCAGAGCTTTAAAATGGAATTGCCACAGGATGGATTAAGAAGGTGACAGAATGAATTCCTAGAGAAAAAAAGAAAAAGAGGAAGACAAAGGAAAAGATGGATATTTTTAGGTCCGGACTGGAATCGCCATGCCAGAAATAGAACAACCTGGAAGAATTTGGGGGAGGCCTTGGCTGAAGAGGCGACTTTTACGCCTACTAATAGGACACATTAAAAATATAATTATTGAAATTAAAAATTTTAAAATATATATTAATAATTAATACAAAACTGACAATTTACTAAAATTAGAAACATTATATTAACTTGAAATTTGTATGCGTGATAGTAAACAACGGCTTGGTATTATTATTATTAAAAGTTTAGTATTTAATTATTAACTTTATTGCTCATGCAATTCTTTGCCAAAATGGTAAACAAGAGACTTACGCTATGCATTTTAGAAAATATTATTGGTTCTGGTGAAAACTTCGTATTTATCTTGCAGCAAATACGATGTCTTACGTCATTATTTTCAAGTGGAAATCTAAGATTTATATTTTTTTAATTAGAAAATTCACGTACAGTTAGGAAAAGATGTATAATGTGGGAAACAGTTTCTAAAGAGGGATGGATAGGTCTGGATGTGGATATGTGTGGCATATATAAGTTACAACAATTGAATCGGCTTTCATTATCGGTTTGTGTTCACGCGTACAAACACTATACATATTTGAACGCAACGGTTTTTCGCAATACGCGACTCTCATATGAGCTTTAGTTTTTACTTGTAAAGTGATTTCCATTACATTGTCTTGATAACAATAGAATCGTGATTATGGATTGCCGATCGGTGGTATGTTTTTGCTTTAATATTCATTGGCTCTAATTATTTTAAAGACTTTCTTCTTTTTTTTCTATACCCTTATTATATACACAATTAAAGCTCACTGGATGTCAGTTGCGCTTATAATAACGCGAATTTATAATTTAATTTATTTACAATTTAAAATAATAGTTATATTGGCACCGTATTAATATGAAGAATAGTTTAACTTTCAAGAATAATATATAGTTTCTGAAAGCTTGCGCTTATTCATTATTTAAGTTTTGTTATAAGAATGTTTTTTAAGTTTTAGGTCTTGCTTATTTTAGTCATTGCAAAATCCATAGGAATTTTGCAGCAGAGGTTTTAAGACTTGAAGAACAGCTTTAATGCACCTCCGAGTTTTATAACATGTATAACCAAGGACATCTTTTTTGGCAGCTTAGGCATTGTTCCCTAAAGTCTTCAAACATAGTCTTGATTCAGTGTTTAGACAGGCTAGTACAGTAGTTAATTATATCAAGTATTTGAAGTACAACTTTGCTTTGAAGAAGTCATACTTGAAATAAAGATCGCCTGTAGGGTACATTTTTCTTCGCAGAGCTTAAACGCTAATTCCATGTTATGATATTTATACATTTTTGAGAAACCATGCCATTCGAAAATTTAGTAAAAAAAAGTATTTTAGTATCTATTTTAATCGAAACGAAATATTAATTTAAACGTAATCGAACTGAATCACAGTGGTAAGTTACTCGTATATTACAACGCCAATGCGTTATATATGCATCAGTATTAAAATTATTAAACATAATTAATTTAGCATTTACCGTCTTAATTGCATACGAGTATTTAATACAACTTTTTGGTTACAGCTTCTTTTCTGCCTAGCGGTGTTCTTAGCAGTACTCGTCACAAACGTAGAAGGGTATGTATAGTAGAAGGCCTTAAGAAATCTCCAATTTATATGGATAATTATAATGTATAATGGTCAAAATTATTTTTGATATATTTCGATCATGTTACTCCATAGAAACTGCTTCATTGGTTAGCATGTTCGACTACAGACATGAAATTTTCTCAATATTTGCCCGAAGTTGGGAAGTTGGCGGTGCGATCCACCCCCGTGCCTCGGAGAGCACGTTAGGCCGTCGGTCCTGCGCCTGATTTCTCTCCGGTCGTGTCGGATTCCCGTCACATCGGACTATGAGAGTGAAGGATTAGAGAGTGCACTTGTGTACTACACCTGCCAATCCCCAGTGGAGCAGTGTGGTGGGTCTATGCTCTAAAAACCCTCGCTCCTCGGAGTGAGGAGGCCTGTGCCCAGTTGTGGGACGTTAATGGGCTGCTACTGACTGAGTGACTGACTCCATTGAATTTAAGTGATTTTTTAAAAGAGTTTGATGTAATTTAATTATCAAGATTTTGACGATTCATTACGGTTATACTTTAATTGTTATACACGTCACAGCAAAATCAAACCTTTTAGAAAACATATAATAAAAACAAACTTGTAATGCCATATTTAAGAGTGAAGAAGGATCAGAAATCATTTGTTGGTTTGAGCATACGCATTTTTAATATGATACCGCAATCAGTTTTGGATTTGTCTTTACGTAATGTTGAGAAAAATGTCAAAAACAACCCTTTAAAAAACTTTACGCGGAATCAACTATCCGAACCGGTGGTAGGTTTGTTTCCAACGGACAGACTAATGATGATTCAAAAATGCTGTTAGAGCATACTGGAATATAGAATATTTTGATTTTGATTGGTTCATTATAAAAATTAGTACCATTAGTACACTTTCATAATGTTTATATATTAAAGTAGTTTGTAAAATTGAAATGGGGTTTTTTGAGGCGTTGGCGAAATTTTACAAAGAAATAAGACATTTTATGCGAAGATAAAATGTATAAGCAGTATCTAAAAGTTAATTAACGGCTGAGTTTCTTGCCGGTTTCTTCTCAGAGGAATCAACTCTCCGAACCGGTGGTAGATTTGTTATCAATAGGCAGACTATTGACGATTCAAAAGTGCCTTTTGAGCCTACTTGAATGAAGAATATTTTGATTTCATGTAACATTTGTGCTTATATAGGCGAGGTAGCCTCGTATTATTCGTGATCCGTTGGAATTTGGGAAAATAAGTAATATTTTGGCCTCTGGGGCGGCGACAAATCCAACATATCAAAATCAAAATATTCTTTACTGAAGTACGTTTAAAAGGACTTTGAAATTGACAACAATCTCCTCGTTCTAACAAAACTACTACCGTTTCGCAAATCGGCAAGGAACTCAGCGGTTACTCATTTTAAACATACTTTTTTTTTGATACAATTTGAAATTTTTACGTTTGTGTTATTGGAATTAAGTCCAAACATTTTTATTGCTTAATTAATCTTAATTATTATATATATATTATTAAACCAGACCAGCAGTTAAAAATGCTGTTAATAACCCGACTTTGTTTTATATTAATAGTTGTTGCTTTATATACCCGTTTATATATATGTAAAGGTTTAACATATTGTTAATAAAAATTAAGCAACTATTCTAGCCTAACAGTTCCTTTAAATCCAATTGGTTAGCATCCTTATTCAGTTAATGAAAGTACGATATCCAAAGTACGAACGAAATTAACACAATTTTCACTTTAAATCGAAAGCTCTTATTTCACTTGGTTTTATCGTATAAATAATATTAGATGGTATAAGTTTTTGAGTTAATGAGAATCAGTGTTGCCTTAACGACTCTACAGCTGTGATTAAATGGGTAAAGCTAATTCATATAACATTTTAATGATTTCTAGTTTTCTTTCCTAGGGACGACATAAAGAATGTGAAAAAATGTTATACAATAGATGACAATCTTAATAACATAGCTTCGAAGAAACAACCGGCGCATTCAACTGTTTACAAGATAGATAAATGAATTGATAAAACATATAAAAAATTATTAGAGAGATAACAAATGACAAATGGATAGCCATAGGCCTTTTTATACAAAACCTTATAGAAAATTTTAGAATAATATGAAGTAATAGTAGGCATATAAAAAGAAATAACTGATGTTTGGTTAGCAATATTTTAAGTTAGAAATGAAGTCACTTCCGCTGTCTTTTACCTTAGATTTTTAAAAATATCCAACGGATTTTAATGTAAGGTTCAGCAATAGATAGAGCGATTCAAGAAGAAGGTTTATTTGTATAACACATACAAAATATAGCACAGAAAAGCCAAAAGATTCACGGATTTGTAATATGATGTTGTAACAAAAACAATTTGTGTGCTTAAATCGCAAACTCTGGCTAAATCTTACGAGAAATGTTAAATTGATGGGCGACGGAATAGTATAATATCTTAAGGAGATCAATAAAATCCACTGTGGTATATATTGCTAAAGGATAATCCAGTCTCCATTTTTATTTCTTTACATATTACAACAAACTGCATGTTATTTATCAAGCTATTTTATACAATACCGTTATATACCTGATCGAATTGAATATTTACATTGCATTCCTTGTATATTTCATGTAGATCAAAACTGCTCTTGAAAGCAATTCGTTAATATAGATATCTTAGAATATATTAGAAATTTAAAAAGCGGAAGTATTTCGGCTGGCGGGCCGTGTTTGTGGTAATTTTTTGCATTTTTATTGAGGGCACGATATTCTTTCATTATAATTTGACCTCTTGGAAGGTGATTATACAGTCTAAGATTGAAGTGCCCTTAATTGGTAAGAGGTTTGTTTGGTTTATATTTAATAAATTGAACAATGTGTACAAAGGAAGCAATTTATGCACATTAAATTAATATCGTACATTTACATTTCCGTTAGACGTAGTTTACTTCTCATTGTCTACATCAGCATGCACTTTACTGGTGGTGGTAATTAGTTATGAGCCTCTACCATCGAACAAGTACAGACTTATATCCATTATAAAATGCAATTTCTCTAAATTTGTCCAGCTGGGAATCAAACCCAGAGCCCCTGCTACCAAACCGCTAATGAGGCCATCAACAAAAATTAAAAGTTGATAATTTTCCACGAGATTTTAGTCTATAAACTTCATTCGGATCTTCCGGAAATATTTCCTGTGTTTTCTTTTGTCGCTGTGGAGTCAAGAGTGTGGGGCTCCGCGAGGGAGAAGAACTCGCAATACCACTACAACCCAGCGGGACCGTCATGAACCTTGAGTGGGGCAGCTGGGTCAAAGATCTTCTAGAGAGGGAGGAGTTGTATGAACCTCCGCCTCTTGTTTCCTACTCTCCTCCTTTGAGGCTGGAGTGTTTCGGCGGCATTCACCCTCTCCCGTTGTCGTGCTTTCACAAGGGAGATGACTGTCTCGCAGAAGAAGGCAACTGCTCTGCAGGCCTGCACTGATGAGTATTGTAGCTATAGTACTTGCCAGTGAGAGGTCTGTGCCGATCAGCAACGTCAAAATTAGTCGCTGAGGTCCCCAGGCGGGACATTCGGTTACCGTGTGGTAGGCTGTGTCTAAGGAGGCCGTGACAGTTGGCCGACGGCTCATAACCAACAGTTTGCCGAAGCAACCATGACTGGTAAGCACCTGTAACAACCTTTAGGAGAGCGATCCGTGCTATTTGCCTAGCCATTTGTCCAGATAAGTGCAGATCACTTCTACTATGGCCCCGCCCGCTACTAGGGACCCGAGATCCTCTTTCCATCTTTGGGTCAAGCCTCTGTTAGTTGAAACCCTTATCCTTCTTAGCTCGTCAGCGTACCGTGATTCCCTTCCGGTTCTCGCGGCTACTCTGTATTAAATATTTCCTGTGTAACACAAGGAAGAATATTAAATATGTACAATATATAAATAAGGAAGGATTTAATATGAATTAAAGTTACGTTCACGGTCAATTTACTTAATGTCTATTTATACATCCCTCGTTAGTTACGTCTTTACTTAGCATATGATATAACGGAGTATATTGACTCGTGAAGTCTAGCGTGTAATTTGTGCATAGTTAGTAAAATTACAATGTTACCTATCAATTTAGTCTTTATGACTATAAAATATATGTTATATTAAATAATTAATATTATAAAGAGTTTTTACTATTAGCAATATGACTTTGTCAAAATAAATAGGGATCCCTAAGAAAAATGCATCCCAAGCCGTGAAATAAAAATCTGTTATCGCGTCCGATGTGGAAACTATTGAAGATAGAACAAAAAAATTTCTACAATATTATAGAACGTATTAATATCTACAAAACAGTCTGCGATACCATATGTCCAACTACTGTAGTTATGCCATTATAACTATTTTTATGCATTTTAAAAGTTAATAAAAGTGCCGACAATAATCAAACCGCATTATTCATACTTTTGTATGAATCCTTGTCCTATTAAATTATATTGTATTAAAGGAAGGTTCAATAATTGTAAAATACTTTATAAATTATTAAAATCGGATATTCCATTCAAATTATATAACGAATTTAAAATACCCAATTTAAAGAAAATAATGTATTCCGAGTCGAACTCCAATGTCAAATGTTGTGTATAGGAAAGTTCTGAGTAAATAAAATATTACAAATAAATCTCTTCTCTAATATGACAAAAGACATGTGGCACTTTTATTTCCATTTCGTCATTTGAGATTTCAATAAATTATTTTCATATTCAATAATTTTCGACACTTAATATTTTAGTGACAGTTTAATTCCTAACATATCTTCCTTTGTGTAAATATAAAGAAGACTAACAAATTAGTTTGCCAAAGAAATTTGATTTCTCACATGTGTACTTTGTACGCAAGTACTTTTTTTAAACGGCTTTTTTTTAATCTGAAGACAATGAAGAAATGGTAACCTGCAGATCACTGTCACACTGATGTTCAGTATAGATATATCGACATAGAAACAAGTTTTTTTGCCGTTATAGTAAATAATTTTAAGCCGTAAATCGAAAATGTGCCTCAATTGATAAGGGCCGTTATAGCTAAATGCCGTATAACGACTAGTCGTATAGCGAGGTTTTAAGGTTTCTTGATTTGAAAGAACAGAAATAGACCAATTTCATAATATAATTGATATGTTTAAGAAATTATTGTCTCGGCGATAATTTTTTTGTATTTATTTAATATAGCGACATTTTCACCCCATTACCTGTGTTGTGGTCACGACGAGACTGTTGCTGGTTGGTGTAACAATTTTATCTATCAAATTTATAAATACATCATGATATTTTTCTAATAATAATATTTCAAGACAAGTGCATTCCCTATTCCTTCCGATGTGACAGGAATCTGACATGACCGGAGAGAGACTTGCGTGCCATGGCTGCATTTACGCACCCTTGCTACGAGGCAGGGAGTGTAGGACTCGCCGGCAAGGCCAGAATACCCACTAAAACCTAGCGATACCCTCCTCACCTTGAATTTGGAATGTCACAGTCTCTCTTGCGCATTCACCCTGACTATCCCGAAAGAAACCGTCTGAGGATGTTCAAGGAGGAGACAAGAGGCGTTCGTAAAGACGCCTCCTGCCGTCCAGCCTCCTCCTCCGTAGGGGAGCGGCATCTGCTGCAGCTTCCTGTTCTCGCTCCATTGCCCCCTTCAAAGAAATGACGGCCTCGCAGAAAGATGCAGCTGCATTCCATCTTATTTCATTGTCAAGCATGGCAAGATTGCGTGCTATGGCTGCCAACCTCTCTCCTATGAGTGAGGAGGACTGTGTCCAGCAGTGGAACGTTAATGAACAGCGATTTACTTTTTTACTTTTTCATATTGTATGAACACAAATTGTTAGCCACTTTTTTCTTTGTTTAGTAAGTGCCAATTTTTCCAGCTCTATCTTGAGTTGAATTTCTAGTATATATTTTTTATTTGTATCCTAGCCCAGTAATTTGAGAAGTGCATTTAAGCAATAGATCATCATTTTGGTAGCTGCTTTTTAACCTGAAAGAATTGTATTATTTTAATTGACTTGTATTAGTTGTGTAGTTGTAGAGAATTGTATTACTTGTGTGGTATTATTTTATAATTGCCCTAATTTTAAATATATTAAGTATTCTATGTAACAACTTGTTAAAACGCTATAAATAAATAAATGAATATAAGAGAATTATGTGCTTATATGCTATGTGCTATGTGAAATAACTTAATTTTCGTTATGTTACAAATATGCTGTGTAAAATACGGATTTACGGTACACTATATTTATACATATCATCATCACTGATCATTCAGCGTAATAGAAGGAAGAAAAACTGACATGCAATAACAAGGAAGGTTCGAAATAATCCAACGGAAATGTTCATTGTTCAATCAATATTACTATGTGCAGACTTGAATTGTTATTGTTTTTTAAACTGTTTTGTAATCACATAATCGAATTCAGTAGAAATTTTGTAACACGGAATGCATTATACTTATTAGTTTTTGAGTAATGGTACTTTTAATGACATGTTAACGATTAAATGACATCTCAAGTTTTTATCCAAAAACTTATTCTATTAATTAATATTTATCATTCTTATTTATTGTTTAGATAAAAGTAAGTAAAAAAAAATCTGAGAGTGGATATAAAATCGAAACCATTACTTATGTGAGACTTTTACAAGGTGTTTCTACTTATAATTTTAATAAGTTAGGTTGTTATGAAAGTCGTTGTTTATATATTTGTATAATTCTCTGAAGGTGACCCTTTACCTCTCAATAATTGCTAATTATTGCATATTTGTGTTTTTTATTTGACATTTTAAATAGATATTTTGTGTGCGATCAGATTTGCACTTGACACTTGACCTTCAGTATTGCAAACATTAAATAAATATATATGGCGAAATACGGCGCCTTCTATTCAAAACTAACGTAAAAGTTATAAAGGTATCCTTCTAAGCAATGAGCTTATGAACTTCGTGCTATAAGTTGTAAGAATCCATTCTTATTTAATTGTTTAGTCTAAAGTTCTTTCAAAACAACCTCTGCTGAATCTGCCTATGTTAAAGGTATGTCTATTAAATTCAGTTTTATGTTTCAGACGAACTAAAAAGGTGGTCATCCACGTCCCGTATAAAGTGAAAAAGTTGAAACATACTCATACCGTGTACAAGACAGTGCACCACCATCATACACATCATGATCACCTGGACCACCTGGATCACCTGGATCATCTTGAACACAAAGACTACTTGAATCACTATGACCATTTAGATCACGTATTACCAGTTTCCGAGGAACACGAGCATTTCCACCATATGCACTTAGCAGAGGAACCATCATTTAAATCTCATAGAAAACCATACCCTTCGGTTGGTATACCGGAGTTCCTGCCTGATGGACCATTAAAAGTACCATTGGAGCTTTCTAGTATACCTAGAGATATACCAGGAATACCGAAACGTCATGGAATCCCATTATACAAACGCGACGACAAGACCTATGGATACTTTGTACGTACATTGTTTCTTTTTTAAATATATATATTCTATCTTTTCACTCCTGTGTCACCTGCAGAATTCTTGTTTTAGGAAATATGGAGAAATCTGTATTTAGTGACAGGGTACATTGCGAATGATATGCTTTGCTAAATTTCAAGTTAATCGTGTTAGTTTTAAAGACATATACCTTTTAACGTATCCGGGTTGGATGGCTTCAAAGTCTCTAACGCACGTAAGTTAACGTTACTTTTTATATTTTATATACCTACACTTCTTGTATTTTATATAAATTTTGTGTAAAAGACCCGTCCTATTAACGTAGGATATAAAATTAAAGCACTACTTTGTGTAGATAGATATGTCAAAATATGTATGCATGTGTGAAAATATTTATTTATTAATAATCCAGCAGCGTTTTAACAAATTATTACATATGATACTTAAAATAAGTCCAATTACGGATTTAAAAAATTGGTATATAAAATATATGATAACTTAATTGTTATAATATATTATCCGTTTTATTTTGCTGTTTTCTATGGATTTACTTTAAAGAATGTTACTAATAATAAATAAAATAAGTATAAATACAAACAGAAAAAAATATTTCATATCTAGATAATACAAAATTACTATACGAGGTGTTAGGAGAACGCTTCTGAAAACGAACACAGACGATAGTACAAACGACACCTTTGATGAAGTGAATGTAGAATGCAATAAAGAGTTTTATCTACCTATCTGGTTTTATACATGATAAATAGTAATTATAGAAGGTGTTAGGAGACTGATTCCGAAAATGAAGACAGGCGATAGTACTAATGACACCTTTGATGATGGGACGGAAAAAATATCGACCCTGATTTTAAAGAAATCTTATTTTTTAAACGTGTTATTATCATTTTTTACGCTCCATCATGTAAGTACCTCGTCCTTGATTCGTTTCCTCAATTCTGAGGGTCGTGACAACCACCTCTGATGAGCAATTTTCTTTGTATAATGGAACGCCATTTGCCTCTGCTTTCCGCGGCGTGTAAGGCATCGTAGACGGAGGTCTGTAATGTGGTGCAGATCTGATCGGACCAACCCATTAGGCTCCGACCTCTTGCTCTTTTGCCATTAACTTTTCCAGTTATCACGAGCTTTTCGAGGTTATCACCCTGTTTCCTGGCAATGTGCGCAAAGTACTAAGTATTTTTTTGAAGCAGATGGTGGAAAGCCTAGTTGTAACATTGAGTTTCTTAGAATTGATGCGTTGGTCCGATGTGCTCTCCACGGTATACGAAGCATTTTCCTCCAGCGCCAAATTTCAAAAGCATCGATGCGATTGCGGTCTGATGATTTCAAGGTCCACATCTCAGCACCATAGAGAAATATTGAAAAAACGAGGCTTCGTAGTAGTCTAATTTTAGTTTTAAGAGATATCCGCCTATTCTTCCAAGTTCTATGGAGCTGAGATATGGCGTTTGTCGCCATTCCGATACGCCTTTTTACTTCGATTTCATATTAGTACAGCTAAACGAAATCTGCGGGCGTTCGAAGATCAGCTGTTGATGATTTTGTGTTTCATTGATGGTTTTTATTTGAAAAGCAATGTATTTATATGAAAATATCGTTTCATTTAAACGTACTGACCAGATGGAGCGTAAATAATGCTAACAAAACGTTTTAAAATATGATTTATTTTTAATCAGGATCGATTTTTTTCAAAGGCGTCATTAGTACTATCGTCTGTCTCCGTTTACGGAATCAGTCTCCTGACACCTTGTATAATTAATATATTTCATGTATAAAACCAAATAGATAAAACTTTTTATTGCATTCTACATTTATCGATATATTATAATAAAAATAAAACTAACCATGTACATAAAATTTATATTTAAAATTTTCATCAAATACATAAGTAAATTTAATTCTGTGAGTGTCAATATTTATATGTTTTAGCGACTAATTGACATTTTATTTTACAGGTAACATCAGATCAACCAGTTCATAATGATCTACACTCGACACTCACAACTTATTTCCAATAATCTAGTTTATTCTATATAAATAATAAAAAGCCAAATGTATTGTACAAAACAATGTTATAATTAAGAAAGTTTACATTGAATCGTTCTTTTTTTATAGTGTAACTTAGTTGTTAATTCATAATATAAATTAATTTTTAAATGTAATTCTGTCTGTAACATTTATTTATTAATTTTGCTGGAGAACTAGGTACTATGCTTTAATTATTAATAAATTAATGAATACATATTGCTATCGAATCAGACTCATGATTTGTCGAAACATATATTTGAAGTTTTTTTGTATATTCTTTACTTCTATTAAAATAATCACAAATCTTATCATGTTCGCTAATTTAATGGCAGGATAATTAATTTGTGAAACATTTAAATTGTGCTGTTACTGTTAATATGATGTTTTTCATATAATTTCACATAGATTGTAGTCTATATTTCAATATTCTCCTCTTCAATATTTCCATATTCTATAGAATGTAATCTATTACTTTACGGTTTGTTAAAACCTACATTTTCCAAATTTATACATTTTTTCTACCAACTTTAAACTTTTCCTTATAATTTATTTTATCTTAAATATGATTTTCGTATATCCTAATCAAAAACTGTTGAAATAAAAAAATGTTATATATTAATTATTATTAATGTTGAAATTAAACCTTTAAAATATTTTTTAAATGATAAGTGTAACTTAAAAATATATTTTTATTAAATATTATATTGTATGTTATGTTTTTTACGAGTTCATATAATTATCCTGATTGTTACTGTTGTAATATAAAATTATTTTTAAAATTTAGTCTTGGTAATTTAATTTGCAAAGCGAAATTCCGAACTGTTATATTTACATATTCTATTCTTAGCGTTTTGACTGCGAATTAGTGTTTACCTTTGCAAAAAATTTAAGTTAACTTTAGTATGTTGATTTGAAAGGGCTAAATATTTTATTAAAGCTGTCTTATGTGAATACAGGTTGCAACTTTTTAAACGACGAAATTTGCATATTTGCAATGCTAAATTAAACATATGGTACTAAGACATACTGATTTTTTAATAATTATTTTTATCATTGTCTCTTTGGGCCAATAGTGAGCATATTCAGCAACAACAATCTCGTGCCTCGAAGAGCACGTTAAGCCTTCAATCCTGCGCCTGATCTCACTCTAGTCATGTCGGATTGACGTCACATCGGGCTATGAGAGTGGTGGGTCTATGCTCTAAAAACCCTTTCTCCTATCAGTAAGGCGCCCTCTGTCCAGCAGTGGTACGTTATTAGGCTGCTACTTACCTTACTTTAATTACTTTATTTATATCGAATTTATCTTCGAAATGGCTGCTCAAGAAAATTTTTTTTTTAAATGAAAGCGATTCATCTATAGTTATTGCGATTTTCGATTACGTTAAACCAAAATACTCTATTGAAAAACAGTCTACAAAGTTCGGGTTATTTCTATGGGTTTTGTTAACAATAAGAGAAAAAATGCAGTTAGACTTTCTAAAAACTACACAATCTCGTTCAAGTTGTACCATAAATACATGAAAAAGAACTTATACGAAATTACTAAAACGATTGATGTTTAATATCCGATTTATTTTACATAATTTGTTTTATTTCCACTTATTATAATAATAGGAGGGCAAACGAATGAAGAATGACTTAATTCTCTACACGTTTATAATACAATCACTGGTTCCCGAGGGAAACCAATAAATCGAGTCGGAACGGAGCGCAACGGTCAATTAAAATCTAATGGGAAATCAGATTTGAAACATTTACCAATCTCTATGACGCCTACATAGTTTGGACTCTAAGCTGGGGGTCTTTTCACAATAAACAGCACGATATTGGTCAAATTATTGATTTTTTTAATCTAACATTTTATTAAATACAGATACACTGGATATAAAACTTCTGATATATTTACTATCAGAAAATGTATTTCAATTTAAACTTCTTGAAATACTAGATACGTGAAATTTTATTTAGAATGAAGAAAAGGTCATAGTAGGAAGTAAATATGTGACTTAAGATTATTAAAAATATACTCTATTAATACATACATAGCATGTTACACCCACTCTAGTGAAGTTTAGAGAATCTTGTTTAGAAAGGGTAGGGTTCGATTCCCGTCATCGTGCTGCCACACTGCTGTCCAAATTTTAGGAATTATTATAAGGTAAGGTAAGTAGCAGCCCATTAACGCTCCACAGCTGGGCACAGGCCTCCTCACTCATAGGAGAGAAGGTTTTTAGAGCATAGACTTACCACGCTGCTCCATTACGGGTTGGCACTAGTTAGGTTTTAGCCGTTAAAAGTCCGGCGTAACTTGCAAGGCCTCCCCATGGTGTTGCAGGTATCCACAAGGATTTCCTGACGTTAAAAAAACGATAAATAGAACAACAGGCTAAACTAAACCATTCAGCGCCACATACTTTACTACTACTTCATTACTATATTACGATGAAACGATTTTCCTACCTTCTTTCCAAATAAAACTTTACGCATCGAGAAATTTACATAGAAATACATTTTCTAAGATTAAATATATCAGAAAATTTATATCCGATGTCTGTTGAATTAAATAGTAACAGTCTATTAGTAAATTAGGCAAGTCGCCATTGACGTTAGTAATCTTTACAAAGTTTTTGTTTAAAGTTAAATTAATATTTGGATAAGAATTCTAAAAACTTTTCATAAGTCTTATTGATAGTCTATATTATTTTGATAATATTAAAAATGGTGACACATTTGAAATATGATCTTTTAAATATTACAATCGAAAGGTATTAATTTGAAAATCTTCTTTGCAATTTATTTGGTTGCATAACAAAAACATTTAATTAAAAAAATTAAAGAACATACATACATACATAGCATCACGCCTTATTCCCGTAGGGGTAGGCAGAGACAACATCCTTCCACTTGCCACGATCCTTGCATATCTCCTTCGCTTCTTTCAATCTCATTAAATCTTTCATACAAGTTCGTCGGTTTAGAGTACTCTTGACCTGGCCGTTATTTAAAATGTCCTGGATTTGGTCCAGGAACGTTCGCCTCGGTCTTCCCCTTCCAACTTTCGCATTCACTCTTGACTCATAAATCCTTTTTGTCAGTCTCCTTTCATTCATTCTCTCTACATGCCCAAACCATCTAAGCATACCTTTTTCAATTTTAGTCACTACGTCTTCTTTTATACCACAACGTTCTCTTATCACACTATTTCTCACTCTGTCACTCAGTTTTAATCCACTCATGCTTCTCAACGCTCTCATCTCTACCGCATTTATTTTACTTTTGTGATTCTTCTGCCATACCCAACTTTCACTACCATACATAAGTGTTGGCACCAACACTCCAGCATGCACTGCCAGTCTAGCCCTTTGAGACACCATCTGGCTATTCATAAAAGCATGCAGAGCACCATTTACCATATTCCCTGCATTCACTCTCCTTTCGATATCACTGTCACATGTTCCATCTTTTGTAAATTTAGATCCCAAGTATACAAATTCTTTCACCTCTTCCACTTGTTCCCCATCTATCAAAATATTGCCATTCATCATAGATTCATCTCGTTCAAAAAGCATAACTTTCGTTTTGTTTACATTCACTTTCATTCCTTTCCCTTTCAAAGCTTCATTCATAATATTTAGCATCTCCTGAAGCTCGTTAGCGGATGACGCAAGTATTACTTGATCATCAGCGTAGAGTAAACATTTGATGACTAATTCATTCATTCTTAACCCATACATACATTCTTTTAAATCTGTCAAACATTTATCCATGAAAAGGTTGAACAGCCATGGTGACGCAACACATCCCTGTCGAACACCTCTTTCGACAGGAAACCACTCCGTGTACGCTCCGTTTATTCTGACACAGGCACTAGAACCCTCATAGAGAGACTTCAATGCTTGGATCAGACAACCGCTCACCCCATACGTAGATAACGTTGACCACAGCTCATTCCTCACCACTCGATCATAGGCCTTTTCTAAATCTACGAACGCGCAATAAACTTTTTGGTGTTTAGCCAAACATTTTTCAGTTATGCACCGTAAAGAAAAGACCTGATCCGTACATCCCATTCCTCTTCTAAATCCCGCTTGCACGTCCCATATTTTCCCATCAGTTTCATTAATCACCCTTTCAATTAATATCTTTGCATACAATTTGCCGACGACACTAAGAAGGCTGATACCGCGGTAATTTTTGCACTCCTGCTGTGACCCTTTTCCTTTATATAGAGGGACAATTACGGCCTTGCTCCAATCTCTTGGGACTTGACCTTTCTCCCAGCATATATTGAAAAGGCAGTACAGCTGAGCTACCACAATCCCGCGGCCAGCCTTCAGCATCTCGACTGACACTCTGTCATACCCAGCAGCCTTACCTGATTTCATACCTTTTATCGCTTTCATGATGTCATCCATACTAATCTCGCTATCACTTGTCTTACATTCATTGCTATCCGCAGAGGCCATATTTACCTCTGCTTCATTTCTTTCAAACAAACTTTCAAAATGATCCTTCCATCTCTTCAATATCCATTCTTCTCCTTTTATTAAACTTCCATCTAAACTTCTGATTTTACAAAGCTCCGAGGAAGTAGATCTCCCTCGGGCAAATTGTATTGATTTCCAGAAAAACTTTTTGTTTGACTGAAAATCATCAGAAAGTCTCCTATCATACATATCACTGTATTCTTCTTTTTTCTTTCTTACAGCTTCTTTCACGATTACTTTCACCCTTTTGTATTCCATTCTTGCCTTTTTTACGTCATCATTCGTTGCCTTTTGCATTCGTTGGTTCGCTTTTGTAGCCAACCAATCGGACCAAGCTTTCTTCTTTTCACACACAGCTGCTTGAACATTTTTGTCCATCCACAAATTCTTCTCTTTCTTACCTTTCCTCCTTTTAGACACGCCACATACATCAATAGCAGCACCAACCACTCCATCTTTAAATTTATTCCATAAACTTTCAATCTCATTTCCTTCGTCTTCACTCTTGAATCGCCCACTCAAATTTTTCAGATATTCTTCTCTAACATCCTCTTCTTGCAATCTCTCCACTTTTATTCGTTCAAGAATGCTCGAGGTTTCCTTCTTTCTATGGCGCCACCGATTAAAAAGACCACCGATTCGGGCAACAACCAGGTAGTGGTCAGTATCGATGTCGACCCCGCGGTATACTCGAGCATCTAGAACTTTCTTCTTCAGTTTTTCGTCCACAATTACAAAATCAATCATACTTCTAGCATTCCCTTCTTCCCTTGTATACACATGAATCCCCTTGTGCTCAAACATAGTGTTTGCCACAAAAAGACTATGTTCCACACATATTCCAAGCAAACTTCGTCCATTTTCATTCACCCGTTTGTCACCAAACATACCAAGAGTCCTTTCATATCCATCACGTTTCACACCTACCCATCCATTAAAATCTCCTAACATAATTATTCGCTCATTCGGTTCACATTCATTCAACGTATCACTCACACTTTCCCAATACTCATCTATTTCTTTTTGGGCTTTATTGGACTTTCTGGTGCCCAGATCCGTCGGAGCATAAGCACCCAAGACAAAGATCCGAGTAAGTCCAACTTTTAGCCTGATCCAGATGAGTCTAGGACTCACGTATTTCACTTCTTTCACACAATCATCCATTCTTTCGGAAAGTATGATACCAACTCCCTGACAGCCTCTCTTATCACTGCTTACACCAGACCAGTAAGCTGTGTAAGGGCTATGTTTCGTGGTATCACATCCTTTCCTCTTTGTCTCATTCACGCAGAGTACATCTATGCACCTATCATGCATCATCTGGCATACTTCATCAATCTTTTCATTCATTCCTCCTCTTACATTCAAAGTAGCAAAGCGGCTCTCGGTAGCCCGCTTTTCGCCCCCATTAGGAACGTGACGTGATGGATTGCGAATCTCATCGCCGCCATTTTTGGAATGTAATAATATCACCATTGCGTTCCCACGAGTAGCAAGGGAACATAGGTCCATTCTGGCAGAGCCCCGCATGCCAGAATAAGGCTAGCCTATTTCTGGGTTCGCCCGGTCCCAGGGCCACCGCTTGCGACTAGGCAAATGCCCCTAGCCATGAGTCCCTCGGCACGGTACACCTTGGACTGGCAGGAAGTGGGTAGGAAAATGGAATAAAAGGGGGGAACGGGTCAAAAAGATAGGAACTTTGTAATGAAGAGAAAGGAAAATTAAAGAAGAAGCTAATTAATTTAGCTACTACTATAATTGCTTCAAAATTCATCTTAATATTATTTTGCAATATAAATAAATTAACGATATTATAATCAAAAATTCCAAATGGATTGTTAAAAATAAAATTCATAATATTTTTATTATCTTGCTAATAAACATCAATATAAGCGAACACTGGCAATGTAATCAGAGAAGATTAGGAGTTCCAATGCGTTCACTTATATAATACAATGTTGAATAAATGTAGCGAGACCCCAGAATGTTCGTTCCCTTTACTTCTTGATTATATCTATAAAACGATAGTTTCTATTTTTTTATTATCAATATAACTGTGCCTAAGTTATTTTTTATTTGTTTAACGTTATATATGAAAGCAATTTAAAATCATTATATAATCAATAACATTAGATAGTGGCGTAATATTTTTAAAATATTCGATTACTTCATAGACTTTTAGGATGGGAGATAGAGTTGTAGTTCTGATAAAAATATGAAAATTGTTTATTTATGTTGTTTTATTTTCATTAGTTTATACAATATTGTGTTCATGCTTGAGCCTGTCCTCTCATATCGTTCACTTATTAAAAGAAGTCATGGATAAATCAGACATACGTACTTTAACTATGATAAACAGCATCATACTTAATCTGACCTCAAGTGTCCCAACAAAAGCGCAGCTGAAAGTATACGGAGCCTACGTCCGCTCCAGACTGACATATGCTGCCCCTGCCTGGTACTCCTTCTGCTCAGGGCATCAGAGGGGAAGGCTACAGATCCAGCAGAACAAGAGCCTACGTATGATAGTAGGATCTCCGAGGTATGTCAGGAATGACGTAACACACTGCAACACCAGGACGCCCACCGTGGGGTGTTTGTCCGCCAGCTAGCGAGGAAGATTTTTTGCCTAGCTGACAACTCCCCTCACACGCCCCTCCATGAGATTGCCAGCCACCAATATAGAGTGGCAAACACTGGGCGTCCCTTACCTCGTGAACTTCTGTTGTCACTACCAACCGACGTGGATAATGACGCTTTAGGCAGTGGCTACACTCGGAGTGATTTCATTGGACTAGAACTAGATGAGACCAGGATGGGAACCAGCCCTTTTGACACAACGGGCAAAACTAAATTACCGAGCTTCCGCGCGATGCTCGAGGCTAAGACTGGGTAATGGGATAAATGCCCCGTAATCCTCAATTCAAGTTGAGACGAAACCGAGAGGACTTATTCTGTGAATTATGAATAATAATAATAATAATGAAGGAATGAAAATAATAATGAATTATCAAATATTTCTTGGCAGTAATTCAATTTCCTACGAAAGTCGTAATACATTTTCCGTTTCCTCATATTTTTTTATTTTCAATTAATGTTTATTTTTTATTCACAATGCATCATGGGATATATTAATTATTTTATTGCTTTTACCATAAATATACGTAGTTATGCTACAGCTCTATGACTATGAGTGCTGTCAAAAATAGTTATTTTGAAATATTTACTTTGAGGTTTAGCTGTTGGTATAATACCTATATTGCTGCGTCTCTAGTCAAACTGTTGCTATTACAAACGACTATTATTGACTGATTCAAAGTTAATTTTACACACTTTACAAAGTGAACTTGGTGGTGCCTGTTCAGGATTCGAATTCGCGACTTTGAATAAGAACCCAAGAATATAACCATTGAGTTATTTCGGCTCAAATGGTCTGTATGAAACTCCTATTATAATGTTACAATTCGAGTAACATTTTTATGTCAGAGCTCTAACAATACCAAGTTATCTTTGACGTTATAATGAAACTCATATTCATCTTGTGGTTTAACTCTCTTGCGGTTTCTATTAACATTTCGCACATGAATGAAACTGATGTGAATGTCTCTAATTTTGGAAAACCTTTTTCTGGAATTTATACGATTAATATTATCTCACCGGTTTTAATTCGCCATAACCAGATTCTCGAATAGGTTTTTACCAACAGACGAATAACGTTTCAAGGGATCTTACTAAAATAAATAATATTTATGGTTAAATGAATGATCAGGATCCTTGGTAAGAGTCAATCCTGGGTAGTCACTACATTTACTTTGTAAAACTACCTAATTATTATTTAAAAAATGACCATTCCTCGGTGTACAATAACATTTTCAGGAAATCTGCACATTAAGGGAGGACTGCTCGGATATATATAGCCTGCCAACGTGCAGTGGAGCAGCGTGGTGGGTCTATGCTATAAAAAGCCTCTCTCATATAAGTGAGTCTGTGTCCAATAGAGGTATGATAAGAGGCTGCTTCTAATCTTTCTATTGATATTTTCCAGATTTTAAAAGATTAAAATTCTGTGAACTGTTACAAGTTTAACGAAACTGATTTATTGGCTTGAAGCAAACGCAATGCAATACCACTAATATGCAAGACGGTTACGTTATCCAGTCAAAACCTCATCGAATGCGTTGTTTTGGAACGGTAGCGAAATAGTTATTGTATACACCTCCTACTTCTTCTTACTAACTATGTTATATCAAAAAAAGGGTAACAAGCCTTAATATTGTGGTTATTAAGGCGAGAATGGAATGGAAGATGGAGTTAAAAATGTTGTTGCCTGTTGCTCTCGTGAATGCATTGTTGTATTCTTTTTGTTAACATTACGGGTTTATTTAAGTGAAATTAGATAAATGGTCATCTCACAATATTTCGTTGTTCAATCCAGGTCGGAAATCAGTGCGGTAGCGCGTGATGAACAGTGCTCGAATATAACAAAGTATTTTACGGTTTTAATCTGAAATAAATGCAGTGATATTAAGATGTGCAAGTTTTTTATTTAGTATTTTGACTTTAAAGCTTATTTTGGTCGAATGAAAAGTTAAGAAAAGATTTTTTCGTGAATAAATATGGAATTTTTTAAATCTGTAATTGTTTTGGTGGTATTGTTTGTGAATAGTGACGCAGGGGGTCACGAAGAAGGCCAGTAAGTAGTTTTTTTTATTACTTATTTAGTCCACGGTAAGTAGGTTTTGATTGGCTCAGCTTATAATATATAAAGTAAATAGAATATAATAATTTATTCAGTACTAATAATAAATTATTACATTGTGTTAATGAAATACTTGTCTGACAGTTGCATGTTTAATAAATTTATATAAAAAGGGCCCTAGCGACTTGAAATTATGTACTAGTTTATTTTCGTAGTGTGTAAGCGAAAGTAATTTCTTGATTATTTTTTACTTCATATTAAATATTCATTGATAGCAATATGTGAGAATTGAACAACATAAATATTTACTTATTTCTATTTCAGCGATCACGTAAAGGTGCACGTACCTGAGTTTATTCACCACGACCATCACACAAAAGTGATTACAATTCACCATCATCATCATAAGCCGAAAAAAGAGCACCATCATCACCATCACCATCATCATCACAAGCCGAGTATACCACATATCCCTAAACCGTATCATCACAGTCAACATCGTTTAAAAACTACAACTCGTACCGTTTCTAAAGGCCATACCCACCTGGGCCAAAAGAGCCTTAAGCCAAAACGCCTTGGACCCAAAAACCATGGTCATTATGGTCATCATGATTCAAAAAGCTACGAATCTCCATCGGTAAACTATGAATCTCCAACCGTAAACTATGCACCACCAGTCAATTACGGAGTTTCTCCTTCTTTAGGCAACAATTATGGTTCATTTTTGCCATCCGTTTCCAACTTACCAAGTTCACCTCAAATACACGGAATTTCACATACAGTAAAACAAGTGAAAGTTTTCGATTCTTTGCCTGGAGCGTTACCGGGGGTAACAGGAAATACGGGCGTTAGGGAAACAAAAGGTTATGAAGTGACTGAACAAGGGAACGAAGACGAGGAAGACGATGTATTTACGTCGGTCAATTCTTTATCCAAATCTTATCCAGGAACATACAACTTTGTACAAAACGCGGCAGCTGAGCACGGAATCGAGGCTTTTTCAGATATATCTCAATTAGCTAGTACCCAAGCTCAAAATAACAACCCGTTCACTAGAGTACAACCACAACAAAGTTATTCAAATCTTGAAGATTTTTCTATTCAAAATTACTCACCATCAGCTTCGTCTTTGCCTAATATTCAACCATCACAATTTGCGGAGGCTGTTGGATTTGATATACCTGCCGATCCTATTGTAGGAAACGACATAGGCAGTACTTTGCTGTCGTATGACGAAGGTGGTCATGATGATACTCCAGTTGTATTCTCTAGAGAAGCTGGATTACAACACGCCATTAATACAGGAGGAATTGAAACGGTTGTATACTAAGAATTGATATAATATTTTATGGTTGCGGATCGAACCTGAAACAACGTCGACGGCGAAGATTCAATTTCACTATTAATAATGTTAAAATTCTAGAACGTTTAAGAGAATGTTATATTTAAAAAAGTAATGATAGGAATCTTACCAAAATTAATTTTATTTAAAATTGTTTAAATAATCATTGATATAATGTTAATTATATTAATTAATTGTATACCATTGATATTTGTTCTATAGTATAAGTACTAAATGTAATATTTTAAATAAAAATATTTTGCAATTATTGAATATTAACAGTTATTTAGGAAATGCAATAATTTTTTTTTAAGTTTTAATAAAATGATAATTATTATTTCAATTGATTTTTTGAACAGATTGACGATAGAAAAAGAAAGGATACGCAAGGATATTTTATTAAATAAAATTCACAGTAAATGTCTGTTACCATGGATTTGCCGATATGATCGAGTATTGTCTCATTTACTTTCTTTATTAATATAGATTAAATCGCAATTCAATTGTTATGACAGTTTTTGTTCTCAAATAATGTAGCGCGAAGAATGCCGGACGTTAGCCACTTTTTAATAAATGTTTTGACCTACTTAACGAGATAAGAAAATCAACAAACACGGTTGTATTTGAAAGCAATTATCTCATTAAGCCACAATTGCAACCAAGAAGTCCATTATCGGATTGGACACGGCCTAATTCTAATGTTATGTAAGCCTGAAAAAGAAACAAACTCTTTTATCAATTTAAGAATGTTGAAATGGTGCGACGCACTTTGTATTTTCATTATTTTACTGCATTTCCTTACTTTTATCAGGAAGTTATTAGATACCTTCTTATGGCATGCTTATCTCTGTATCTCATTACATTGTTTGTTTTCTTTTTCAATTAACTTCCTGTCTTTTGCGTAGCGAAGAGACGAGTTATTAAAAATACATTGAAACATAGAAGGCGTTGCGTAACGTTTCAATGTAAGTACGTGTGTTTTCTATTATTTACATACGACTATTAACACACCTGACGCTATTTAAAAAAATAGTACAATAGACTAGATTGGATTAACACTATCAGCACCATCAGCGACTAAATATTTTAGCCTATCACACTAATGTGATTTATAGAAATATATAAAATGGAAGTAGTTGTTAACAGAGGCTACACTAATTACACTAAAAGTGTTTGTATCAGTAGAATTTTCTAACTTTAATAGAGTTTTACAGTCCTTAATTTGAAACATTGTTGGTTGCATTCAATCACAAATAAATTTAAGGGTCTATTAATTCCTTCTTAAACAATAGATTAATAGATTAAGAAGGGAATAATGGTCATGCCAAGTTTTCCAATACAAAAATGACAAAAAGGCACTAAATAGGTAAAGATGCCATTGTTCGTAAATTAATAACGTAGATTTGTCTTTCTGATACCGAACCTAGAAAAACTATATTAGGTTTTTCCTCCAATTCACCCAGCCCTATGTATTGCTTTTTAACAACAGGGAACGAGATAAAATGCGTTATTTTTATGAATATCAAGTTTCTACTTGATAAGCAACCGTCTTTGCGCTGATGTCCAGAACAAATAACCTCTTGGCGATTTTATTTGTAATACAGCTACTGGCCGTGTCAAAACCTATCAATCAAATTATTATATAAAAAAGAAGCTTTTTATTGTTTATAACAAAAATTGTAGGTTAAACCGAAGGCAACAATACTAAGAAGGTTATAGTTATTCACTCATTCATCAAGACACCTTCAAGATATTCACGATTGCTTTGATATTTAGCAAATTGACTCCAAATCTACATGGGATCGTGAACTATTCAGTTAACATAGCGAGGTATAGTCAATAAAAGGTAAAAATAGGTAGTAGAAGGCCATTAATCTCCTACTCTTGGGCACAGGCTTCCTCCATCATAGAAAAGACGGTTTTAGAGCATAGACCTACCTCGCTGCTCCACTGCGGGTTGGCAGGATTAGCACACAAATGTATGTGCTAATACAAGCGTACACTCTATTCCTTCACTCTCATAGTCAGAGGGGATGGAAATCCAGCAGGACCGGAAGGGGATAAAGATGCTGTACCGACGACTTTACGTGTTCTCCGAAGCACGGGGGTGGAGCACACCGCCAAATTACCAACTTCGGGCAATTACTGAGAATTATTTCTTTGTTATGTATTGGCTTTCAATAAATAATTTATTACTATTACTATAGAAAGTCATGTGATTTTAATTGAATTTAATTCCATTTAATTTGATTTCATTTAATTGTATCTTATTTAGTTTAATCTTGTTTCATTTGTGTATTATGTTCTATTCGTCACTAATATAGTTATTAGTATTCTAACAATTTGGGCTAAATTAAAAAAAAATCTAATTTGCTCGAACTGGGTTTTGGATCCAAGGCCTGATGTCTGTAGCCAAACTGACCACTAGACCAATAAGGCAGTCCATAATAAAGGATAACATTAATTAAACCACTCATCATCTACTGGTCAACACTTAATGCAGTTGAATAATTTTTTAAGGACATTTATCAACATTTGAAATTGTTAAACAATGTGTATTCCTAAAATCATTTTTATACAAAATTTAAAAGTTTAACATCTAAGTTCCTCGTCAGTATATCTTTAGTAATGAGCCTTCTGAAACTACGGTAGATTTGTTACTAAATTTCACGAATAAAGAACATTTTATGTCTCTATTTTAGGCCTCACTTGCGCAATAATTACCACGATAGCAGAGGTCCTGGGTTTAATTTTTAGCAGGGCAAATTTGGGAAATTGCATTTTTTTATCGTCTCTGGAGTCCGGTTGGGGGTTTTCGCTTATTATCACTTTACCAGTCAAAAACGAGCCGCCCAAATATGCGGTCCAATACGATGTAGTGAAAAATCATATAAGATACCTCTTGCCAAGTTAGCGAGTTCCATCTTGGATTGTAACATCACTTAACATCAGCAACTAAGCGATAACCTGTCAGGTATAAAAAACAAAACTTCTTATAACATCAGTTGTTTCAAAGTTAACCGGAACAAACGGACAGAAAAAAATATTTTTTGATATAAATACCGTATATATTTGTAAAGAATTTAGTGAAAAAGTTGTTAATTTCAATAATCGAAACGGTATATCCAATTTCTTACATTTAGGTTAGGTACATGTAGTTTTCTTTAAATATACCTTCTGTATTGTGGAAAATCATTGTTTCCTAGAAATTTATTATTATTTATTTTTACATATTCCCTTTATTCTTGTAAGGCTCTGAACTAGAGACTATTTAAAAATAAACAAAACTGGCTATTAGATAAATACTTTTTAATGCTATTCTGCGCCCAGCAGTTGGACGTTAATAGGGTGCTACTTGCCTTATATTAAACCATGATTTTTATAAAATGCACTACTTAAGTTATAGCACATGTGTTTTGCAGCTACTCCATACTAATATTATAAATGCGAATATATTATGGGCTGTAGTGGATAGCTGTGTGGTAGTTGTTGATCGACACCCTACTGTGTAACAACTCCAAAATTCTTTTGCGAGCTATTTACAATCTCCCCACTAGTGGTTCCCCGTACGCAGCGGCTACACCCTGGTAACCACTTCGATCAGTGGGCTAAACCTAGTGGAGGGTACTGTAAGGCGTTTTCTTTGACACAGTTCATGCTCTGGAGACCTCTGGGTTCGTACACGAAGTCTTTGGCACAGGAGGCGAGCAACGTCGATAGGCAAAGGCTTACGATGCACATTTGATGACTAAGCAGCCCTATTTAGGATGGATCAGGGTCAGCTGTGGTGCGAGCCATGCGACAGAACTTTCAAAACAAAATCTGGCTTTTCAAGCAATATTAGATCATAATATTACTAGCCAGATTGAGCCGTCATGGAGGACATCATCATAAATGAGAAAGTAACTCTGTCTATCGCACTCTCACATCAAAACTAATGAACCGATTTAAATGAAATTTGGAACACAGATAGTCTAGAGCCTGAGGGAGAACATAAGCTACTTTTTAATCCGAAAAAAGTGTTGTAAGGGATGCAAGTATCGTTTTTTTTAATCTAGAAGCTTGAGACTTATCGTTCAGGCTGTTGATACTATATAAATAAATATAACACTCAAAAATTGTGAAGGTTTTACTCCAAGGATGTAAAATAACATTCCTTACTTTAATATTATAAATGCGAAAGTGACGCTGCCTGAATGGCTTCCTATCGGTTTCAGTTTCACGCCAATATTACTGAACCGATTTTAATGAAATTTGTTATACAGATAGTCTTGAGCCTAAGAAAGATCAATGAGCTATTTGCAATGTAAAACTGAAAATTCTAAGGAATTGCTCTTGTAAAATGTTCAGGTTTAGTTTTTTTATTTCATATTAGGTTAGCTTATTAATATATTGTATTATGTCGTCACTTACAACAGTTGAGATGATAGACAAGTGCTTCAAATCATTATCTACTTCAAATCTTTCCTCACTTTTTAATGATTTCAAGTATTATACTTTATACTTATCACACTTTTATATATTATAATATTTGAATTTATAAGTTGGTAAGTAAAATCGAAACAAAAATACTTATTATATTTTATTACCAATTAACGATAAGGTACATTTTTCACAACAAACTTATTAATATAATCAATAATTAATTATTAGTTATTACATAATAAGATTAAAAGTATAGAAAATTTCAACGCTTAAATTATTTAAATATTTATATATAACATACAACTAAAACTTAATATTTAATTTATTTACATTGAAACATAGCAAATGGTCATTTGGCATTCAACAACCGATATCTTCTCGGTAGAATTAACCTTCCTAAAGGTTGGTAGATTCATTACCAACAGATAGATTTGACGATTCAGGTGAGCCTGTTGTTTTACCAATTTAATAAAGAGTATCGTTTTATATGAATATTGCTATTGTATAAATAAGGAACATCTAAACAATAGAATAAATCTGATTGCTCTGTGTAACTGTTATTAGTGTTTTATTAGATACCATTAAAATATCGAGAATGATATTTTGTAATTATTAAAATACATGTATAATTTTTGAAATATTCTGCAGTTTCTTTAAGTGGACTCACTATTTACGAAATAATTAAAGGTTCTTCATAATATGCTCGCATCATAAACCGTTCTGATGTAGAGTCCACAAACTTTTCTATAAAACGTTACAATGTGAAACTTGATAGTCGTGTTATTTACAACTGAGATAACCGTGATTTATAGTATGTAATAAAAATATCACCATAAATTTACGTTACAGGAACAATACGACGTTATAAATTTTCTGTAGTCCCCCAATATATTTTTCACTGATTATCATTAAGATAAATGCGTTGCTCAAGTCTATGGATGTATTCGTTCGACTGATATTCAAATATACTGCGTGTATCTAAACCAATATTATAAAGAGGAAAAATTTGTGTTGTTGTATGTATGTATGTTTGCAACGCTTTTACACAAAAACTACTTGACCGATTAATACATTTTTTCACCATTAGAAAGCTGCATTTCCAGTGAGCGGCATAGGTTTTATTACTTTCTCAAAAAATAGGGATCCGTAATGAAAATGCATTAATGTAACGCAAGGTGTGAAAAAATTGGTCACAAAAATTCTGTCATCGCTTGCACTAGAGAACCTTTTAATGACGGAACAAAAAATTGTTCTATAATATTAAAGAAGGTATCAACTACAGCAGTTATGCAACAATAACTACTTTTTTACATTTTAAAAGTTAATAAAAGCGCCGATAATCAAACCATACTATTCATATCTGTATTAACCCTTATCCTATTAAATTATATAATATTAAGGATTATTAAATTATTAAATCGGACATTCCATTCAAAAATATAACGGATTAACATATGTCAATATAAAGCAAAGTGCAGCGACCCTTACAAGTGGACCTGCGACTAGTGAGTTAGTTCATATTCCAAGGATACCAATGATACCCACCGATATACCAATACCGAAGAATTTTTCAATACCTGTAGAGTATTTTTATCGGATTTGTGTCGGACATTCTACGCAAATAAATGTACGGATTTTAAGATGTATTCATTACATATATATGTATTCGTTGTAAAGAAAAATCTTTATATTGATTAGATTATGAATGTAAGTCTGTATGCAATAATATGAAAGGAAGTAGTTAAAAACTAAGTAAAATAAAACTTTAGTCCGATTTAGTAGTCGTTCCGCTGCCACGAGATTGGTATCTACGCAGGTGAAACGTGGGGATTTGCCAGTATATTATAAAGATACTTAAATAGTTTATATGAAAAACCTTCGAGAATTGTATCCAAAGAGCTTTTTCAAAAATCATTTATAAACATTTTAAAATGTGTACATTAAAAGGTTAACTAATTTTAATATCTTTAAAGTTTCGTCAATTCAAACTTATAACTGTGATAACATCAAGTATAATTGTTTTAACTAAAAAATAGAATTAAAGAAATCGTTACATGAATACTTCTAAGAAACTGTCATAAATTAATAAAAATATAAGTCTCAATAGCGTAGCGTTTTTATCAGTAAGGTTATAATAGTAGGGGAGCATGGGATGTTAAATTTGCAGTTCCTCGGCGCCATAGGGAATTAT
Source organism: Elymnias hypermnestra (assembly GCA_015832385.1). Classification (NCBI taxonomy): domain Eukaryota; kingdom Metazoa; phylum Arthropoda; class Insecta; order Lepidoptera; family Nymphalidae; genus Elymnias; species Elymnias hypermnestra. Next base: position 2,220,495 of record JACTOM010000069.1, on the reverse strand, counting down.
ACAACAGTGAAGAATATATTCTAAAACGAAAAAAGTTTAGGTAATGTTTTCCATTTTAGTGGGGGAGATCGTATAATTTTAAAAAGAAGCAGTTACATGGAAATACTCGCGTCAGATATTCATAGGGTATACGCGCTTGGTGTTAATAGTCATCATTACACATTAATCTGACAATTAACTAGTGTTGGGTGGCCATTAAAAGGGAGTAATAAATCAAAACAGATATTCAAATCAATGTTAAGTGCCATCAAAAAAGTGTCCTATTTAAATCTCAGACGTTTTATCTGACGCGCTCGAGTTTTACCAATCTGAAAGGCTGCTCTCAACGAACCCTCCTGTATTAAGGGTTCATATTTGGTAGGGGTACATTACCGAGAGAAAGGTTTCTCCGCAGTCCCCATTAGATTTCCTGACGCACTCGAGCAATGCACATGATACTATAACAAGAAGCTAATGCTTTCCAAATAGACTTAAATTTAGGTAATATAATGACTAAATATTTAGTATTCACAGTAAAATAAAATTACAAATCACACTAATGAGGCCATCAGTAATTAATTTTACTTGAATTTGCTATTAGTGACCACAGTTACTGAGTGCAATATAACCATATTTCACTTACTACAATAATATTGTGTTACTTGTTGATATCACAAGAAAGTTGTAGTCTTATTTGGGTAAGACTAAATGGAAATGTTTTGTATGTACATTTTACAGATGTAATGAAATTATCTGTCAAAAGTATGTGTCTAAGGTTCAATAGCCGTGCTCGTCGCCACCAAGCGAATATCCCCCATGATCGCTTCCTTCAAAGCTCACTGGTGAATCATGTCCGTAGCTTTCTTCAGCTGCACCCCATCCGTGGCCTGAAGTTGAAAAAAAAAAACAATTTTTAATCATAAAAAATGAAAAAATTCTATGTGAGCAATTCACTCGTGTTAGAAGTGAAATCTTCCAAAATTTTCGCTTTAAGATAATGAGGCGAATGTAAAATTTCGGTAAGGATAAGTGTAGGTTTTAGTAATGATATAATTTTAATTCCCACTATTCTTTGGTGAACACGAGTGGAGGGAAGGGAAGGAAGCATAGCACAAAGAGAACCACGAACATAAGAAACATTGTATAATGATTCTCTTTTTTTCTGTCGCTTCTTCGTTTCATCGAGTTTCAAAACACAACGATGCTAAAGAGGTTGTCTCTTCAAAATCATTGAAAAATAACAACATTGGTAGATTATAACGTTAACATGCGAAGGCTTGCTTGAAGTTTTCAAGCTCGTCTCTATCATATCTATCATAAAAAATTGCTTAATTTATATAATTATCTCATATAAGAGAAATGTTATTTAATATTTCCATTTATGGTAAATATAAATAAAATTTAAATGTTTCTCTAAAAATTCGCATAATGGGATGTTTTCCTAAGGCCACTCGTTCGATTTCGTTAATGGTTAATTAAGGGGTTAATTTACTGTAAAAATATTAATAAGTTTTATGATTCACTACTTAAAGTAAAGTTTAAAGTATAATCAAGTGGTATTACCTCATTATGTTATCAATCAATACGTATACATACTTTATGTCTCGTTTTATTAATATCATATCAACTTGTCCGATTTGGATATGACTTTCACAGAAAAGTATCAGTCATTTTAACTTTAGATTAAGGTTGGATATAGGTTATATATTCCAACTTAAGAGAAATAAACAGGGAGTATATAACCAAGCATTTGCTAGTGCATATTCATATATAGATAGAACCCCAGTCAAAATCTACGATAACACATCTATTACATTTTCCAGGAAAAAGTAGAATCACTTTAAAAAAAACAGACTAAAATAACAGATTAAAAAGTAAGTCTACGAACTGTACGGTACATACTTTACTTTTTTCATAATAAATTTTTAAATTTATTTTTTCGACATTTACATATACCCGATTATAAACATAGTTGTGTATGTTTCTTACAACAACTATCCGAAATAACGAGTGAAATATACGGTCCCTTCAACGTCGTTATAAAGTTGACTGTATCAGATTTGAACCTCGATTAATTCTTTATACTTAACATTATTTGCATAACGCACATTATGAACTTTAATCTTTCAAATGAAAGAATAAGTATCGGTTTAATGATAAGACCGTCTAATAATAGACTACTCCGCACAGGCTTAATCACTCATAAGAGAGAGGTTTTGGAGCTTAGACAAACCACGTTAATCCAAGACGGTTTGGTAAGCAACAAATATTCTAGAATAGGTCCCGTGATATGCGGATTCATCATAAATTTTTACTTCAACGAAAAGCCCACAACGACAAAATTTATAAATACTTAAGCACATAAATGATAAAGAGAAACTTGGCGATGTTTGCCCAGGATCCGATCGCACGACCCTCTTAGTAAGAACGCCAATGAAAAGCAATATGTCTAACAAATAGACCCTGTTGGCTTGTCTAACGTCTTTTATAAAATTAGTACTCAATGTTATAACATTGAGTACTAATCAACAGAAACCTATGGAGCAATGTCTGAACCCATTTACTTTGAGACTGAACTAATTTGAACGATATTTTCACAGGAAGATAGCTAATATTACAGGTACTAAAATATTCGACATTTCAATCCCAGTTTTTAAATTCTTGCATTCCCGATAGCCACCGAAAATAAAGATAATCTGATGCACTTATAGGCCTCGATAATGCCCACTGATAGTGTTCCATGATTCGATTTCTGACAAAGAATGTTTAGTAAATCATATTATATATATAATCTTGTCTGGTCTGGACCGGAGGCTTCTGGCCTTCATCTGTGTACCGATACCGATATGTGTAGGACCTTAAAAGGTGAATTACATCTTAACAGATTAGCAAACTACCATCTCAGAAAGTATAATCACTTGGTGGATGTCTAATGCTATCCATCCATACATCTATAAACAATACAAAAAACCAACGCGATCGATTTGGACGATGTTTTTACATGAAAATAGTTTATGTTACATCGACCAACCTAATTTACGTTTTAACTGCAAAGTTTTAATCTCCGAAACCAAGACACATGAACTCATATACAAGAAGATAGTTAAATACGTACCTCCTCCAAAATGTGGTGCTGGTTTTGGTTCACCATATGTATAACCAAGTACTTCGTAGTGGTCATCACCACCGCCTCCTCCACTCTTATGATGGACGTGTTTTACAATCGTGTGCTTGTGATGATGGTGTTTCACGAAAACCGGTACGTGAATAATCACCTTCTTGTGACCACCGCCTCCACCACCGGCCATGATTAATGTGGACAGCTCAGCCACGCAAACTAGCGCCAACTGAAAAGAAAATTAATAATATTCAGTTATTGTTTTAGAACCGATGAGTGTTTATCATTGTAAAGCGCGACAATTTTAAATCTACTTTATTTTCAACAATTTGTTATATTTCACATGAAATATGGATATGTATACGCTATGTTAAGCTATTAATTAATTATATATTAATAAGTACATAATGATTCCTCATTATGTACTTATTAATACTGCATAACTCAGGGGCAGTTCATGAGATACGTCGAACCTGCCGACTCTCCCTGGACCACCGTAGTGGGTCTATGTTCTCAAAACCCTATTTCTTATGAGCTAATTGGCATGTGCCCAGCTGGGTTAAGAGACTGCTAGTTACCTTGGCGTTACTTATACATTTATAACACAGTAAGTAGCAACCCATTAAGGTCCCACTGCTGGGTACAGGCCTCCTCACTCATAGGAGAGAAGGTTTAACAGCATAGCCCACCACGCTGTTCAACTGAGGGTTGGCAGGTATAATACGGAAGGGCACTCTCTATTCCTTCTCTCTCATAGTCCGAAGTAACGGAAACCAAAGGGAGAGATCAGGCACAGGAGCGACAGTGCAACCAGATTGAGGTTAGTAGTATTTAATAAGTTTTTAATATAACAAATGTGTCATGGCCATGTGAATTATAAAATTTATTTATTTTTCTCCATGTAAATATAATAAATCAATTCGCATTTCAAATAATACACTAATTCGCATTATATACACATGATGTAAAGAGGTTTCGCTGTTGCAACATAATAATGATTATTTAAACATTTTGTTTACTCTAAATCAAAACTGTAGGTATGTATAAATAAAGGTTTAAGTACGTATAGAGCTTTATGTCTATAAATCAAGTTTCTATAAGACTGACATCTATATCTAGACCACAAGGAACTAAAAAGTGGCCACATGAACTCGCTATTTCGTTTAATTTTGTAATTACGGAAGATATGACATTAAATTCAATTAAAGCCGACGTACGCTTTTATAATTTCCATGTATATTCAGATAAATAAAGATGGAGTGAAGTATCTATATACATAAAAGAGATACCCAGGCATGTATTGACTCATCACGATATCTCTGGAATCATAAGGCGTAGAGACTTGAAATTTGGTATGAATGTTCCTTTTGCCAAGTAGAGGTCAGCTAAGAACGGATTTTACGAAATTCCATCCGCAAGGGGGGGTGTAAATTAAAAAAAATCAACTTTTCATATTAAAAAAATTCAAACTTCACATTTACAAACAGTATCTTTTATGGTTTGTAAAACTTGGTCAGAAATTTGTTTTTGATATAATAGAAAATATCAAAAGTAAATTGCAAGATATTTCACGCTCATAGGGCAGTGCGGGTATGTTTCTTATTTGTAAAACAATTTGCCTAAATTAATGAAAAAGCCACCAAAAAAAAACATTTCACGCAAACGAAGTCTCGGGTTCAGCTAGTACGCTTATATACGAGTATATTTCATAAAAATCTATACCATCTTTATCTGTTATTATAACTTCAAGATCCCCAAAATACAGTGATTTGTATTTCAACCGACATATGCACTGAACTAACATCTAATATGAATTTAATTTATATATCTAATTCGTAACTTATCTGTGTAGGTTTGTTTATGGTAAGACCTTAAGATGTTTTTAAATGGATTATAAAGAATTTATACAGTAGATTTAAAAAGTAAAATTGCTATCTAACCTTATAAGCTAACTAGTAATTAAATGTGTCCTAATTTTTTACTTAAAATGTACTCATTATAGCGAATCATAGTGTGGTAATTTATATATTTGTTAATAAAATCCTATAATCAGTATCTTTAAGCGAACTCTAGCGAATCTTTATAAATAAATATGTAAGTAATACATCCCGTATTACTTACATATTTATTTATTGATTTATTGGCATTAGTTGGTCCTGACATCCCTAAAGATTGACTAGGACTGGCTTAAAGATATTGATTTCAGGATTTTATCAGTTCTAAATCCAATAATTCACGTAAATTATGTCGAAATTGTTTTAGAATTGTCTAAGAATTACGAACTTGATTTGCATTCAAATATGCATTTGATTATTTCATTATTATTGAATTTATCGTTGTATAAGTATATGCATCTATCTAAACTTTCTAAACGTAATACAAAAGAATGTCTCCATGTCGGTCCAGCAATCATCATAGTAATTTAAAGTGCCTCGAATTTGATGTTGTAACAAAATGATTCACTTTCAAACAAAACAAAAACAAAAAAGTCAGTGCGACCATGTTTAGCCTCTCACTCTGCTTTTATTTTTGTTTTTTGTTATTGTGTATTCGATAACTTGGAGAAAAACAACGAAGTGTGTTCATTTCACGCCCGTAGATTTAAGACAGTTCCCACTGTTTAATTCTCACAAGATTATCTAAAATTATAAAAATATCGTGCCACAGTATTTGTTATAGAACGTAAAAGTTTTGACCGATTATTAGAAAAGCATGATCCTCCTACATTAAAATCGGCTAGTTAAGCAATATAAATAACATCTGTGTAATAGTTAAACTCCTAATACTAATTTCCAATCATTTTATATACTTACGCACCTTGTTAAAATTTGCAATAGTTAATAAAGTACGCCTTATTCCACAACTCAATTTAAATTATCTTGATTAAACTTGTAGTTGACACTTAATGTTATTAAAGTTTGAAATAAAAATTAGCATATCTTTCTTTATATCTTGTTTTTGAAACTGATTGTCCGCTTTCCTTAAAGATTGTCTAGGATTCGCTTAAAGATACAGATTCTAGGATTTATTTAACGCATAAATAAATTACTATACTACGATTCACACTATCAATGGCAATGCAACTTATATATGGTTAGAAATATATCTTATTTCAATAAAATATTAATAACAATTATATCAATATTAAGTGTAGAGCAAATCAACGCGGAACGGTATTATTTATTGATTTCAAATCTCACCTAAAGCAATATGTAATTCATAAATTTTGTCTAATGTCTACATTACCCTAATTGCGATCGTCAGATCCGGTCTGCTGTGATATTATCAACGAGTCTGTAGTCTGTTGCATCATTGAAGCTTTTATTACCCCGGAATAAGAAGTAAATCACAGCCTTTTTAATTTTTTATATATTACGACATCTATTGAAAATTAATCAATGAAACCTTTAAAGTAAAGATTTACATTCATATTAACAGTTAATTATTGTTTTATTACTAGTAAATGGTGGCATTTCATTCAAGAATTGTTTACAATAAAAATTTCAGCATTTATAATATACGGTAATACGACAAATAAGAGTTTCATTGTCACGATAAAAATTAGTTATCAATACAACGTTCACTTGATGTCACTTAGATGGTTTTTACAAATCCCATATTGCTGTATGTACCATTGTCTTCCATTCAAAGAAAATTGAAAGCGCTTGCCAATGCGATATGTCATTTTTTTATTAACAATTCACCGAATCACTATCACTTAAGTCAATTTTAATAGGAAGTATTACTATTAGAAAAAAAATAATATACTCGCAAAGACAAGTATGTCATATCATGTTTTAGTATATTTAAAGAACGCCACTATACAATTATTATATCCTGGGTATATAGTAATAAATCTACATGCATATGTTGAATATGAAATTGATCGTCCACTCACCAAAAGTCTTGCAGACATTGTAAAGAGGAGACCAATCTCTGGTACAGTTAGCCGGTATGTGATAAAGAAATTTTAACAAAACTTCCTTTTATATTGCAACGTGGTCGCGTTTCGCGACACTGCTTCTCGGCACCTTCGATCTAATCCGCATTTCAAAATAACTAATGGAATGTCAGCTCTATTTTGAATGGCTTAAAGTCAATAGTAATATATGCATTGTCATGGTTAGAATTTTACATAAAAGACTTGAGGTTAATTCAAAAAGAACCAGAAACCATTTGAAAGAAGGTTCAATATTGACCGTTGATTCCTCATGATTAAAGGACAGTAATTTGAGTGAAAATATTATTTTATATAGCAGGGCACCGTGACAATTTGATTCTAATATGAATAGTATTGTTAATCCCTACAATTTTTTATACTTACATATTTTATGATTGTTTTGTTACTTATTGCAGGCGAAATCAGACCTGCAAATTAAATTTCCCTCAAAGTCTTTCAGGAGACGAATCTATCGCCATTGTAGTGTAAAATTATAACAATTTAAAGTGAAATAAATTAAGCAACCATTCCTCAATGGTACGTCGTTTCTGTAAAGAATTATATTTTCAATGTGTTTCTGTTTGTGATGGTGTGAATTATCTAGTAAATCGGATGTGTTGAAGTAGGTTAAAGATACGTTGCAATGTTTCCGTATGTTGTATAATGATTTTGTTTGGTCCTTATGATCCCTGACAGGATTATTTTTAATACTCTCTAATGCACATTAATAAAATACACGCATTATTAAACAGAAACTTACAAGTAATAGAAACAAATGTACTAAAGGCGGTCTTATCCCTAGATAGCAATTTCTTCCAGACCACCTTTGGGTTTAAAAAGGTGTAAGTAGAATGTTGGATGGGCAATAGTATAAACATACAAACAAATATTTACCCACTATTACACATATAATGCAAAAAACATATATAAATACATATATCTATATATATATATGTGTTATACAATAATACACTTATCTAAATATATGTCATCTAACCTTTATCTGTATTTAGGAGGTGGTGCTCTTTTAATAGATTTTTAAATGAAAGGATTCTCCATCTTTTTTTTTCATCAGATTTTAAACTTTTAAATTATATATTGGAATTTTTGCGATTACGTAAAATTTTTCATAATAGAAAGCAATTTTACTCAATTACTGCCTTTCCTATTTGGAATATGGTGATAAGGGAAGTACCGTGACTTAGTAATACAACAGTGCAGTAGCAAATACATGCGTCATTATTTTGTTTATCGAAAGTATTTCGATCCATGTTTACAAAAGCTTAATAAATATAAAATGTTCTTGAAAAAAGGAGATTATAGTATATATAATTCTGCTGTACCGATTGTCTTTAAGTGGATTCACGAAGAATGGTATAGATTGACAATTATATCCGAAGCTCCTAGGAATCAAGAACCATTCCGGTTACCCCGCCGGAAACAGCTAGTATCCATTATAAATGGTTGCGATGATATAGATATTTCTTTATACTTAAAGCCCGATGAGATAACTTTTGATATAAAACAGATCTAATCTCAGGAGATCTGCGAAACAAAAATTTACCAGCTTTCAATTTCTGTAGCTCAATAAGGTAAAGAAAAAGTAGACATTTTCTGTGCCTACATACTACATAATAAAAAAATATGCAATTTGATAGAAAGAGAACGTTTCCGCATTTGTATTCTGAAAGTGAAAAATCAACTGAGCTAATGTGACCCGATTTTCATACAATGGCGCCGAATGAAATTCTATTATTTTTTACTCTATTGCAACCAAACAAATTTGAAATTGTTTTATACTAGAACTAGTTGCGTGCAAATATTAAATCATTGAACCCATTATGGCTTATTAGCAAAACATTCAGATTATTACGAAAATGGAAGTGGGATCAAATTCTGTGCGTTAATCTTAAAGTTCACTTTACAATTATACTTTTCAGAGAAAAAATCTGTTTATCCCGGGAAGTAATTGATTGTATATCAAGCCTGTTTTTTTCAACTCTATAGTCTGTAACTACTCTGACTTATTTCGAAGATTCACGAGTACTACACTCAGTTCGACGACAATTTAATTAACCCATTACCTTTATTTTCTTTTCGTAACCATTAATATTCCTTGTTTTATTATATGTTAACTCTATTATATGTTAAAATGTTAATGAATGATATAGATAATAGATCTTCTGCTTTATATTACATTTTTTTTTTGTCGCTGGGAAATGCTATTTACGCACTAACCCTAACCGATGACCAGTCAGGAGTATGGGACTCAGTGATGGAACCCTCTTCATCCATTATTGAGGCACCAGGTATTCAGCTTTCGCATTCTGCGCCGGTGTCCCGGGTTAGTATGACAGAGGATTCACGGAGGCGGGAGGAGATGCGCAAACATCCGCCGCCTTGTATACCGCCTCCTTCGGCGGTGAGGGGGAGTATCCACTGCATTCTCCCTCTCTCTCTCGTGGGCTTCCTTCAGCGAGACTACCGTCTCGAAAAAGACGGCCACTTTGGCCCACCATCCTTCACTGGAGAGCATCGCGCCTACAATGCTCCCTAACGAGAGGTCGCCGCCGATCGCTCGTAGTGGAGCTTCGTGGTGGGTCTTTGCTCTAAAAACCCTCTCTTCTATAAGTGAGGAGGCTTGTGCCTGCCATGGGATGTTAATGGGCTGCTACTTACCTTTTTTAATATATGTATATAGGTTTTACTTTAGTCGTGTGTTAAGCTTTCTCGTTTTTTTTAAAGTAAAACTTCTTTGCTTGGGGAATGAGCCGAAGAATGTGTTACCAAAACAGTGAATTGCAGAGGCGGACATAATAAATTTCATTATAATGAATATATTTAAATATTTAAGAGTGAATTCAACTATATTTAGTAAAAAATCTGTAAAAATGTTTCTTTTCATTTATTACAAAGATCTAACAGAGAGGGCTCGCCTCCTTGGTGTTTCTGAACGCGAGTCGGGTTTCTGGCTACATGCGCTTCCATCTGCATCCGTAGGTACCTTGTTAAACAAGACGACGTTATCTTCATGTCTGCGTCTGGGTGTGAAAACCACAGAGCACTATCGTTGTAAATGTGGTGAGTGGGTGAATCAACTGGATTACCACAGTCTGTCTTGTCATCGTAGCGCTCGCTGGTCGCGTCCCAGGACACGCTGTCGTTAACGACATCATCAGAAGGACCCTTGTCACCATTGACCTGCCGGCTATTCTCGAATGGATTTGCGCGTGATAATGGTAAGAGACCTATTAGTATGTCCTTGATGTCTTGGAATAAAGGAAGGTTGTTGGTGTGGGCTACATGTGTTGATACGTTCGCATCATCTCACATTGATGCTACCTCCAAATCAGCGAGAGCGGCGGCGTCATTAGCTGAAAACGCCACGAGGCGCAAATATGAGAGCCTTGCCTTAGAATACATATTTGTGCCTTTTGGCGTGGAGACATTGCGACCGTGAGGTCCTGGGGCTAAAAGTTTATTTGAAAAAAATTCATCTCGCTTAGTTGATGTCACTCGTGACCCTAAGGCCGGGCGGTACTTCGGACAGCGTACAAGTATCGCTGTTCAAAGAGGTAACGCTGCCAGCCTTGAACGGAACCATCCATTTGCCTCTGATGGCGCATTTTTATAACTTTTATTTTTATTTATGTTAATGTTAAGTCCATATATAAAATGGTATCATCATTAATTGTATTACAAAAAATCATGAAATTCACTTTTTATTTAAATATTTATACAGTCCTGTGGTCTAAAGCACACTCTTTCAAAAAAGGAGAAGGTTATCGATTCGTCTGTATTTTTTTTATGTTTGTTACCTCATATCTCCCGACTGGGTGGACCGATCTTGATGATTTTTTTTAAATGAAAGGTGGTGCTCGTCATAGGGTCCCATTTTTTTTAAATCTAGTTCTGATGATGGCATCCATAAGAAAACCGGATAAGTGTTAAGTTTGCATTAAACATGTGCGCGACAAGAGGACGAATAACTCAAGATCACCCCAACCGATTTCGATGATTCTTTTTGATTGGAAAGGATATACTTGTGATAGTTTAGTTAGGTTCTGATGATGGAATCCATGACGAAGTGACGGAACTCTTCAATTCTTAGGAGCAAATGAAGGATACTCGGTAGAATCTTCTATAAGCTAGCCAGATATTTGAGTTGACTACCGTAACTTCGGTATGGTCAAGTGCTAGTCGTAGTTAAATATGAAGATCAATGGATCTCCTCAACGGCTTACAGTAAGAGTGCGGTATATGGCAGAAAATATAAGTGTCTGTAATCAAATAGCAATGAGCTTAGGTTTGTTGTTGCTTTGCAACACGTTTACTTCACATTCACTAAAAATCACAAAATAAATAAAAATTTTAACAAGAACAGAACCGCCTTCAAAACAGACTTACAAATATATTAATATGCTCTAAAAAGTAAGAAATAATTGCGTATTCTTTTATAGTGTTCTTCGTATTCTTATCACATTTTGCTTGACGGCAGGCTTGCAAAAATGGAGTGACTTGCCAGGTATCCTCTGTGACACAAGTATGCCAATTTGCATTAAGGGCAAAATTTAGAAAACTGCAGTGATACCTGAAATGATGTACGGAGCAGAATGCTGGCCTCGAAAAAAGAACTAGTCAGAGAAACTGCACGTCACGGACATGCGAATGCTTAGATGGTTTGCAGGTATCTCCATGAATGACGGAGTGCCAAACATATATATCCGAGATAGCTTCAAAGTCAGGCCTATACCAGAAAAGCTTACGGAAGCTTACCTTCGCTGGTATGACCATACCAGCGAAGGTCCTGTATACGCACTGACATGGTGGCGTTTTCGTACAAGCACCTTCTTACTACTACTACTACTACTTAGTCCTTCAAATTATAGAACGATTACTCAATTATCTTTTACTTTAATAACAAATTTAAACACACATATTAAGAGACATCTTTGTAACTTCTTCTGGGAGTTTATTAAAGAAACGTATACAGTGTAATGAATTGGTTATTTTATGCAGCATAATTATAATAATTTTAATTATATATTTTAAGTTATTTGAGCTGCATGTTTTTCTTCATAAAAGAGTTAATATTTTTATGGACGTACAGGAAGTTTTCGTATATGTATACGCAGAGAACTGTCATTATTTTCATATATGTTTAGCTGTAGTTTAGCTGTTTATAAAATTTTGATAGGGTACTAAAGCTCTTCAATTCACCAAACTATGAAAGGATAAAAGTAAATCGGTTGACAAACAAACATGACAAAGTTACTCTTTTAACTAACAATTTTGTCTTCCTTGTCTACATAAGTTAAAAAATAAATGGAAATCACTTGTTTTCTAAATACAATTGTGAATGAATACAAATGTATGTGCGTCATTTTGCAAAAAAATACTGCTTAATTGTCAGCAATATAGGAAGCCTTTGTCGTGTACATTATTTAAAAGACAACAGACTCCCTAGACAAGATGACATTCTAAGTACGATAACACTACGTCGAACGACTACAACATTATAATTTATTCTTTGTGATCATGTGACATATCGATTTGAAACGTCATTCCCATACATTTTAAGCGTTCTACTGGCTTTAGGCGTACTTAGAATGTCATCTTGTCTAAAGACCCAGGTTTCATAAAATTAAAGTTATGGAAAATAGCACGTGACTAAACGAGCTTCGATGATAGTTCGTACTAACCCTGTGAAGGTGACATGAAAGCTGATATAAGCACTGAACCGTACTAAGCCAGTCAACTAGAAATAGTTTCCTATGTCCAAGGTCAGTGAAGAAACGCATTCGTTTCTTTAAAGAAGGTGAGAGATCTGAAGCACTTAACTGGTTTCGTAAAATGCGTTCGCAACTGACATTTAAAAAAAAATGATCTAGCTATAGAAATATTGAATTACAGATATTTGTAAACGAAATTGATCGTCTTTAATTGAGAAATACAACTTAATACAACGACCATTCTTCAACTATTTTCTCTTAATTGTTATTAACATAAATATTCGTCTTTAGTACTTTTAAAAACGATTAATTTTGATATAAACAAAACAAAACTACTTCATGGTACTTTTTCCAAATATTAGACAATTGTAACAGTATTTGAAACATTTACGTTTTAAATACTGCCTGCTTTAAAAAGTCTTTAGTTAAACATTAATAATTTTTGCAATAGGCTTTTATAGGAAATGTGTATTATATAATTTTATAATATAGCTATTTTGATGGAAATTTCTCATGACATCTATATTAATATCAGATAAACCTCCAGTTGGTTGCTTAAGAATTGCAAAAAATTATTAAGATGGACATAAATTTTACATCGACGAAATCGTTTATTATAATTTGTTTTTGGTACTGTATCCCCTAGCATTTCGAATAGAATATTTTCTCTTATGAAACAAGGTAAGAAACATTTTAATTGAATAAATCATATACGTTTACCTCAATGAAAAATACGATTAATTGTTTTATTTACAAAAAGTAGTTTTTACTTCTTCCCTTTATCATATAATCATTTTACGTAAATACATTTTTTTCTTAAAATTTCTATATTGCGACATATAGAGCTTTGTATTTAAGAATAGTCTGAACCTTCGTTCACGGTGTGTATTAGTAGAAAAAGTAATATCAAACCTTTAAAACAGATCTATCGTGGACAATAGAGTCATTTACGATCGACTTTCAAATGATTTTATCGAGGAAGCGCGTCCAATTATGAAACGAAAAAATAAAATTCCAGTTGCGTAAATATTGCAATTATATAAGTATACTTACACTTTCACGTGCCTATATTAATGTGATATTTGTTTATCTTGTTTTATTATGGAGTCTTGTCTATCGCACGCGTTTTCGTAAATAAAGATTCTGTAACGCATACTCTTACGTTTTTGATTAGCCAGTATTTTCATAAAAGGTACATTGTTATGTTTACAATCAATATTGACTAACAACTTTTTTAAATGAAGGAAAAGATCTTCAACTAATTTCATACTGAGTTATATAGGATTTAGTCCGATTTGTTCCATATCCGTTTAGGGTCCTTATTTACGAAATTTGTTGTAAGTATTAAGCTGGTAATGGGTTTATGGATATAAGATAGATAGAATATACTTTATTGTACATCACAAACATCAAACAAGTAATACAGAAATATACTTAAGCGAACAATACAATTAAGTAAGTAAGAAGTAGGAATAATAATATAATGTATTAAGATTTTACGTTTTATTAAATCCTCGTTGTTTAATAAATTTAATTCCCAACAACTTTCACTAATACAATTTTTTGCGTTAAGTTGAAAATATGCGATTTATTGCAGAAACAACGAAAGGCCTTTAAATCTAAGATGGCGGACTTCGCAACAGGGTACGGAACCAGAAACTGCAGCGAATAAGAATTGCTACTTACAAATATAATATAAACCACTGTTTGGAGCTAATTAGTCTGGGCTAATAGTAATATTTAAAGTAACCACCCCCCCCCCAATGCAAAATTTTTAAAAATAAAAAGCTACGGGCAACCAACTCCATATATTAACTACAAATAAACTAATTGGTCTTCCCGTCACTAAAACTCCCGCATAGAATAAAAAGGGAACATTTGTGTTTTGTATGTAGGTGTGTATGCAAGATTGTATGTTTGTTACGTTTTCACAGAAAAACTACTGGTCCGATTTCAAAAACTTTTTCACCATTAAAAAGCTGCATTTTTACTGAGCTACACAGCCTATATTACTTTCTCAAAAAAACTAGGGATTCCTAATAAAAATGAAAAGTAACCCGGGATGTAAAAAAATACCTGTTATCGCGTGCGCTGCGAAAATTATTGAAGATAGAACTATAAAATGTTCTACAATATTATAAAACGTATTAATATCTATAAAAATAGCATATGTCCGATTTCTATAGTTATGGCACTATACCTACTTTTTGCATTTTATAAGTTAATAAAAGTGCCGACGATAATCAAACGATATTATTCATCTCTCTGTAGCAATCCTTATCCTATACATATTTTATTAAAGAATGTTTCATTATCTGTAAAATACTGTAAATTATTAAAATCGGACATTACATTCAAAAGATATAAGGAATTTAAAATTCTATACCTAAAGAAAATAATGTATCCCGAGCTGAACTCCAGAATGTCAAAAGTCCTGTATAGGGAAGTTCAGAGACATTTAATATTACAATTAAATCTCTTCTCTAATACTACAGCAGAAAGTTTAAAATTTCGAATTTTTGTTCTTATTTACAACAAATTATAATAATCAACCTAAAAATTACTGGATTAAAAAATTTCTTTTAATACCTTTAGAGTATTTTTAAATTGACTAACGTAAATGATGTAGCGAATTTAAAAATGTACAAGTTAGATATATATTCCTTGTAAAGTAAAATCTGTATATTGATTTGATTATGTGTATCTAAAAATCTGGAAGGAAGTAATTAAAAACTAAATGAACTAAAACTTCTAACAATAATAAACCTATATTATCTAAAATATCCTTTATAATATCTAAAATACTAACTAAGCTCTGTAACTGATATATTTAGGAGTCAGTACAGATAAAAACACTGCCGGACTGCCTCATTGGTCTAGTGGTTAGCATGTTCGACTACAGACATGAGGTCCTGGGTTCGAGTCCCGGGTCGGGCCAATTCGACAGCGATATTGAGTTTTCTATTAAGATTTTCTTAATATTTGCCCGAAGTTGGGAAAAATTTGGCGGTGTGATCCACCCCCGTGCCTCGGACAGCTCGTTAAGCCGTCGGTCCTGCGCCTGATCTCTCTCCGGTCGTGTCGAATTGCCGTCACGTCGGACTATGAGAGTGAAGAAATAGAGAGTACACTTGTGTACTATGCCTACCAATCCGCAGTGGAGCAGCGTGGTGGGTCTATGCTTTAAAAACCCTCTCTTACATGAGTGAGGAGCCCTGTGCCCAGCAGTGGAACGTTAATGGGCTGCTACTTACCTTACATGTAGAAAAGGGAAAAGGATAAGTTTTTATTTACTGTGTGTGGATTCTATTAGGCTTTAAAAACACGGTAACTAACCAAGTTGCATGTCACAAAGTTCCTGCTGCACAATTAAAAGTGACACAAATAACCGTATTATTACATGTAAACGCGGGCGCTGTCAATTGTTCAAATGATGCAACTGTTAAATACAGAGCAATTGTGTTCAATTTTGGCTTGCACGTTCACGGGGACATGCAACATTTTATCACAGTATAAAACCATGATAACTAATGGCTTGGTAGGCTGATTCTTATCAAGACAGTTTCGCGATCAAATCCTAAACAAGTGTTACATAATACCTATACATATAATCATACCTATACATATAAAATACCTAACTTAATAACCTTCAGTATTGTCATTCCATATTCTCATTAGTACTCACTCATACTCATTGTAAACATCAATTAGTAGATAAGGTTCATTATAATAAATAAGCTAGTTAAGTTAACAACCCTCTCACACCCTCCACGTCTCCATCCCTCCCACATCGTCTTATATAAATACTCCCTCATTCCCCAATACACACATTATCCCATGATCTGCAAGAAGAGTAAATTGTCACTGCGCCACAAGGTGACACTCTACAAAACTTGCATCCGCCCCATATTCTCTTATGCGAGCGTAGTGTTCGCTCACGTTCCTGCACGCCGGCTGGTTCGACTCCAGACGCTGCAGAACAAATTCATGCGCATAGCCACGGACGCCCGCTGGTTCATGCGCAACGTCGATCTCCACAGAGATCTCGACCTCGCAACGGTCAATAACTATTTCAAAACGCTCTCCGTAGACTACTTCAAGAGAGCCATCAGTCACCCCAACCCTCTCATTAGGAATGCCGCCTCTTATGGGATTAGGCTAAACATCCCGCCTAGGAAGAGACAGCCCAAACACGTCCTTGACGACCCAGACGACCAGACTACCATTGACAACGCCCAGTACACTATCACACACACACAGCGTCTTCGCCGGCGAAGACGGTCCGCGAAGGCGGTCCCTGCTAGCTGACGCACCCCGGCCGCGGCTCCCAGTCGCGGACCCATGGGCGTCAAGATTAAGCATCTGTCCGATTGTCCTTTTCAGCAGCAGCAAACGTTGCCCTAAGCCTAGGTCCGAGCCTCGCAGGAGGCGCCCTTAGAGCAACGTTTCCCCCACGACGCAGCAGGGCCC